>SKCR01020750.1:0-342091 GCA_019454045.1 Zanthoxylum bungeanum | reverse complement strand
TCTCCCTTATATCATGTAATCAATCATATTATTTATATCTCTGCGTTTATCTGTTTGATATGTTCATGAGATGGTATTCAAGCATGATTTAGCCTATTTAATTGTTCATTTTCAAGCATGATTAGTCATTTATTTTGCGTTTGGAATTTGCATTATGTTTAGTTTTGTTCTCTATTTCCCGCTTTATATAATTGAGGTATGTCATGAGATTATTGTATGATATTGTCGTTATAATGCTTTATTTTATGCATGCGAACTTAAGAGTGAAATTTTCCTTGGAAATATGTTGCTTAGGCTTGGTTAGATTATTGCTCAAATCATTTTATTACAAGTGGCATAAGTAAGGGACCATTCTGAACCCAACGGTTTGAGGTCTTCCCTTGCGATGGGTGAATGCAGCCTTAAATCTTTGTCCCGGTTCACACCGGGTGGCGACTCCATTATTCTCCGGTTTAGTTCCCCGCGGACTACTCCGTACTCCCAACTAGGCCCTGAGCCTAGAACAGCGTCGCCGATTTCTGTGTCCCACAATAGATAATACTAAAGTCAGTATCACTTGCATAAAGTTCTTTAATAAATTCAAACTCAAGCATTCTTGCACTCAATGAAGTAAGTAAAACATACATTCGCGATAGTGCATCGGCAACAATATTTTCTTTACCTTGTTTGTTGCGGATTACAAATAAAATGTCTCAACAAACTCTAACCATTGTGCGTGTCGTTTGTTCAGCTTATCTTGGCCCTTCAAATATTTCAATGATTCATGATCTATATGGATCACAAACTCTCGAGGCCACAAATAATATGGCCAAGTCTCAAGGGCTCTCACTAGCGCATACAACTCATTGTCGTATGTGGGGTACCTCAAAACTGCTTCATTCAGCTTCTCACAAAAGTAAGCTATTGGCCGCTTTTCTTGTATAAGAACTGCTCCAATGTCTATCCCGGATGCGTCACACTCAATCTCAAATGTCTTCTCAAAGTTGGGTAATGCCAAAACTGGTGCACTGCACAACTTCATTTTAAGATCCTAGAATGCACGCTCATGCTCTTCTCCTCATTTGAAGCCAATAGTTTTCTTCACTACTTCAGTCAGTGGTGCTACAATACTACTGAAGTTTCTAACAAACCTGCGGTAGAAGCTTGCTAATCCATGAAAGCTTCTGAATTCTGTCACAGTTGTTAGTGTAGGCCAATCCTGAATTGCCTTTACCTTCTCTACATCAACTTCGATGCCATCTGCGCTTACAACAAAACCAAGGAAAATAATCATATTCATACAAAAAATGCACTTACCAAAGTTAGCATACAATTTTTCCTACCTCAACACTTCAAGATAATGCTTCAAATGTATAACATGCTCATCTAATGTTTTATTGTTTTATTACCTATAAATGCACGCATAACATGATTCATCAATCTCATAAATATGCTAGGTGCGTTTATAAGACCAAATGGCATAACTAACCATTCATGTAAGCCATACTTGGTCTTAAATGCAGTTTTCCACTCATCTTCATCTCTCATGCGAATTTAATGATATCCACTCTTTAAATCAATCTTACTAAAAAATTTGGAACCATGTAATTCATCTGACATGTCATCTAGTCTAGGAATATGGTGACGATACTTTACTGTTATATTGTTGATCACTTGATAATCAACGCACATACGCCACGACCCATCTTTCTTAGGAACTAGAAGAACTGGTAGTGCACAGAGACTCATACTTTCTATGACATACCCTTTCTCCATCAACTCCCGCACTTGCCTCTGAAGTTCCTTCGTTTCCTTGGGATTGCTTCGGTAGGCTGGTCTGTTGGGAATGACTGCCCCATGTATGAAATCAATATGGTGCTCAATACCTCTAATGAGTGGAAGCCCACTAAGAATGTCTCATGTCAGCACATCATTGAATTCCTGCAAAAGAGATGAAATGGACATAGGAAGCAAAGGGTCAGTGTTAGCAACACAAACACATAAATCTTTATAAACTAGCAAAAGCATAAGCTTGCTAGCCTTAAAAGCTCTCATCGCTTCACCCTCACCCATGTTGAAGCTATTTTTCACTTGCCCTTTTGTTTCCCCCTTAAGTTCACTCACACTCCCCTTGGGAACAGCCAAGCCCTTAGCCTTAATTTCCTTACTAGGTTCGATCACAATCCCCTCACGTGTTTTCTCCAAGGTTGTGTTTGTACTCTCGTTCTCTCTATCTCTCTCAAGTTGTAACTTGACTTGATCCTTGTGGACTTGCTTCAGTGTAAGTGGGTATAGAGTAATGGGTTTTCCCTTATGCTGAAAGGAATATTTATTCTTGAACCAATCATGTATGACTTTCCTATCAAACTGCCACAGCCTGCCCAAAAGAATATGTCCTGCATGCATCGGTATCACATCACATAGGACATCATCCGTGTATGGCCCAATGATAAATCTCAATAACACCTACTTTGTCACATTTATTTCGCCACAATCATTTAACCACTGCAACTTGTAAGGCTTGGGATGCTTCAATCAATCTAATCCCAACTTCTCAACTGAAGATGTACTTGCGACATTAGCACAACTGTCCCGTCAATGATCATACTACACCCATTTCCATTCACACGACATCTTGTGTGAAATATGTTATCCCTCTGCTGATCACTCGTATCCTCAACAATTTGTGCACTCAAAGTACGTTTGACAACTAAAGATAAATTATCCAACGAGTATGCAGCTCCTTCTATGTCACTAGTATCATCAATCTCAGGCTCATCATCATCAACCTCAACCTCACTGCCGGTAGAATTTACCTGATAATTCTTCTTATCAATCACTAAGGTGCGCTTGTTCGGGTATTGTGAAGCATAATGTCTCATGCCTAAACACTTGAAACACTTGATATCCTTAGTCTTTGGTGTTGTACTCTCAGATTTCGGTCTAGCCTTGCTTGGTTCCACAACTTCTTTACCCTTGGCACTAGGTTTGGCCCTTGGCTTGTTAAAGCCTCCATCTCGTCGATCATTAGGAACTCATTTCCTTTTCCATGAAGAAGTAGTCTGAGTACCAAATCTAGATGTAGACTTCTTCTTGATAGCCACGTGAAACACATCCTCTAAATCAACATAATGATGCAACTCCACCATGTTAGCAATTTATCTGTTCAAGCCCCCTAAAAATCGTGTCATACTGCATCCTCCACTACATTCGCCCTGATCATGGCAACCTCCATCTCAGTATAGTAATCCTCTACACTCTTGGCCCACTGATACAGATGTTGTAGTTTTTGATACAACCATCAGTAGTAATGGCTGGGTATGAACCGTTTCCTCATGAGACCTCGAATTTCTTCTCATGTCTGAATTGGCCTCTCATGATTCCTCATTCGGTTGGTGACAATCTGATCCCACCAAATCATCGCATAATCAGTGAATTCCATGGCTACCAGATTGATATTCTTCTCATCAGAATAATGATGACAATTGAAAATCAACTCGATTTTCTTCTCCCACTCCAAATACGCTTCAGGATCATTCTTGCTCCAGAAGTTTGGTATCTTGATCTTGATGCTACTCAAATCACCATCAACATCACCATGTCTACCATAGTCCCTCCTATCATAATCCTCACGTCTGTCATCAAATTCACCTCTACCATCAAACCATCTATCCCTTCTATCATTCCTCCTATCAAACCTCTTATTAGGCCTACTATCAGGCCTTGGCTGAAATCTCTCCATATCATTAAGATCATCAGAATCATCAAACTCATTTTTAGATTCTTGCTCATCTGGTGGTACACGTCGTGGTGTCATATTCCGATGTGGTGGTATATGTTGAGGTGGTGGTACTATGGGAACACTGCCTGTTTGATTACTCTTTACACTATTGGACAACCTATTGAAAGCATCATTCATGTTCTCTATCACATCCATAAACTTCCTATCTAAAGCCACAAGCTTCTCATCCACTGTCAAACTAGTACCTGCCATCTCAAAGCTTCAAAAAACATATTAACAGTAACAAATATGTGAACAAAAATATATAACCTCACAATCTCACACGCTCATGTGTTTACACTCAAATATGTATCAATCCACTCCACTCGTGTTTACACTCAATATAATGTGAATATGACTTACCAAAGAAGCTCACAACAATGTGTAATCTTCAAGCTAACATAAACAACAAGAAACCAATATAGGGTAAACAGAGTAATTCGAGTAAGAATTAGCAAATACGTGGACTCAAGTCAAAGAAAACCTACAACTACAATACTTGGAATATAGGAATCACAAACTAGAACAACAAACAAACAAGCATGCAAATAATTACGGACGTATGCAAATTTAGACGGAAATTTGGTGCCTCAATAGAAATTTTGATGAATTACCATCCACAGACACCTAAATGATAATATGGAACCAACCAAATTCAATCAAATTTTTGAACTTTTTTACTTTTTTTTTGCTCTTCAGATCACTTGAGCTCTCAAAACATATGTAAGTGTTGACTAGTTTGGAGTCCGGTATGGGACCGGTATGGTTGCTTGCAGGTTCTAGTAGTTATGTTTTTCTCACAAGTTAACCGTTATGGAGACCGGTATGGGATCAGTATGAAACTAGACCGGTTCTAGTAGTTACGTTATCTCCAAGTAGATGGTATGAACACCGATATATAGGTCGGTATGATACTAGCCTAGTTCCAGTAGCTATGTAATGCCTAGTTAGACCGGTATGAAGGCTGGTATGAGACAGGTATGCCGATCACCGACAAATCAGAAATGCGAAAACATTTAAGAAACACAAAAACTAATAACCAGATGATGAACAAATATCTTGATGACCAACAAACACAATAAAGACTAAATCAAAAACACTAAGTAAAGATAGAAAAAATCAGACCTTGGAACCCTAAGCTCTTATACCAAATGACATAGAACTCACTTAAATGTTTAAGGCCAAGAAAACCCCTCGCAATGGATAGAATCTAAAGCACCGAGAATTTGATTTTGTAGGAACAAAACTCTTCCTAGGTCACAAAGAAGACCCATAAAGAACTTGTCTTTGAGAACCCTTAAGATGATTCCTTATAATATTCTGCTAGCACAGAGACGGCACTAAGGTTTCCACGCCTTAGATAAATCGATTGCATGGAATAAGGGAAATCTCTCCCTTAAGCAATTTTGGACATATCCAAGCTTTCAAGATGAAGCTAAATTCGAAACTTGATGATTATTTTTCATTAATGAAGATAAGTTACAATTTATAATACAATGAAAGAAACCCTAATGGACGTAAAATGATCAAAACATCCTTAATGGCTGACTAATGGCAATTTAAAGGTTATGCCCTTAATAATCATTTAATTATCTAGACAACATAACAAAAATATCAAACAAGGTAGCTAAAGTCATCAACAACTTTGCCAAAAATTCAATAAAAGGAAAAACAACAAAATCACAAAAATCCAACAAAGTGGCAAGTTTTTCAATGCCATATCTAAATTGTCTCCTTGAAAACATATCCCTGAAATTCATTTATTTATGTGTATATAGGCCCAATGATGTGTTTTGAAGCCTAATAATTCTTGTCTTGGCCGCATTTTTGGTGTTGGACTTAGTTCGACTTGATTCATCAAAAAAGTACTTGACTTCTGAATTGCTGGTGCGTTAATCTGGTATGACTTGGGTCAAGTGAAATAGCTTTGGACCCACTTCATAGAAGCCTTCATGTGACGCTAATATGCCCTGGAGTTATCTGTCACACTTGACCATGACATTATGTACTATCCCCACTATTACGTCTCTGATCTTCTTAGCTATTTGGCGTGTGATTGGCCATGTTGGCACTTGTAAAAGCTCTACCATATTACTGGTTATGACATCTAATGTTCCTTGAATGGCTAGATTCGTGTCATTTCAGATATAGAATATAGAGCAGTAGAGAAGAGAAAAATGACTCTAAGAAAAGATTTAGGAGATTAGTTGCGTGGATAAAAAGAGAAGGTATTAGTCAAGCAATATAACTTAAAGATCTATATCAACAAACTTTTCCATTTAAGAATTAAATAAAATATATACCGAAAAATATATTAAGGAATGCATAATAGTGAGCCCTTAGATTCTAGTATAACATCGAAGTTCTATAAAAAAAATATATGAGAGGAAAGATAACGAGGGCCAATGAAATGAGGCTTAAGGTAACTTGAAATAGATTTATTAAAATATAACATAAAAAAGGCTAAAGAGACTAAATTTACGAATATTATCGAGACCAGGACAACACCTGACAGAATCAGAATAAGGGAACAAGTGGAAATGGGACATCCTAGAGTACGACTAGGCAAAGAGATCAAATCAAGAAAAAGATAGTTGACCAGATTTGTGATAACAACGAATCTATGGTACAAAAGATAGTATGAGCACTATTAGAACTAAAACATCATCGTCGACATTAACAATAAAGACATACGGTTGCCTCCAAGCTTTAATTACCCATTCTGCACTAGTATATATATGGTTGACATAACAATGATTTGTTTCATTAAATCTTAGCCAACTAGAAGAGGACTGTCGGTGAGATGGTAATAATTAGTATTTTGGATTTAGAGAATATCGAAAATCGTGATGCTAAACTTAAAACATATAGAGAGCTTGATCATAAACTATAAAGTCCTAAGCCCACAGATAGGTAGAGATATGAGAATTTGGAGGATAAGTCCCGTGAGTAGTTGGGAGTTAGTGAAAAGGAAATAGACAGTTAATCAGTTAAGTTAAGAAAATGGAGAATAAAATAGTTAGATTATGAGAAGGGATGTTAAGGTCAGATCAAGCCTGTAGAGTTGAGGAAGTATCAAATGGATTATTTGTATTAGCAACGAGAATTACACTTGTTTATATCTATCTCAGAGTTAAGGCAGAACATGAAGAAACCTAACCATAGTAGACAAAGTATCTTTATAATATGAGAGTATTGGTTGAGAAGGATTTAAGTACATATTTATTGAAGTTACATGGCATCCGTATGACTTAGGCACAATCATACTTCTTAGCGATCAGATTGATATAAATTTCCCGTATAGATCATGTACAGTTATTGAGAACTAATGATTCAATTGGAGTAGTTATGGATACGACCATATTAGCGACTATATTAAATTCGGTCAAGACCTTCCAAGTTAAGTGTATCGGGGTAAAAGAAATAATAACAAGATAAATGGCTGTCTGGGAAGTCCTATGAAGTATTAACTCATTAAAAAAAAAAATGAGAAGAGGTGAAATACAATCATAGGATTTCAGACAGAAAAAGTAATTCACGTGGGCATCAGTTCGAAGGAATCCTAAGTTCAGACTATAAGAGATTGATGACTTCTAGCAAATCTCTTGGATGTCATGAAGTGTAGAATGAGAGATAGATGAATTTATTAATAATAAGTTTCGTGAAGGATTTACACCTCTATGTAGACAAGATATAGTATACGGCCCTTGTTTCCACACGAGAAATAAGGGTTTCAAATGGACTTTTAAAGGGTTAAGCTTTCAGCTATAAGAATCGAATAAAGTATACCATAATAAGAGATTCTAAGAAGTCATAATACTGAGTTATTGAACAGAAAAGCAAAAAGGAAGTTAAGGAATATAAGAGAAGGCTCAGATGTCCTCAAGCAAGGGCGAACCAGTAAATTAAACCTTAGAAGGGATTCGATGACGAATCCTATTAAAGGGGGGAGAATTTATAACACCTCGGTAATCCCGACGACTATTAAGTTATGGATGTCATAATACATGATGTAAATCATGTTCAAGTATGTACATGCTCATAAAATGATTTTCGGACATTCGATAAATTTCTCGCAGTTCCGATACGGAATTCATTCCAAGATTTAAATCCGGACAGCCCATGGTATTTGAGCCGTAATATTTTCATACGAACTCTGATTTTTATGAACTTTATACTGCGTTGGAAATTTTTCCAAACTCAAATCGGAAGCGGGTCAAAAATTATGATTTTCATGGGTGCTACAGTAGAATTTGGGAATAGTCTAGATTTGGGGTGATGTGGCTCAATCCTAGCCACTCATTTCATAATAAATAAAATCAGCCCATTTTCCTATAAAAAAATGGCATTATTCCCTCATCTTCTCAAGCCAAAAAACGTGGAGGGTGAGATGGAGGCTTTCTCATGCCAATTCTTCCTCTTATCTCCATTTTTCAAGATATTTTTGATCCATTCTAGTACACTTCCAAGCTTGGTAATCTTCTTTTCTCTTTCTATCTTGTCAATTTTCAGTTTTGAGCAAAGGAATTAAAACCCCAATTCTCACCTTGTAAACCCTAGGGTTTGGATTAGCTTAATTGGCTTTGGTTAAGTTGTTAGCATGCATCTTGAGAAGTGTCATGGTAGTTTAAGCATGAAATTAAGTCTATATTTGTATGAATGTGTTGGGGGATTGCTTTTGTGATTTGATGATACTAAAATAAATGGGTTGAGTTTGGATTGAGGATATGAAATGAGTTATGTTAAGTTGAGTTTGGAGTTTGGATGATAATATTGGGGATTACTTGAGCTTTGTCATTAGAGGTTGATGTGTAGCCCTGGAAATGGGCGAGCGTTGCGACACCAACAAGCTTATGTCGTGACACATAGCAATAAAAGCTTTCTGCCTCGATTCTGTTTGAGTGGACGTCGCGACGCCTAACACCCAACATCGCGACGCGCAACCAATTTTAAGAATCAGATTTAACCCTTCCAATTTCATTCGAGAATGTTAGAGGCCACCTTAAAGGTCTCTATTAGTATACCTACACACATTACATCATGTCACAAACATCATACGTTATCTAGTGATAAAAGTTCCAAAGTATATTTCACTATTTACATTCTAACTAAGTTTATCGAATATAGATTGTCGGCAAGAACCGTAATTTTCTTTGATGAAACGAAATAGTGCCAACCAGATTCTAAAATCCGTGAGTGGACATTTTTCTTAAGTTGTGTTTATGTAGACAACAGAAATCGGTGACGTTGTTCTAGGCTCGCGGCCTAGTTGGGAGTACGGAGTAGTCCACGGAGGAACTAAACCAGAGAAATAACATGGAGTCGCCACCCGGTGTGAACCGGAACAAAGGTTTAAGGCCGCACTCACCCCTCGCAAGGGAAGACCTCAAACCGTTGGGTTCGGAATGGTCCCTTACTTATGCCACTTGTAATGATGTGATTTGTGCAATATCTTAACCGAATCTACGCAACATGCTCAAGAACATCCTATATCTAGTTCATGTTTATAAAGACAAATCCTATGTCTAAGTTTGCATGGTTGGAAAGTAAGTCATCATAACACACGACAACACACGGCAATCTCATGAACATACTTCAATTATATAATGCGGAAAATAAATAACAACATAAACATAATGCAAATTCTAAATGCAAAATAAATAACTAATCATGCATAGAAATAAACAACTAAATCATGCTTAAAAAATAAATAACATACTAGACTAAATCATGCTCGCATACATGTTTGGATGAAACGAAATACATGTGTCTCTTAAGTAGTACGTGGCATTGTATCCCGAGTGCAGACCGCATTACCGTCCATTTGAATTCGGCTACGGAATTTACGTCCGGGTTTCCATCCGATATACCACAAAAGAGAACACGCATTCCGTTCAACCGGAATTCACATCATGCCTCAACAAACGACTCTCATGCGATAATATATTAAAGTAAATAAAAGAAATGAAAGATAATAAATAAAGAAGGTGCCCTTAGGTCTAACCTCTTTTATCGTCTCTCGAAAGCGCGTCACACGATCGTCGGAAGGGAGAATGCTCTGCAACTTTTCTGGTTCACTAATCCAACATTTTTCCTCGCTGTTTCGCTGTCTGGGCTGCTGTTTTCACTCCGTTTCGCTGCTGTTTGTGTTGTGTACTTTCTGGTCACTGTTTTTGGTAATTTAGGCTACTGTTTTACGGGTTGTTTGGACTGTTTTTAGGTGCAGTTTTGGGGCAGTTTTTGGAAGGGTTTCTGGGCTGTTTTAGGGGCTGTTCGGTGTGAGGGAATTATGCGGCAGTTTGGGCGTGCATGGAAGGGCTTATTGAGCGTGAATGGATGGCTTATTAGCGTGTGAATGGAGGGCAGTTTAGGTTGTTTTGTGTATGACTATGGCTTACGTGTGAGGGGTCTGTGTGTGGCTTGTGAAGAATGTGAGAGGTGGGGAGTCGGTGGAGTTGTGTGATGTGTCCTTTGTGTGAGAGAGTGAGGGCTGTTCACGTGGGAAATTGTTGAAGGGTAGTGGGCTATTTGAAAGGTGTTGCTTGAGGGGGAATGAAGCGTGGTTGTTGCTTCAGTTTGTGGCTCGTAAGGGAGGGCTGTTTAGGGTTAGGTGGCTAGGCTTGAAAGGCTTAGAACGTGGGCATGTGGCTTTCGTGAAGGGGAGGCTGTGAAGGTGTGGGCGTGAGAAGGGACGTGAGGTGGAGTTATGTGAAGGGCAGGCTGTGAAGGTGTTGGCGTGAGAAGGGTTTAGGTGGCTAAGTGTGACTGGTTTTGAGTGAGGTTGAAGGGTGGTTCGGTCAGGCTGAGTGAATGGTTAGGCGTGAATTGCTTGGTGTTTTGTTTGTGTGAATGAGCCTGGGTTTTCAAGGTTGGTTTGTGGTTCTTTTTATAGGCAAAGGTTGGGGGTTGTCCTTGTGTGAAAATGAGAAGGATTTGCATTAAAGGGAATATCTTTTAAATTAGTATGTGATAAGGAAAATCTTTTAATTAGGGAAGTGTTTTAATTTGATTTGATTTGTTCTCTTTTGATTAGGGATATGATATGATTTGTATATTTTAATTAGGGAATGTAATTTAAGTGAATTAGGAAAGCTTTTGATGGGATTTTATTTGACTTTATTTAATTTTGGTATGTGATTTATTTAATTTAATTTAATTTAATTTAATTGGATTTGATTTAATTAGGAATGATATTATTTTAATTTGTGACATGTGTTTTAAATGTTTTAATTATTTGGATTGGGCTTTGGGCGTGTGGCTTAGTGGTGTGTGGGCTTTCGTTTTGGGCTAAGGATGTGTTTTAAAACGGAGGTCCAACAAGCGAACCCGCAGCTACTCCAGCGAATTAAATCCAACAATGTGTCAATTATTGACCCTTTCCTTCCGACATCCGTTTCCCGCAGCTTCCACAATTAAAGAGGTAATGTCTCCATACGAGACTCATCATCGGGACTTATATGTAAAAATGCAGTGCCTACAGTCTCCCCCCACTTTGATGGGACTTGTGTAATGTGTAACAGTGACAATCCTATCAAAGTTATGCAATGTATTTTCACTTACCTGGCTCGCCAGCTGCCATCTGGCTTGCCTGTTGCTCTGAACCGAATTGATGATGTGCCATTCCTGGCGTGCTAAAACCCGTACCTAGGGTGTCGCGGTAGTCCACAATGCCGTACCTGGCGTGCTAAATCTCGTACCTAGGGTGTCACGGTAGTCCACAATGTCGTACCTGGCGTGCTAAACCCCGTACCTAGGGTGTCGCGGTAGTCCATAATGCCGTACCTGGCATGTTAAACCCCGTACCTAGGGTGTCGCGGTAGTCCACAATGCCATACCTGGCGTGCTAAACCCCGTACCTAGGGTGTCGTGGTAGTCCACAATGTCGTACCTGGCGTGTTAAACCCCGTACCTAGGGTGTCGCAGTAGTCCACAATGCCGTACCTGACGTGCTAAACCCCGTACCTAGGGTGTCGCGGTAGTCCACAATGCCGTACCTGGCGTGCTAAACCCCGTACCTAGGGTGTCGCGGTTGCGTCTCCATACCTAGAGTGTCATACCCAGCAGAATTGATGATGTATCTCCATACCCGGAGTGTCATACCTGGCAGAACTGATACTAGTAATGATGTGGGCCTCGCCCCTAGAGTGCCATACCCGACAAGACTAATATTGATGATGTGATGGTTCGTTCTCGAACCATGCTGTGAGGTGGTCCATTCCCGAACTGTTACTGTATGAGGTAGTCTATTCCCGAACCGTTACTGTGATATGGTCCATTCCCAAACCTTGCTCCATTCTCGGAGTGCCATTCCCGGCTTGTTCATTCCCGAACCGTGCTCCATTCTCGGAGTGTCATTCTCGGCTTTATTCATTCCTGAACCTTACTCCATTCTCGGAGTGCCATTCCCGGCTTGTTCATTCTCGAACTGTGCTTCATTCTCGGAGTGCCATTCCTGGCTTTCTGATGATGTGTGGGCCTCAACCCTGGGACTCATCCCTAAAACTGATACTGATGTGGGCCTCGACCCTGAACTAATATTGATGTGGGCCTCACCCCCAAACTGATACTGATGTGGGCCTCGCCCTCGGACTCATCCCCAAAACTGATACTGACGTGGGCCTCAACCTTGGGACTCATCGTCAAGCTGATACTGATGTGGGCCTCGACCCATGCTCCATCCTCAAACTGATAACGTGGGACTCGACCCTGGGATTCATTCCCGAAACTGCTGATAATGTGGGTGTCGACCCTGGGATTCATTCCCGAAACTGCTGATAATGTGGGCCTCGACCCAGGGATTCATTCCAAAACTCTAACGATGTGGGCCTCGACCCTGGGATTCATTCCCAGATTCATTCCAAAACTCTGACGATGTGGGCCTCGACCCTGGGATTCATTCCCGAATTCATTCCAAAACTTTGTTGATGTGGGCCTCGACCCTGGGATTCATTCCCGGATTCCTTCCAAAACTCTGATGATGTGGGCCTCGACCCTGGGATTCATTCCAAAACTCTGCTGATGTGGACCTCGACCTTGAGATTCATTCCAAAACTCTGCTGATGCGGGCCTCGACCCTGGGATTCATTCCTGGATTCATTCCAAAACTCTGATGATGTGGGCCTCGACCCTGGGATTCATTCCCGGATTCATTCCAAAACTCTACTGATGTGGGCCTCGTCCCTGGGATTCATTCCCGGATTCCTTCCAAAACTCTGACGATGTAGGCCTCGACCCTGGGATTCATTCCCGGAGACTGCTGATAATTTAGGCTTCGCCCCCTGGGATTCATTCCCGAAACTGATGATACTATGTTGTTGTTTCTGGTTGGCTTGCATTTTGCCGCTTTCTCCTTTTCTTTAAAACTGTGAACAAAAACAAGACAAAGATTACGTGTATATGAAGTTTATGCATGCATGCATGAATGTGTTTCCTATTCCGATGGGTTAGGTCTTCCTTGTGCTCTTCGGTGCTTCTTGCCTACAATTATTTCTGGTCGCCCCTGGGTATGCATACAGTTTCTTTCTGTTAATTCTCTTATGGTAATTGTGTTGGACAGTTATGACCCATAGCGTCACTATTTGTACAGATCATGTTGTTGTTGTACAAATTAACTATGTGACAAGGAGATTGCGCTCTTATCATTTGTGATTAGATCACCTAGATGTATAAATGATAGGAGGTCCATATGATTAGTTCCTGGATTGAGATGATATGAGACAGTATCAGTCCTCGAAGGATTAATCATTAAATATCCCTAGTCGTAGTATTATCGAGACTGGACATCGATAATGCGGAATAGACTAGTATTGCACTTGTGCGCGTTGTGGGAGAACAACGGCATAGTTCTCATATATTTAAGTATTGGATACTTATGCAAGTGTGATAGGAGGTTGTGTATACCGATGGTGCGGAAACAGCTTCGCTCTGGATAGACCCCTCGGAATTCCATTGGTAGTATGACTATGTGTCTATGGAAGTCCGATATCAGGGTAGGTGTATTTGGTCTTAACCTGAGACTTGCATCGCTAATACTTGCGACAATCGGTATGCTTTAGTTTTGGTCGTCCAGCGCTTTAACCGGTTTTGTGTATGCCTCTGCTGGGTATATCGAGAATCGTAGTGTATTGGGTGTGATGTCAAGACGGAAGTATCACTCCAGTCATAGTGGAGATGATGTCACGTAGGATACGGTACTAGTGCTCTTAAGTACTGCAGTCATCGGGATATTATGACTAGGTCATGTATGTCCGATTATAGAGACTAGTTACCAGACATCCGACATGTGCTTCGTACGGGGCAGACACGATTCCAGCCCCAGGCCTAGCACGTGACATTCGATACTGGATCGCAATACGCAATACTACGTATACTATGCCTGACATAGATTATATATTCCAGTAAGAATATTCTGGAGAATTGGGTAGGCACGGTGCTTTGCTAGAAGCCAACCATGTCTTGTAAATCGGTAAGCACGTGGTACGAGGTACGCACGTATTCGGATAATCCGATGACCGTATTTACTGCCAACATATCCAGGGATCTCTTGGGTCGCTTCCCAAAGATTCACCGATGACAGTTGATTTAATTAGAATTAATCTGGGATTAATTAAGAGAGAGATAATCTGGGATTAATTAAGAGAGAGAATTAATCTGGGATTAATTAAGATAGAGAGAAAATAATCTAGGATTAATTGAGGTATTATTTAATCTGGGATTAAATGTGTTCGGAAGAGAGAGAACGCGATTAATTTGAATTAATCGGTAAAATAAATTTAATGGTTAAATTTGATTTTTCTATTTAATTTATTCGTATGGGCTAAAATTAATATATCGGATATATTAATATGAATTGGATTTCGTTACGAAATTAAAGGCGGACTTTAATACGAACGAACGAATTAATTTAGAATTAATTCGTAAACGACGTTCGTAATATATTTGCGAGGCATCGTTATTTAATTAAATTAGATTTAATTATTTAGCGACGAAAGTTCGTTTAATCGGATTAAACGGAACCGATCCGCGGCAAATGTTCGTAGAGACATTTTGAGTTTTGAATTCAAAATGGTGGGGCCCACTTCACACATGTCACCATGTGAAGTGGTGGTTGGAAAGTGGTTGGCATTTATGCCAAAACCACTTACTTTCCAACCACTTTGTTTAAGTGAAACCAAATTACCCCAACTACATGGTTTTGGGTAAAAGGGTAAAACCCTTTAACAAAACCAAAAAGCCTTCTCTCTCTCTACACACTTCACACTTGTAACACATTTTGAAAATGAAAAAACCCTAATACTCTCACCATGGGCGTGAACTAGGCTTCCCTCTCTCTTTGATTTTGTTGCAAAATCAACAAAGGTAGCACTTGGAGAAATCAACTAAGGTGATAGGGAAATTACTCAAGAGTTGGAATCATCAACAAAGGAAGGATCTTGGAGTTCTTTTCTCAAAATTTTAAAGCTCAAATCCGTTCATTGTAAGTATATTCCGTAACTTATTTTGAATTTATGAACACCTTTACATGCTTATTAGATCATTGGCATGTTCTAGGAACACTAACAATGGTATCAGAGCCAGGTTTAAGCATGAAAATTTTAGGGTTCATGAGACTAAAATTTGGGGCTTTTGGTTTTTGAGCATGATTTCTTCAAATTGATGCTTTGAGCATGCTTAGATTATGTTAACTTAGAGTTGTACATGATTAGATTTGAGAAAAATTGATTGGATCAAAAATTTTATAATTCCTTAAGGTGGCCGAATGCTTCTGTCTTGGACTGAAGATTTTTTTTTTGATTTTTGTAGCATAAAATGATGTGTGTTTAAATGCATGTTTAAATGTTGATTGTTGGTTTGATTAGATTAGAATCAAAGTCAATAATGTTTATGTTAAATCAAAAAGCATGTTGAGCATGAACTGATGAATTTTGGATTCAATTTGTGTTGACCATGAAATGATGTATTTTGGCTTCAATTTGTGTTGAGCATGAATTGATGGATTAAGCATGATTAATTAAGTTAATTGGTATTTTGGAAATATTGAGTTTAATTAATTAATCATGGCTAATACACTTAATTAAATAATTGTGATATTATTGGAGATTATAATTATGTTAGAATATTATAATTAATGTTAATAAGCTTAATAGTAAGGGCTAAAATGTGTAATTGGGCTTAATGGGCTTGTTTTGACTAAGTTTGGTTTTGGACTTTTGGATTGGATCCAATTGGGCCCAAAACCAATTCCATAAAGTCCAAATACATCATTTGGCCCTTTAAAGAATTTAATTGGGCCTAATGGACCTAAATTGTTTGGTGGCAATAGGGTGATTCCTATTAGGCCTTGGCATTTTGGGTTTGATCCATTATGGCCAAAGCTCATGCCTTAAGAATCAATTAAAAACCCATTGGACTTTAATTGAAATGACATTGGATGTTATTGGGCCTTTGAGACCCATTAAGATTGGATTTGGAATCCAAGTCTTTAAGGCTTATAAGTAAGTGTAAATATTAAATTTGGAATTAGTATTGAATACAAATAAATTGGATTTAAAGTTGTAGTTCGATATAATTCAAGAATACGTACGTTAAGTATTTATTCTTAAACGAGTTGGACTCGTGCAAATCAAATCGTTGTTGAACATTGGATGATCATTAATTCAAAGATTAATTAATTGGATTAGATTGATTGAATACATGATTTGTATGAATACATGAATGTGTTGTATGAATAATGTATATCATATGGATATTAGAAGGGCGAGGGCAATTTTGGAAATTGTAATTGTAGAATTTATTTAAATTGGACCTGCGTGTCCAGCCTTTTATCTCTTTTCTCATTGTATTTCTCTTCTCACCTATTCCCCTCAATGTAAATGAGGTTTCTTTATTGTATTAAGTAATTGGGTAGAAGTTAGAATAGTTCTAGCCGGGGAGAGGAAAGGGAGGTGATTTGTTCTATGAACAATTTGTGACATATCCATCCGTATATCATTATTAATTTATTTATTATACGCGCTTTATTATGTATTTAGAATGCATGTTTAAGGGTGTATGATGATGAGACCTTAACAAAGATAATAAATTGGTTGCCAATTTGCACGCGAAAAACCCTCACAACATATTAAGCGTTTTTCCTTCTGTTGAGTGATTCTTACTCAAGATCCAAAGTTGGCATTGGTTTGTTGGACAAAGTCAAGACCTTTGTCAATTGCGGATGTGTTTGAATCATGAGAGTTTTGTTCCATATCGGTGTCTTGTCTTGTCCAAGTTGGTGATTTGTTGGCCAAAGTCAAGATCACTTCTTGTCCATCGACATTGATTACGAAGCTTTCCATGTCAATGGGTTTCGCTTAACTGGGATCATTAGTTTGTTGTGCCAAAGCCAAGGCTTAGTTGATTCAGAGGAAAAAGGTTAGGTAATATATTGGATATATTGGCATATATAAGATATTTCGGACTTGGATGCCCACCTACTGGATCTAGGAATTGGATGAGATCCAATTGATCTAGAGATCTACCTAGTTAAGTATCATACAATTTGTTGGCCAAAGTCAAGATTGTGTGTTATTTAACGGGATCCTAGCCCACTAGGAAACATGGTTCCCGAGTACTCGACAGAGGTTAGAGGCTCGCAGAAAAATAGTGGGAGGCCAGTATTAGATTTGCAATATTCGTTTAGTTACTTGCCATACGCGCTCAATCAAATATCATTCGTCAAATAAATTATATATTAGTTGGACTAATATTTATTGTTGTTTTAATTAAACAGTTGGACTGTATTCAAACCCCTTCATTTATAGTTGATTATATAATTGGATTTTAGTAATCAATATATATTTGAATTTTATTTTACCGATTATTTATAATGATTATATAATTGGATTATAGTAATCAATATATATTTGATTTTAACCAATAAAATTGTAATAAGTTATATAGTTAGACTATAGTAATCATTACATTATATTGTACCTGAAATCGTTGATTAAATAGTTGGACTATTAGAATCAAGATTAAATTGAAAGATTAGTGTTTAAAAACATTGTCCTAATGAAAATGTGTTTAAAACAACTTTAATTTTCAAATTGGGATAAAATTTCATGATTCAGGATGGTCCTGGAAACTAATAAGTTACTTTATTTGATAAAATAACATATTAGGCCTAAGCCCGGAGTTAAGCAAATAGTAGAGCATGATCTTTGGAAGATTCATGTGATGATAACTTTAATGTTTAATCCATTATGCTTGCCATAAAGACTCATTAATTTCCTAATCAGAACTAAGGATTAGATCCTTAAAGTACGATGAAGAAATTGAAGGATCTTCATAAATCTATTCTTAGATCTTAGAAGTATTAAATTGCAATTAATAACTCTTGGAGAGTTAATGGCTATTCTCAAGGAGATAAAGCCAAAGTTTGCAATAAGGCAAGTAGCGCAAGGCGCACCTTACTTCGATATTCTAGAAGGCGAAGGCTTGGCCAAAGACTTCTGGAATATGAAAAGGGCAAAGGCAAAATCATTATAATCTTCTAGGAAGATAAAGGACATATCCTAAGATGTCTGCCTAACTTGTGGCAAACGGGGTCATTGAAGCATGACTGCCGTATGGACAAAGCAGACATGAAGGAATAGAAGACAGGACAAGGTTCTGACTTCAAATATGTTTGTCTTAAATATGCTCACTACTAGTATTAAAATTGGATTTTAGATACTTAGTGTGATACATAAATATGCATTGATGTGCAGAATCTGCTATGAGCAGGATACTGACTTCAATTGAGAATTAATCTGCGAATCGGAAACGGGACGAAAGTCGCTGTTTCAACCGTAGATACCTAAGTTTAGGAATTACCATTTGGGTGTGTACTTAAATTAGGAAACTGTTATAATGTAACTAGTTTGACTAGAAACATTATCTCTATATCGAGTATAACTCGTTGTGAGTACACCTTTATATTCTAGAACACTAAAGTGTTTTATTATATAAGATGATGTTGAGATAAACACATTAGATGTGAATAACAGTATTTATATTTTGAATATAAATAAATCTCAAACATATAACATGACAAACAAGTAGCTCAAACTGATTTGATCAGATGAGACTTATTTGTGGCAGTGCTGTCTGGGACACATTAAACAAGACTCTTATATCCACACTTTTGAAGAGTGGATACTAGGACAGATTTGATTCCATTCAAATGATGTCTACGAATCTAGTTTATTAGGTAAAGTACCTAAAAACCTTTTACTTGGTAAAAGTGTAAGTTCCACCGATCTATTAGCCCTTGTTCATAGTGACGTAAGTGGGCCCATGTCTAGCTAGGCTAGAGGTGGATATGAATATTTCGTGACCTTTACGGATGTGGCATCGCGTTATGGTTGTGTTTCTTTTGAAGAACACAAATCGGAAACTTTGGGAGTTTCGACACGAAATAGACGAACAGATCGGATAAAGTATTAAAACATCACGGTTTGACCATGATGAAAATACTTAAGCAATAAGTTTCTCAAATACTTGAAAGAGTATAGTATTCTTTCAATAAGGACTCCTCCCGGAACACGTCATTTGACGGTGTGTCCGAACGGAGAAACCAAATTTTGTTGGACAAGATAAGGTTAATCATGAGTCGCTCTGAGCTACCATTTTCCTTCAAAGGATAAGCATTTAACAGCGCAATACTTATTTTGAATAAGGTTCCATGAAAATCTATTTGACAGATTTCATATTAGATATGAACAGGAAAGAAACTAGGTTTTCTCACTCCTGAAAATTTGGGATGCTGGGCATATGTTTGGATGATACCAAACTAGAACCCAAATTGGATAAATGCCAATTGTAGGTTATCCTAGGGAAACCAAAGTATATTACTTATACAACTCACTTGAGAACAATGTAATTGTTGCTCACCATGCGGTTTTCCTAAGAGGAATACCGATATGCAGTGGTAAGTGGGAGGATAGTAAAACTCGATGAAAAATCGGAGTTATACTGTTCAAGGCACCAAGTCCTTAATGGAACACAAACAGTTCATCAAGGATGAAACTGTACCAGTAATCTTTGAATACACAAGAACCGCGTAAGTCGGAGAGAGTCAGAAAACAACCTGGGTATGAGTTTCTGATCTCACCTCATAAAGATGTCAATCTTATTGGGGAATACGAACTGACTACGTATGAGTAAGTGATACAAGGTATCAACTCCCTATCATGGCAAAGTGCCATGAGTCCGAAATGGATTCCATGTATATCAACTATGTTTGGACACTAGTTGTTGTACCGCAAGGCATTGTGCCTATTGGTACTATATAAGTCTTCAAGGAAGACATACGTGGATGGCAGCATACCAACGTACTGAGCTAGGCTTTTAGCGGAAAGGTATCATTATCAACATTGTGTTGATTAACAACGAAATCTTTTACATGTTGCCACATTAAATCCATTTGGATAATGCTTGTTGATGCTGCATGTTTCATTTATGAAATATGGCAGCTGAACCGAAAAATCGCTTTCCTGAAAAGGAAACCTTTTGGAGGATGTTTACAACATCCTGGCGGTTTTGTCGTACCAAAACTAGCAAACTTTACAGGTTATTCGATCCATAGAGGGATTAAAGTAAGCATTACGTTCTTGGAACTAACGTTTTGATGTAATCATAATGGTGTATGACTTAATTCAAAACGAAATGATTCTTGTGTATATAAGGAGGTTAGTGGGAGCACACTGACAATGATGTCCTAATTAATGATGATATGTCATTTCTTGGAAATGATATTCCCATATTACGATCGGTGAAAGCTTGGCTTTCATTAAAATTCTTCGTAGAATTCTTGGGAGTAACAACCTTTATTCTAGGAATAAAGATCTACTGAGTTAGATCTAGAGGTTATTGACACTCTGCGAGAACTCGTACATTGAAAAATGTACGCAACCTGGTGTCTCATATGCTTTGAGCATATGGATTCACAAACAGGTCAATCCAAGTGATAGTCACTGGATTGATATTAAGAACATCCGTTAGTATCTTAGAGAACTAATGATGATGTCTTAATCTATGGAGAAGGAGAACTTGAAGTGACTGGGATCACAGCGGCAAGTTTCCTAACCGATAAAAATGACTTTAAGTCGCTAAACGGTACTATACAGTTTGAATAACGGTACAGTAAGCTGGAAATCTTCCAAGCAAGATGCTGTTACCGAATAAACAACAAATGCGGGTTATTGCTGCTGCTGAGGCAGCAATAGAAGCCATTTGGGTCGACGATAAATCTAATTAGATTAGATATAGTTCTATTAGCAGCTGAGCTAGGCGTCAGCACAAGCTAAAGAATTAATGGTCTCATCAACGATCCATATATATACTTCGACTATTCATCTGATTCGTTCGGATTATACATCGTGGCGATGTGATGATCGAATGAATTGCATAAGACGATAATCATACAAATCCGCTGACGAAAGCCTTTCCTCAGCAGTTTGAGCGAACCGTACATAGTTCAGGTGTAAGACACTCGAGTGACTGGCTATAGGCCAAGTGAGAGATCGTTGGACAGTTATGACCCATAGCGTCACTATTTGTACAGATCATGGTGTTGTTGTACAAATTAACTATGTGACAAGGAGATTGCGCTCTTATCATTTGTGATTAGATCACCTAGATGTATAAATGATATGAGGTCTTTATGATTAGTTCCTGGATTGAGATGATATGAGACAGTAACAGTCCTCGAAGGATTAATCATTAAATATCCCTAGTCGTAGTATTATCGAGACTGGACATCGATAATGCGGAATAGACTAGTATTGCACTTGTGCGCATTGTGGGAGCACAACGGCATAGTTCTCATATATTTAAGTATTGGATACTTATGCAAGTGTGATAGGAGGTTATGTATACCGATGGTGCGGAAACAGCTTCGCTCTGGATAGACCCCTGGGAATTCCATTGGTAGTATGACTATGTGTCTATGGAAGTCCGATATCAGGGTAGGTGTATTTGGTCTTAACTTGAGACTTGCATCGCTAATACTTGCGACAATCGGTATGCTTTACTTTTGGTCGTCCAGGGCTTTAACCGGTTCTGTGTACGCCTCTGCTGGGTATATCGAGAATCGTAGTGTATTGGGTGTGATGTCAAGACGGAAGTATCACTCCAATCATAGTGGAGATGATGTCACGTAGGATACGGTACTAGTGCTCTTAAGTACTGCAGTCATCGGGATATTATGACTAGGTCATGTATGTCCGATTATAGAGACTAGTTACCAAACATCTGACATGTGCTTCGTACGGGGCAGACACGATTCCAGCCCCAGGCCTAGCACGTGACATTCGATACTGGATCGCAATACGCAATACTACATATACTACGCCTGACAAAGATTATATATTCCAGTAAGAATATTTCTGGAGAACTGGGTAGGCACAGTGCTTTTGCTAGAAGCCAACCATGTCTTGTAAATCGGTAAGCACGTGGTACGAGGTACGCACGTATTCGGATAATCCGATGACCGTATTTACTGCCAACATATCCAGGGATCTCTTGGGTCGCTTCCCAAAGATTCACCGATGACAGTTGATTTAATTAGAATTAATCTGGGATTAATTAAGAGAGAGAATTAATATGGGATTAATTAGAGAGAGAAAATTAATCTAGGATTAATTGAGGTATTATTTAATCTGGGATTAAATGTGTTCGGAAGAGAGAGAACGCGATTAATTTTGAATTAATCGGTAAAATAAATTTAATGGTTAAATTTGATTTTTCTATTTAATTTATTCGTATGGGCTAAAATTAATATATCGGATATATTAATATGAATTGGATTTCGTTACGAAATTAAAGGCGGACTTTAATACGAACGAACGAATTAATTTAGAATTAATTCGTAAACGACGTTCGTAATATATTTGTGAGGAATCGTTATTTAATTAAATTAGATTTAATTATTTAGCAACGAAAGTTCGTTTAATCGGATTAAACGGAACCGAGCCGCGGCAAATGTTCGTAGAGACATTTTGAGTTTTGAATTCAAAATGGTGGGGCCCACTTCACACATGTCACACATGTGAAGTGGTGGTTGGAAAGTGGTTGGCATTTATGCCAAAACCACTTACTTTCCAACCACTTGGTTTAAGTGAAACCAAATTACCCCAACTACATGGTTTTGGGTAAAAGGGTAAAACCCTTTAACAAAACCAAAAAGCCTTCTCTCTCTCTCTACACACTTCACACTTGTAACACATTTTGGAAAATGAAAAAACCCTAATACTCTCACCATGGGCGTGAACTAGGCTTCCCTCTCTCTTTGATTTTGTTGCAAAATCAACAAAGCTAGCACTTGGAGAAATCAACTAAGGTGATAGGGAAACTTACTCAAGAGTTGGAATCATCAACAAATGAAGGATCTTGGAGTTATTCTTCTCAAAATTTTAAAGCTCAAATCCGTTCATTGTAAGTATATTCCGTAACTTATTTTGAATTTATGAACATCTTTACATGCTTATTAGATCATTGGCATGTTCTAGGAACACTAACAAATTGCTCAGTTTCATTTGGTCCCATGACTCAATATCTCATTACGACCCTGATTCGCGAGGTGGTAGACTGGTCGCCCCCAGTCTTGATTTAGCTTTCTGTTCTCCGCTGCTTGCATTAGGTCAAGGTGGACCACATGATATGGAATTCTATATCACCATATTATATCACATGCTACTAAATAGTCCCAATAGTTACGCATATTATTGCCCTCAAAGAATGCCCAATATTGAAACCAGAGAACCTTCAAAACATTCAATGCAACTTAAATCCAAGTCTTTGAATAAATGATCTAAGCCAGACTCAAAGTTTGTGTGTGCAAAGGTTCTTTCACAGCTTGATCCTTAAGTAAGCCGACTCAATGATTTCGTTTCAAAAATCAGGATCGATGGGTCAAACCAACCTAGATGTCTCAGTTACACTCTGCAATTGCTTTTCTGTGCTCAATGTGGTATGATTTTCTTTCTCTTTTGTCTCTCTCTTTTTCATTCTTTTTCTTTTTCTCTTTTCTTTCTTTTTTCTTTCTTTTTCTCTTTTTGACACACCTACCCTTTAAGGTAGCATTTCTCCTCATGGTGGTCCTAATACTCGCCCATGGGTAGCTTCACGCTTATTGGTTATAGGTGGTTCAATTCTTTTCTTTAGAGACTTTTCTTTCATTTTCAACCATACCACACATCATAACATAAGAAAATCAAGATAGACATCTAAGCAAACGGTCATTCACCGACCTACAATTTCTTCAACTAGTCACCTTGCTAACTACTCAGGTTTTCACCGCTAAAAACCATAATCAAGTGCTTACGAGTCTAACATAGATCAATTCCTCAAATTATCAGATAAAAACACGTCAAAGGTTTATCGTTTATAAGGTTTCACCCTAAAGCAATCAATTTCATCATCGGACCTATGTCTAACTATCAACGACTAAAAACAAACAATTTCTTTTCTTTTCTTTTTTTTCTCTCTTTTTTTTTCTTTTTTTTTTGGCCTACCGTGGTCTTTCTATCCTTGCCGTAAAATTTTCTGTTTCTCGACTTGCTTTTCCCGATATCCATGTTTGCTAAACCCTCTTTTTGACAAATCTTTCTTTCTTCTCTAACCCAACGGATATCTATGATGGCTTTTAAGACACAGGGGTTAACATGATGCATGTATGCATGAGATGCATGAGATGCGTGCAATGCATGGAATATATAAGTCGGCCCATTATCATCTTAAAGCATTCAATCATACTATTGCGCGATGCAAACTTGTCCCAGTTGAAAAGGCCCAACAAGTTTACACTTTGCGATAACATGGCTAAACAACTTCAAATGATACGAGGCCTAAACACAAAATGGCCCATCGGCATTTTAGAAGCTTTTGGCCCAATTGCCATAAAGCACAAACTCATTCCAGTTAAATGGCCCAACAAGCCCATACCTCATGACAAAAAGTCCTACTGAATCCAAATGACGATGGTCCTAAACGCAAACATAAAGGAATAGTTTCTATTAGTCCTACAACTACAGGTCACACGCGGGTTTATAGATTTATAGACAAAGGCTCCCGTCGACGAAGGGTTGCCCACAACTAGGTCTCCACACTCAAGGGTCCGAGCGACCAAGTGAGCGCACCATTTTTTATACACTAAGGTACGTGCCAACGAGTCATGGTGCGTGACTGACTGTCAAATGGATTTTCCGTTGTAGATTCCCTAATGGGAGGGCGGAGCGAACTCTCTTAGAAACCCAAGCCTCTTAGGCTCTTATCACCTTGGTGCCAGGAACAAACAACAAGTCCTCCAAACTATTCTGTCACAACGAGCTACGGGTAATGATTATCTCGGTGCCTTCACAGCTTTTCCTTATAGAAAGGTAGTGAATGAAGGAAGACACTGAAACATCACCTAGCCTTAACAATGCCTTTGATTAAACCCCATCAACCCACTATAGACACGGTCAACTAAAGTACAAATCACAAACACTACAAGACATTATTTCGGGGCCAATTCTCTATCCCCAAAGGGAGTCGCCAGACTGTAGACAACAGAAATCGGCAACGCTGTTCTAGGCTCGCGGCCTAGTTGGGAGTACGGAGTAGTCCACGGAGGAACTAAATCGGAGAAATAACATGGAGTCGCCACCCGGTGTGAACCGGAACAAAGGTTTAAGGCCGCACTCACCCCTCGCAAAGGAAGACCTCAAACCGTTGGGTTCGGAATGGTCCCTTACATATGCCACTTGTTATGATGTGATTTGTGCAATATCTTAACTGAATCTACGCAACATGCTCAAGAACATCCTATATCTAGTTCATGTTTATAAAGACAAATCCTATGTCTAAGTTTGCATGCTTGGAAAGTAAGTCATCATAACACACGACAACACACGACAATTTCATAAACATACTTCAAATATATAATGCGGAAAACAAATAGCAACATAAACATAATGTAAATTCTAAATGCAAAATAAATAACTAATCATGCTTAAAAATATACAACTAAATCATGCTTAAAAAATAAATAACATACTAGACTAAATCATGCTCGCATACATGTTTGGATGAAACGAAATACATGTGTCTCTTAAGTAGTATATGACATTGTATCCCGAGTGCAGACCGCATTACCGTCCATTCGAATTCGGCTACGGAATTTATGTCCGGGTTTCCATCCGATATACCACAAAAGAGAACACACATTCCGTTCATCCGGAATTCACATCATGCCTCAACAAACGACTCTCATGAGGGAATTATGCGGCAGTTTGGGCGTGCAGGGAAGGGCTTATTGAGCGTGAATGAAGGGCTTATTAAGCGTGAATGGAGGGCAGTTTAGGTTGTTTTGTGCGTGACTATGGCTTACGTGTTGAGGGGTCTGTGCGTGGCTTGTGAAGAATGTGAGAGGTGGGGAGTCGGTGGAGCTGTGTGATGTGTCCTTTGTGCGAGAGAGTGAGTGCTGTTCACGTGGGGAATTGTTGAAGGGTAGTGGGCTATTTGAAAGGTGTTGTGTGAGGGGGAATGAAGCGTGGTTGTTGCTTCAGTTTGTGGCTCGTAAGGGAGGGCTGTTTAGGGTTAGGTGGCTAGGCGTGAAAGGCTTAGACCGTGAGCATGTGGCTTTCGTGAAGGGGAGGCTATGAAGGTGTGGGCGTGAGAAGGGACGTGAGGTGGAGTTGAGTGAAGGGCAGGCTGTGAAGATGTTGGCGTGAGAAGGGTTTAGGTGGCTAATTGTGACTGGTTTTGAGTGAGGTTGAAGGGTGGTTCGGTCAGGCTGAGTGAAGGGTTAGGCGTGAATTGCTTGGTGTTTTGTTTGTGTTAATGAGCCCGGGTTTTCAAGGTTGGTTTGTGGTTCTTTTTATAGGCAAAGGTTGGGGGTTGTCCTTGTGTGAAAAGGAGAAGGATTTGCATTAAAGGGAATATCTTTTAAATTAGTATGTGATAAGGAAAATCTTTTAATTAGGGAAGTGTTTTAATTTGATTTGATTTGTTCTCTTTTGATTAGGGATATGATATGATTTGTATATTTTAATTAGGGAATGTAATTTAAGTGAATTAGGAAAGCTTTTGATGGGATTTTATTTGACTTTATTTATTTTGGTATGTGATTAATTTAATTTAATTTAATTTGATTTAATTTATTTAATTTAATTGGATTTGATTTAATTAGGAATGATATTATTTTAATTTGTGACATGTGTTTTAAATGTTTTAATTATTTGGATTGGGCTTTGGGCGTGTGGCTTAGTGGTGTGTGGGCTTTGGTTTTGGGCTAATGATGTGTTTTAAAACGGAGGTCCAACAAGCGAACCCGCAGCTACTCCAGCGAATTAAATCCAACAATGTGTCAATTCTTGACCCTTTCCTTCAGACATCCGTTTCCCGCGGCTTCCACAATTAAAGAGGTAGTGTCTCCATACGAGACTCATCATCGGGACTTATATGTAAAAATGCAGTGCCTACAGTTTACTTACATGTTTTTGAGCTTGAAACTTTCTTTTCCGTACTTAGGGCGTTATCCAAGTTTATTTCAAATTTTTTATGAATAAAAATGTTTTTGAAAAAGATGACTTTTAAAGTATGATTTCATGGTTTTGGAGGCATGATGGAAAAACTCACCTCAGATGTAACTTGACTCATATATGGAATTGACGGTTACTGGAATTGACGGACATGACATGTGCACATGTAGAGCAAGATTAGGGGGACGACGATACGTAACCCCCCTAAATCATAGATTTCAGGGCTAGGGGGCGGCGATACGTAACGCTCATAGACCATAGATTTAGGGATATGACAGTGGCATGCATTGAGGGACGGCGATACATAATGCCCTAATGGCATATATTTGCACACCTGGCTCCAGTTTAGTGGCTTGAGGGACGACGATACGTAACGTCCCCATGCGTCAGGTTTTCTACAGATACTCATGAGCATGATTTCCAGAATGATGGTTTATAAAAGAGTTTTCAAGAGAAACAGTTTTAGGAGAAACTCATAGTTTTACAGACCAAAAGCAGTTTTTAGAGAAGTTTTCCAGAAAGAGAATTGTTTTCAGATAAGTAAAGAGATTTCAAGAAATATTGATTTCCTTTAGATGATTTTGGATTTAGAATAATGGATTTTCAAAAGCATTTTAGTTCATGTTTTAAATTATCCACTCACTAGGTCGTTCAAACGATCCAACCCCCCCACTCCTAGTGTTTTTGTTTTGCAGGTATACCCGGAAGACGAGGTCGAGAGGATGGATAATGATGGCAGTCACAAGGGTGTTGAATCTACCAGGTCAAATCAGAGACACGGTTCGGTCACAATCTAAGAAAAGTCATGTATCGTACATTTGGTATAGTTGAGGTTGTGGGTGTATTGTGTTAGAAGTGTTCATGAACATAGTTGTAAAGAGAAGTAATGTTGAGTATACAAATATGTGTATTATCATGCATTCTATGTCTTTGATTTGGACAATGGTCCCATGTATGAGTTTATGTTTGAGACAAAGTAGTAGTGTTGTCCATAGTCAGAAAGTCTGAGGCTTAGGGGGATAAGACGACCTATTCTCTTCTAATAGTATTTCCCGGAAAGATGATGTTATAAAGACACTTTATATTTTTGGAGGTATTTATGTTTTGATTTGAAAATGGAAAAAAACCTTTAAACACACCCCGATTACGTGGGAGAGTTGTGTGCTTTTTAAATATTAATTTTAAATTTAACTTTATGCCTCATTTGAAATAATTACTATATATATGTGTGCGTAAAAGTTAAAAATTTTTAAGCCCATCGCGTCACGTGGCGGCTTACTATTATATTATAAAATTAAATTAATAAATCTATTAAATAAGAAACATATTACAATAAGAATACATTAAATTACAAAATCAAAATATCTATAAGAAACCTAATTATTTAATACGTGACACTTAATATTTATAATTAATATATTATTATTAAATTACAAAATTAAAATGTCTATAAAATTAATTTTTTTAAAATTTTAAAATTAAAAAAAGAAACTTATTAGAATATAAAAACAAAATCTTCTTTTTATTATAAATTACAAAATTAAATATCTCTATATTTTTTTATTAAATTGTAAAATAAAAATAAGAAACCTCCTATTAATTTAATTAATTAATATTATAATTTATTATTATTAAATTATAAAATTAAAATAAAATAAAAAATATTTGTACTATCTAATCTCTAAAATTATTTTTTTTATTACCTACTACGTCTACAATAAAAAGAAATATTATAATTTCTTATTAAAATAAAAAGCATACGTGGCACCTATTTGTACATTTAATTTTTTATTTTTAAATTATAAAATTAAAATAAGAAATATATTACAATATTAAAACATTATCTTTTAAAATAGGTGCCTAAATAGATGTCGCTTACAAAATTTCGTCCATTTTTTAGATTTCTGATATATTGTTATTTATTTTACTTTGAATTATTAATTCTATAAGATTTTTCCATGAACTTTTTATTATTTGTTGTGCTTCAGGATGTACACTCTGATTATTAGCTCTTTCATAGTGGTTGTCAAGATTTCAAGTTCGATAAGAAAATTTAAACTTAAATTGAATAAATTATATTAAATTTCATTGAAATTCAATCGAAAGAAACTCAAACGTTTTAAAAGTTGTTTATAGTTATGAATATAATTTCAAATAAGAGAGAAAGATGAGAGATAGATTTTAATGTGAATAAGAAATATTCTTTGTGAACTGTGAGACAAATAAACGAGACATATATATATTAAGTGTAAATAAATCATTTGTCTCATTTAGAATATAAACCAATGAGATTCAGAATATTTACAATATCAATATTTAAAATAGTATTAGAGTTTATGTTATGATATGAAATTATAATTAAAAATGTGTTCAACATACACAAAATGCGAGGCTATACTGATAAAACTAAATACAAACTTTTATATTTGATTTACGTATCTAATTGAGTTTTCAATAAAAGCACGATATTATATGTTTACCTCATATTTCAGGCCCTAACTCACTAACAACGAACTCAAAACACACTAATATTTTACCAAAATATAATATAAAAGAATAATTAATTTTTTTATTTTTAAAATTTAAAATTTAAAATAATAAATTATTAAAATAAGAAATCTATTACGATATAAAAACATAGTCTTCTATTTATAATTAAATTAGAAAATTAAAACATCTCCATAATTAATTTCTTATTATTAAATTATAAAATTAAAATAAGAAATCTATTACAATAAAAAAATATAATCTCATATTAAAATAAGAAATGTATTAATTTAATTAATTAATATTATAATTTATTATTATTAAATTATAAAATTAAAATAATAAATTATAAAAATAAGTCCCATTAAAATAAAATAAAAAATATATATGCCCCATAATCTCTATAATTAATTTTTTTATCATCTATTATAATAAGAAAACATATTATAATCTCCTATTAAAATAAAAAATCATAAGTGACACATAATCTCTACAATTATTAAATTATTAAATTAAAATAAAAAACATATTAAAATATATTCTCCTTTTAAAATAATATACATAAATAATAGTCGCTTACAAAATCTCGTCCATTTTTTAGAATTCGAATATATTGTTATTTGTTATTTTAATTTGAATTATTAATTTTATAATTTTTTTCCATGAATTTTTTATTATTTGTTGTGCTTCAAGATGTACACTCTGAATATTAGCACTTGCATAGTGATTGTCAATATTTCAATTTCGATAAGATTATTTAAGTTTAAATTAAATAAATTATATTAAATATTTTAAAAGTTATTTATATTTAGAGATATGATTTCAAATGTGAGAGATTATTTAAGTTTTTATTATTTGTTGTGCTTCAAGATGTACACTCTGAATATTAGCACTTGCATAGTGATTGTCAATATTTCAATTTCGATAAGATTATTTAAGTTTAAATTGAATAAATTATATTAAATATTTTAAAAGTTCTTTATATTTAGAGATATGATTTCAAATGTGAGAGAAAGAGGAGAGAGAGATTTTATGTGAATTAGAAATATTCTTTGAGAACTGAGAGATAAAGAAATGTGACATATATATTAAGTGTAAGTAAATCAATTGTCTCATTTAAACTATAAAATCAACGAGATCCGAAACATTTATGATATCAATATCTAAAATAATATTAGAGTTATGTTATGGTATGAAATTATAATTAAAGATGAGTTCAACTTGAATAAAGTACAGACCTTATGCTAAAACTAAATAAAAAATTTTATATTTGATTTGCGTATCTTATTGAGTATTTAATAAAAGTACGTTAGTAAATATTCGAGAAGATATTATATATGGAATATCCCAATCAATCACCGTCACATATTCTAATTATTTTAAAATTAAGATACGTGTCACTCATTAATTGGACGATTCTATAAGACCGGTACCTTATAAATTTTTCACTAAAATGTTCACGTCGCCGCAGCTGACAAACTGCGGACTCCAAACGCACTATATTTTACCAAAACATGATATAAAAGAGAAATAAAATATCATTTCGATTCCGTCGAACACAAACGGAAGTTACGAAACAACAACACCGTTTTGGTCCATTTCATTCGTGTTGCTTTTCTTCTCTCCCCCCCCTGTCTGTGTTAGCGGTTTCAAGCTTTTTCTTTTTCTTACAATCTCCGGACTCTTTCACCACTCTCTCACTCAAAGGTCAGCTCGTTTTATCACTGTTTTTTTTTTTATTGTCTGTTTTAATCTATTTTTTAAGATCTTGTTTATTTATTATTTTTGACTTTGTGAGCTTCACGCTTGACAGATCGGAGAGTCTTGACTCGCGGGAGTCTTTATACAGGTAATCAAAGGTGATTTTTATTTTGTATATTTAATTTAATTTAATTTAATTTTTAATTTTGTGTTTTTGAAGTGAGTGTTTGGTTGCGTAGAAAATGAAGGAAAATATGAGTTCACTGTTGCTTTTTGTTTTCTCTGTCTGCTTTTCTTATTAGAGCAGATAAGCTTGTACTCAGCTGAGCCCCCCTCTCACTTTTTTTTTTTTTTTTTTTTTTTTTTTTTTTTTTAAGCTGAACAGCTGTATCAGCCTATCAGGCCCACTTGAGGGTGTGTTTTTTTTTTTTGTCTTTTTAGATGCTTTTTAAACTAAAAAAAATGATATTTTTAAACTATTTTATTAATATTTTCTCCGCCCTCTGTAAAAGAAACCTAGTGATTAAATCACATAATTCTTGTTTTGCAGCTGCACAGTTCTCCCAAGCGGGCCTTTAGTGTTGGTTTTGCTTTATTAATAAGTTTTACAATTTGAAATGACATATTGATGTATTGTTATGGCTGAGGGGATGTTAATATCAGAATGATAGAAGTAAAAGGTGGTGAATTTGAGTACTTTGCTAATTTGTCTATTGGAAAATATAAAAATCTCATGGACTTGAAACAAGGTAAATGAAATGCAATGGTAAGGAGAATGAACTTCGAACATGCTTGATGTTTACTTTGTGAAACAAGTTGGCAATGCTCTTCTGCTCTCTATGCATGAAAATTTTCCCCTTGCTCCTGTCACATAATTGGTTTTGTTTTAGTAAGTTTCGTCATGGCGGGGAGTATTAGTGTTTATATTTTAAGTGTTATTATGGCTTAAAGTACATTAATATCAGAGTGCTGATAGGAAAAAAGTGCAAACTTTTAGTTTTTTGCTAATTATTTGGATCGGCAAAAAATCTGATGCACTTTAATTAAGGTGTGCAAACATATGAAAGTGAAGTTATTTTTTGAGTTGCCTTGGACATACTTTGATTCTAACTTTGCTTGAGACCATTCTACACCTTTTATGTGTCCTTGTGAATCAAGTCGGCCAGGGCTCTACAGCTGTCATGCAAATTTTCTCTTGCTCCTCTCATAGATTCTGCACAATTTTGTTAACTTGGTTGCTGCAATTTGTCATGGTTTGATGATCAAAGATCTGGTTGTGATGACCACCAACAATGATTTATGAGTTTGCCTTTTCATTCTACAACAGGAAACTTGAACAAGTTGATGCATTACTGGAACTCTGAGTTTGATCTAAGTGCATAGCATGATATGGACAAAGGACCACTGTTGCTTGAGAATTTTTCAAACATGAAAAGCCAAAGGGTGAGGACGCTTTTCTCTTCTCTGTCCTCCCTTGGTTTGAGAAATTTGATATCTGATTTATTTCCTTTGGTTTATTGAACAAAATAATTTATTAAGAATATTATGTTTCATTTTCATTTTCCCTGTGATTATATTTGATGTATGTTGATGCTTGTTCCTCATGATTTTAGAGTTGCAATTTGGACATTTACATTCACCTTTTTTTAATATCTTTTGTGATGACTTATGTTGTATACCAACTGTGTCTGTCTAAGCAGACATCATGGGGTTTAATTCTTCATCGAAGTTTAGCATTTCATATAGTTTGCTTTATGAGATGAAATGTTCTTTGAAGTAATTATGGTTGTTTAGTTATGCATTTATGAAATTATTATTATATTTTTTTTCCTAAGCTTCATATTTTTTTCTTGGCTACTCGTTGTTTCTGAATTATTTTTATTCAATTTTTTTTGGGTGTAACTTTTCCTCAGGTAAAGGCAGACGAATCCTTTGCTGCCTTAAAAGATAAAGGAGCTGAAGTTGCTGAGCCAAAAAGTGATCAAGCTTCAGTTGATGCTGTTTTATGCTCCAGTAAAGAGAGCTTAGGGAAAAGCTCAGTAATGGATGATTTTTCCTATGAATTTGAGTTTGGCTTTAGAACAAATTATGGTAATACTCTGATGGTTTTCTTACTATCCCTTTAGTTGCTGCTATATATGCACACATGGATTTTTGGTATGATTAGATAGAGCTACAGTTTCCAGATTAATTGATTATGGCTATGTTTATTGTGGTTCTGTGCAAGATATATTATATATAGGTATACGTACACACACTCACAAAAATGTATTTGCTTACATACTCATGGATGAGTGACCCTATTTCAGAAACTTTCCTTATATTTGGAAAACAGGGTTGTGGAGAATAAGCTTCAGTGACTTCTATTGGAACTAGATTTAGTTGTAGAATCAGCATTAAGGGAGTCTTAACTTTTCTAAACATGCAAGTTCACCACAAACCCTGCTGACCCAGAGCACTGTAAGAATGTTGTGTTTTGACTCAACCATTTGATGCGGCTATAATTGGTTAATATGGACAATATCATTTAAGCATTTGGCATTTTGAAATTACGGTACAATATGTTTGCAATTAGGGTGGTCAAACAATTTTTTTACTGGCTATAAATAACCAGTGGATGGTTGACAAATTTCAAAATCTCGGTGAGAGTTTGAATCCTTATGTGGGCAACAATTGACATGCAGCGGTGCCTGTTCCTAACGATGTAATATATATCAGACGAGGCGATTAGGAAAACTGGACATTGGGTTTTTGATGAATGTGAAGTCATTTTGGTTTGGGTTCTGTGATTGTTCTTCATAAAGTTTGCTTGATTTTCTAATTTCTAAATACTGGTTTATGTAAACTTTGTCATCCTTGATGAGGTGGGCTGGATTCTTTTAATACTCAAGGAGAAGATGATTTAAAGCTCGGGGTATGTATCTTCCTTTATTGAAATTAATTCTTATGTGAATGTACCTACAGTAAATATGACTATTCCCTACACTCGTGCAAAAATCTGCTTATCTTTCATTGCCACTTTAGTTAAGCTTTAAATCCTTCTTTGCCACTTTTGTTTTGTCTGCTTCACTCAAGGATTTTTACCACTTGCATTCTGTGCTTCTCCCTCTAGGATTGGTACAATAGTGTAAATCATGAAAACCGTTTTTTGTTTTGTTTCTGTCGTTATAATCTGATCAGATATTGATTAAGTAGGTTCTTGATGGATTGCTGGATGATGTGGATGAAGTGGATGACTTTCATGCGGCAAATGATCTCTCCACCGTGTGCGAAGGTTTTCTTTTAGGTAGTCCTTGTGCTTGTCTTACGTGGCTGTAGTAATGACTTATGATACTTAAACAGAACATACCTAATACTAATATCCCAGGCCCCTCTTATTTTGATTACAGATATTGAATTCGCTGAAAAGTTTACCAAATTAGACAGCAGTCCTGTTGAAGGATCACATTTAGGTAACTCAAGTTCAGAAAGTCATTCTCCTGGTCTCAGTGGAAATAATGTTTCTGTTGGGATGTCAGATTCATCAACGACTGCTCCAGAATCTGAATGCAAGAATGATTCACTTGAAAATGTTGTCACTTGTGAGTTGCATGGCACCTTTAAAAGCAAATGCGAATCAGCTTTGGAAAAAAGCCCTAGTTCACATGATGTGCATAGATTTGATGAGCTAGATATTGATGATGATGTTTTATTAAGTAGCTTATTGTCTGAGTGTAAGAAGAGGGTCAAGACCTCTGTTCTAGGAACCAATGTCAAGAGGTTGCGTAAACCTACACAACGATACATTGAGGAGTCTTCAGATCTGAAGTCAGGATATCTAATGAGAGGACGGAATGTTTCTACTGCCACATTGAAGGATAAAAATCCAAAGGTAACGTTGTGTAATAGGTATTCTGATGTAAGTAGTCATGCGCCATCAGAATCATGGTTACGTGGAGGGCGTCTAAAGAAACGTTCGCCTATTTTGGTACGTAAAATTTTCCTCCACTTGATATTAATACAACTTTATCACCTTGTAATTGAGGATTTGTTAAATAGTTAATCTATTTTTGCTTCTCCACTCCATGATGTGTGTTCTGGTTGTGCATGTATGTTTCATAGCTTAATTTAGTTGATATGTTTATATTAGTCTGTTTTGTTGACATGAAGATGGTCTGAGATGGATTGTCATTAATCTCCAAAAGGAGAATTAGAAAGGAGTAAGACTACTACTAATTCTGGAGGGGTATTTATGTTATTAAGAAATGAGGAGAAACACTAATGCTCTGCTAATCAACCCTAAAGTTATTCGGCCTTCTAGATGAGTCTCCTGCTTTTTCCTGCATGCTGGCAGGTTTCTCCGTGCTCCTTTAATTCTACTATCTGTGTGTTCCTTCTGTGACATCCTATGCTCCATGTTGTCTCCTAAGATGAACTGCGTTCGTGCTTGCTTGGTGAATCTATCTATTTTTTTTTTTTTTTGAAAAATTGAGGGTGTCTGAATATATGATAAGAAAAAGGTGATGAAGAATTAGTAATTTAGTGACGTGTGATCATCAAAGGAACACGGATATTATTCCTTAATTCTTAGTTGCCGAGAGTGTTTATTATTCCTCAACTTTTAATTGACAATTCTTTTTTTATGCATGATACCTTCCAATACTTGAATTATCTGCTTTTCTCTTTTCATTTCAGGGTTTTGAATCTAACGTTGACACTTTTTCTTCTGATTCTGATGAGGACCGTGTGAGAAAGAGGAGGTCTAAAATTGATGTTGATCGGAGGAAGAATCAAAGGATGTGGACTCTTTCTGAGGTGATGAACCTTATTGATGGTATATCTCAATTTGGAGTTGGAAAATGGACTGACATAAAGAGGCTTCTGTTTTCATCATCTTCTCACCGCACGCCCATAGATCTAAGGGTACTTCATATTTTGTTTTATCCAATTGAACAGTTCCTCGTGTTTTCAAGGTTAAATGTTCGTTACCACTCATGAACACTGCAGGATAAATGGCGTAATCTTCTAAGAGCTAGCTATGCACATCAGAAAAACAAGGGAGAGGTGAGATTTCTAAATTACTTTCAGTGTGCCCTTGGCCTCTTGTACTGTTATGTTGTATGTACACGAGGCACCAGTCCAGCATGTTTTGTGATTTACTAGAAGTGTCTAGCATACCATTGTTCCCAAGGGGCGTGACTTGGTGGTGTAGAGCTCAGGATCTCACCTTGAGGTCCTGGGTTCGAATCCAGGGAGTGTTTCTTGTAAGAGTCTGGGACAGCCAGCGGTTTTACCTGCTCTGCTTAAGCCCGGAAGGGGTGGTTTGGCGGTGGGGTTTCCAACTATTGCAAAAGAAAAAAAAAAGTCTAGCATACCATTTTTAGTCCGTGTGATTGGTGCTTGGATTTCGTAAAATGAGTATAAATGGAAAAATGTTACATGCATGCCCACTACATCTTATCCAATAGAATCAAGTAGAACATAAGTGATAGTACAATTCTGCTGTCTCCTGCCGGCAGTCCTGAAGATTAAGGGGTTTCAGCCAATAAGCAGTACCCCTGGCTCAGTCCTTTTGCTGTTGATGCTATTTGCATGTAATGCGTATGGTTTGACTTTTACAAATCATGGTTAAGATGCTATGATATCAATAAAGTAAAGATGCTATAACATCAATAATTTGTTTGTTACATGTATAAACTCCAGTAAATGTTACTTGCACGTGCCTAACAGTAAATCTTCTGCTTGTTCTAGCATATCCCTAGGAATTTGCGATCCACATGTCACAAGTGAATGACCTGGCATGGTTATCTGTGCGGTCTGTGTTTATTGTTGAATTGATGTATTTATGTAGAGAGATTAAGTTAGTTTCTAATCGTAAGCTACATTTGAGGTTGGTTAATGGTTGTGAAGTTAAAATGGCTAAAACAGGTTGACCCAAAGCATGCAATGCGCATCTTACCAAAGCCTGTGCTATGCCGAGTTCGTGAACTGGCCACCATTCATCCATATCCAAGAGTGCCTTACTCAAAGAAACGCAATGGGGATACTGATTCATCCACACATCCTACCAAAGCTAAAATTGCTCCATTTAGCTCCCATGGAAGAAACTTACGTAGGAAGAAGCACAATTAAAGAACAGTGCATCTCAATTGCAGTAAACCAGTCAGTAATCTTACAGCATTAAGGTGTAAAGAAACTGTTGTCATGTTTACAGTCTCTTTTTTGTAATCCGCACATACAAATGTTCCAAGGTCTCTCCTTAGAAACATCTTGTTCCAGAGTCTAGTGTATTGCACAAAGTGGGTCCAAATTTTCAATTGCAATTGTAGAACCCAGGATATGGAAAATGATGCTTTACAGAGTAGTTCTTTTTGTTGACATGATTGCCTTTTCCCTTAACTCCTGCTTTTAGTGACCTAAACGGAGTGTGCCTGCATAACATTTTATTGTGTTCATATGGCAAGTGTGCAATATACCCTTGGGGTCCAACGATCTCTTTGGTCATGACATTTGTTGGGAGTGATTATGATATCATTTGTAATGATCCGTCTAACCTATTATCATTTTCCTTTACCAAAATGTTACCATAGGTAACCCATTACCATATTCCTTTACCAAAACGATACCATAGGTAATCCATTACCGAATCATTACCTATGGTAATCCATTATCATTTTCCTTTATCAAAATGTTACCATAGGTAATCCATTACCGAATCATTACCTATTGGTTAATCATTTTCCTTTATCAAAACATTATCATAGGTAATCCATTACGAATCATTACTTATGGTAACCCATTATCATTTTCCTTTACCAAAATGTCACCATAGGTAATCCATTACTGAATCATTACCTATGGTAACCCATTACCATGTACCCTCATCTATAGCAGTTATACCAAGTCCACCTTAAAATTCATTTCAAACCATTACCGGTAAAAATTTACAACCATAACGCAATACATGTCCTTAACAAAATAGTTTATGCATTATACATGATATGAGCGATGCGATGAACATAAATCATATGCACAATAATAAGAAACAATCAACATATATTTTTCAGTAAACATATATAACTATACTAAATCTACTCGACTCCAAACATCATTCAACAATCACGACAAACATACCACTCAATTCAATACATAAATCCCCTGATACAATTGGAAAATTACTTACCTCTACGATAATTTCACGCAGTGTCATAGTGTACTAGTCTGTTCCTGTCACCGTCGTCGCTGTCGTGGTTCCACCGCCGGTACCACTTACCCGTCTCGAGTCATCTCTCTTGTCAACCATCGCATTTATATATTTCTTCAATCAGCTCAAGCCCAATTTCTTCATTTGCTACCGATTCCACTGCAACTACGTCTTCATCGTTAGAACAGAACTTGGACATGATCCATATGCTCCTTGTAACTTTAATCGTAAATCATTGCCATCAATCTCATGCAGTTAGTGGCAATTCTGTAGCTGAACCAGGAGTAGTCACGGCCTTTACAACTGCATCTCCCCCTGCGCGTGGCATCACACGTTCGAATAAGTAGTGATGGACGTGAGCTTCGTGTTGGACAATTATGACCCATAGCGTCACTATTTGTACAGATCATGGTGTTGTTGTACAAATTAACTATGTGACAAAGGAGATTACTCTCTTATCATTTGTGATTAGATCATCAAGATATATAAATGATAGGAGGTCCCTATGATTTGTTCCTGGATTGAGAATGATATGAGACAGTATCAGTCCACGAAGGATAAATCATTAAATATCCCTAGTCAGAGTATTATCGAGATTGGACATCGATAATGCGTAAAAGACTAGTATTACACTTGTGCGCATTATGAGGGCATAACTGCATAGTTCTCATATATTTGGGTATATGATACTCATGCAAGTGTAATAGGAGGTTGTGTTTTACCGATGGTACGGGAAACAGCTTCGCTCTGGATAGACCCCTCGGAATTCCATTGGTAGTATGACTATGTGTCTATGGAAGTCCGAAATCAGGGTAGGTGTATTTGGTCTTAACCTGAGACTTGCACCGCTAATACTTGCGACAATCAATATACTTTGGTTTTGGTCGTCCAGGGCTTTAACCGGTTTCTGTGTACGTCTCTTCTGGGTATATTGAGAATCGTAGTGTGTTGGGTGTGATGTCAAGACGGAAGTATCACTCCAGTCATATGGAGATGATGGTCACGTAGGATACGGTACTGGTTCTCTTATATGCTGCAGCTATCGGGATATTATGACTAGGTCATGTATATCCGATTATAGAGACTAGTTACCAGACATCCGACATGTGCTTCGTACGGGGCAGACACAATTCCAGCCCCAGGCCTAGCATATGATCATTCGATACTGGATCGAAATACGCAATACTACGTATACTACGACTGATATAGATCCTTATATTCCTGTAAGGATATTTCTGGAGAATTGGGTAGGCATGGCGCTTTGCTAGAAGCCAACCTTGTCTTGTAAATCGGTATAAACGTAGTACTAGGTACTTACGTGTTCGGATAGTCCGACGACCGAATTTACTGCCAACATATCCGGGGATCTCATGGGTCGCTTCTCGAAGATTCACCGATGACGTATGACTCGCACTTTTAATTAATATGGGATTAATTAGATGAGAGAGAAAATTAATCAGGGATTAATTACGGAGATATTTTATCTGGGATAAAATATCAATTAAAGAGAGATAACGATTAATTTGGAATTAATCGATTAAATAATATATTCGATATATTATATGAAATTGGATTTCGACGCGGAATTAAAATCGGATTTTAATTCGGGCGAGCGAATTAATTTAGAATTAATTCGTTAGCAACGTGAATAGTGATTTCGCTAGGCATAATCATTTAATTATGTCGCAACGGAAAATTCGTTAATTTGGAATTAGCGAACCCGAGCCCGAGATTGTTTGCGAGCGCATTCGCATTTCGAATTCGAGTGCGGCACGCAAGTCAAATCAAGCGTCAAATCATTAGTCGCATCAAGCATCAAATCATTAGTCACTTTCAGTGATGTGATAACTTGTCACTTGATTTGATTGATTGCTGGATTGATGGTGGTAGTTGGCAAGCATTTATGGCTTGACTTTTGAAAGAGAAAAATTGGTATATGGTAATTTGATTTTAGAAATCAATTAACCTAATATACTTTTCCCTCTCTCTCTCTTGGTTCACGAAAATTGGAGCCAATTTCTTCTCTCTCTCTCTCGGCATTTTGGCCATTTCTTCACTGGTTTTCTGGGCAAAACCGTGAGTAAGGGAAGCAAAAGTGTGGTGATTTTGTGGCAAAATCATCAAGAGCTAGCACTCCGAGAGACATGCGAAGGTGATAGGGAAGTCCACCCATGAGCTTGGAATCACCATGACGAAGCTTGGAGCTTGAAGATTGATCCAAAGCCGCAAATGGAGAGGACTGTCACAGCCCACTGCCGAATGCACCAGAGGGCAGAAAACAGATTTTTTGTTCGTCTCCGCGTCGCTCAACCGATCGATGTGAGTATTCCGCAACTCCATCGTTGTATTCACACTTATTTTCATTGCTTGAAATGATCTTGGGAAGCTTAGAAATCCCAACACTTCGGTGAACCGGGTTGCTCCATCTCGTAATCGAAACTAGTCCCCCATGCCTCGAAAACATAAAATCATGCTTCTGAAATCATTACTTTCTAAATCATTTCTGAAAACATTCTTTATCAAAATATATTTGAAAGTAAACTTGGCTAACGCCCTAAATACGAAAAAGTAAGTCTGATGTTAAAAATAATAAAATGAAAATCAACTTAAGGAAATAGTTTCCACTCACTGATTCGGAACTTGCTGGTGACGCCTTGGGATAGTGGCAGAACCGCATCTCCTGGTGATAATCTAAAATTAGATAAATTCGTTAGTATCAAGGTTGCAAATTTATATCATTACTTAACAAAATTTATTCATTATTCATGATAACTCATTCGCGCTATGTTACTAACATTTTAGGGTGGTCCAACAATTTTTACTACGCTCGTTCGAGGATCTCACAAGCTACTTCACAAAACTCCATATTCTGCCTTCTTTCCAGAAATTTCAGTGCACCAATACTGACTTTGAAAATTCGGTGCGCTTAATCGGTGTTGAATTTGTGGCTGAAATTATAATATAATACTCGCTTATGTGTCTATTTTATGTTGTCTTTTATGGATAATGATTTTGATTCCTAGAACTCAAGTTATGGACTGAAGTTCAGGGGCTACGCAATTGGAAAAACTGGGCACAGGGGCAGCAGATAACCCGAATTTAAAAATTTGATCCGGTCTCATCTTAAGTCCAAAAATTCTTATTTTTGGATATTTTACTCTCTTATGTGTCTAGTTTAAGTGAATTTTTAAGGATCTTAATTTTGTTTCCTAAAAATCGAGTTATAACCGATTATCTAGGCGTTGTTCAGAATTTAACAGAATCAAATCCTAAACCAGGGCAGCCCACTTTCGTAATTTTCCATAATTTATCCAATATCGAAAAATTCTGAAATTTTAGTAGGTTAATCCTTAATGAGTCTAGTTTTGGTAGAATTTTACGGTATATCGATTGGAGACCTAAAACACAAGTTATAAATAATGTATGAGAATCTGTCCAGATTACACTGGAATTGAAATCACTGCCTATTCTCACAAACTCATTGCTCTATTTAATCCACTTAATTCAGCCATAGTTCCCATGAATTTAAACACAGAAATAACACAACTCTTTTCATCTCATCAATCCAACATAAACCATCATCAAGAATCATCAATTCACAAAACATAATTTCCTCAACATATTCATTAACATATGAACCTCATTACATGTTTACACTATCATATTACTCTCAAAATACTTGTAAACAACTTAATCAAAGTCAATTAAGGAATCCTAACTTCTAGGGTTTCTAAGATGCGAATTGGGGCTCTAATTTTCTTGTCCAAAACTGATAAATAAAGAAAGGAAAGGGATTCAGAAGCTTACTTGAACAAAATGATCTCAAGAACTCATCCCCTTCATCAATTATACTATGAGAATGAAAACAATTCTTGCTCCTATAGAAATCACAACCCACGTTTTTTGCTTCAAAGAAGATGAGTGAATAGTATGCTTTTTATAGACAAAGAGGGGCTGATTTTATGATGGAATGAGTGTCATGATTGTGCCACCTCATCCTTTTTCTAGACTAATCCCGAAATTACTCTAGCTGTCATGGAATTTGTGATTTTTGACCTGTTTCTGGTTCGAATTTAGAAAAATGTCCAACTTGAAAGTCGTAGCTCTCGGTCTAAGCTTTCCGACGATATAAAATTCATAAACATAAGAGATCGTATGAAAAAGTTATGGCCCGATTACTAAAAGTTATTCGAGGTGGAACGTAAACTAAGTTACGCGTCAAAATTTCAAGGAATCTTCTGAATGTCCCAAATGCCATTTTATGAGTGTTGGACAATTATGACCATAGCATCACTATTTGTAAAAGACATGGTGTTCTTTGTACAAATTAAATATGTGACAAAGGAAATTGCTCTTTTATCATTTGTAATTGGATTACTTGGAAATGTAAATGATAAAAGTCCATATGATCAGTATCGGATTAATAAGATATGAGACAATATTAATCCACGGAATATTTGATCATTAAATATCCCTAGTCGTAGTATTATCGAGATTGGACATCGATAATGCGGAATAGGCTAGTATTGCACTTGTGTGCGTTATGGAAGCTTGACGACATAGTTCTCATATATTTAAGTATTGGATACTTATGCAAGTGTGATAGGAGGTTCTGTTAGCCATTCGACCGGGAACAGCTTCGCTCTAGATAGACCCCTCGGAATCACATTGGTAGTATGACTATGTGTCTATGGGAATTCGAATCAGGGTAGGTGTATGTGGTCTTAACCTGAGACTTGCATCGCTAATACTTGCGACAATCAGTACGCTTTGGTTTTGATCGTCCGGAGCTTTAACAGGTTCTGTGTACGCCTCTTCTGGGTTTACTGAGAATCGTAGTGTATTGGGTGTGATGTCAAGATGAAAGTATAACTTCAGTCATATGGAGATGATGATCACGCAGGGATACAGAACTAGTACTTTTAAATGCTGCAGCTATCGGGATAGTATGACTATGTCATGATTATCCAATTACAGAGACTAGGTTCTAGTGATCCGATATATGCTTCATACGGGGCATACACAATTCCAGCCCTAGGCCTAGCATGTGACATCCGGTACTGGATCGTAATACGCAATACATAGTATACTACGCCTGATATAGATTATATATATTCCATGTTGAATATATTTCTGGAGAATTGGGTAGGCACGGTGCTTTGCTAGAAGCCAACCATGTCTTGTAAATTGGTAAGAACTGTTGGGGTTTTAAGGGGGAATATCGGTAACGCAGCGGAATAGTGGAAAATCAAAATTTTCCGATTTCAAAATTTTTTATTGGATCAATTAAATAAACTAATTTATTTAATTATCCAATTATCAGATTCTGAAAAATTACACAAGAGATCAAATTTATTGGTAATTACCGAATTGCCCTAAAACTTTGTAAATTGATTATTTTAGCCCAAAAATTATCAAATATAATTTTGGATGATTCTAAATCATTTCTAAAATATTTGTGAACACATCTAATGCATCAAAATCAGATTTAACACAAATCCCCAATTTTTGAGTAATTGCCGTGAGCACCCCAAATTTTCAAGTAATTACATTTTGGTCCCTTTTGTTCAAAACATGCCAAGATCAAATCAAATCAACCCAAAAATTTACATGCATCATATTCATACCATAATACATCACATATATGAAAAGCCGCAAATTTGGAGTGGGTTATGAACCCTAATTTTTCAATTTCATCAAATTGTCCAATTTCACCAAATTTACAAAATCCAACACTTTAATCCATTCAATACTTCACCAATCTAGCCTCACCACTTTGAAACAATTCTAGGTCACCAAGGAGTGGCTTACCAACTCTAGAATGGCAACAAGCTTTGAAACCATTTCAAACTTACTTACATGCATCAATCTTTCATCAAAGTTCACAACCAAAATAAACACAAACTATAAGAAGAGAGACAACACCAAAGCAACACAAATGATGCTAAGCATGTTAGAAACATTTTTCATATTGAAAACTTTAAAGAAAGACTTACAAAACTCAAAGATTTCCAAGCTTTTTCCTTTAGGCTCCAAGCTTTTCTCTCAACTTCTTTTATGTTTATTTGGTATCAAATGAACTTGTCTAACCCTAAAAGATGAAACAAAACAATATATACTTGCCCAAAAATGGCCTTGGCCGAAATTGTGATGTATATATAATATCTAGATATTTTTGTTTCATTTAATTTTTGCTTTATCAACTTGCATTCTAAATCATTACACCTTTAATGAATTATTCAACAAGTCAACAATTGTAACTTAAAAAATATAAGGAAAATGAATATTTTCAATTTCAACAATTAAAACAAATATCCAAGGAAGTCAAATTCAATTTGACAACCTTTTCCTTTAAGTATAAAGTCAATAATTTACACTTATAATCATTTCATAACTTTATCATTTGGTGAGATATTTATTTTTTAATTATATTAATCACTTAACAATTAAATAATTAATTAATTAATTAAATACAAATATCTCAAATATATGTATTATATTTACTTTAAATATTTCAAATACATATATTAATGATATATGTCAAATACCTTTATTTGACAATTATTAATGTGTATTTAATAATATCAATATATTAAATACAAATGCACATTAATTAGGAAATGACGGTTCGGTCCGTTTGCATGTATTTTTCGTTTAACCATTAAACGATTTATAAATAATCATCATTATTTAAAAAGTTTCCATAGTGCTCTACGAGTATATTCATTAGTGAGACTCTCTAGATTCAGGTATATCTGTCACAAAATCCAATTTCGTGTCCATAATTTACCCACCCGTAAATTATGACGACCACAGATAAACTAGCTGAATCATACAGGTCGAGGTCATTGCATACATATAATCCCTCCGTCACAGGTATCCGGATAACACCAGAGATATAGATGTAAACGTCAAATCTCTATAGGTATTATCCCGTCAACGTATCTATTAGCAATCTCTAAATAACATTCGGAACTTACTTCCGAAGTATATTGTGGCCACAGATTTAACAGACTGCTAATCATATATGGACTACCTATGATCTGTACACGGAACTGACAGATCCTATCTTGATACACACAGGATATCCTGATGATCGGTCCATACCCAACGAATAGGCGGAGGTATGATCTAAATAGATCGGTGACGTGACTGCCATCTAAGTGTGGAGGATGTCTCATACATCCACAGTGGTATCTCAAGTCGAAGGACCACAATGATACTCAACCTGAGAAGATTCTTATTGACGTTGGTGTACCATCCATTGAGAATCTTCAGTGAGTCGTTCAGTGTTTGTCCACTATAAACACCTACACGTCTATACGAGTTTCCCTAGACTCATGGTTCATTGGGATAAACCATCGGACCAAGTCTCGATATACGACATGTACTGGTCTCAACAGATTTGACTAACCGACCCGTGTTAGTGAATCTTGATCAGGAACTATATTTGATAATATACATTTAGCCAGCGACACTTCCCAATGTCAATTACAAACTAGCTTTGTAACTGTGTACTGCATTATATATTATCGGGCCTTGTCTAATATATACATATCACTAAACAACATTTAGTGTCAATCTAATCGTAATCAGATCGAATACGTATATAAAAACAAGAGGTGCAACCATAAATAAGTAATATTATGGAAAAAAAGGGATGTTCGTATTCATGAATCAGACATAAATATGGTCCGGATTGGCGCTCTGAGCACCAACCCCAACAATTTCTCCCACTTGCTCTAGTGCCAATCCACGGTATCATATACACATCTCAATGTGTATCGTATACACATAGCCCTCAAAGCTCTCTAGCACTTAAGAGGTAGTCAACAAGAAGTAAGTCCGCTATAACATAATGAGTTTGTCAAACAAACTCAATCGTTTCCCATAGCCAGCATCTTCATATTTTGTAGAATCTTAATTATACATTAATATGAATGAGACGCTACATCAGTATTGTGCTATAGCTACTGAGTTGTCCAAGTATTCAGGGATCAAATCCAAAATACTATGCGGACAACCGCAAGCATAACACCAATATAAATCTTCTAATTTATAAGGTCACTATGCAACTTCATAAGTCAATACTTCATAAGTTGCATCTAATTCCATTGTAACAGTAGAATCATGCGTGACGCTCCCACTGCATCTTTTGTGACTCTTTATGACGTAGACTATCTAACGTCATAATTAGTCTCAAAACTAATATGACCCTAATGGTTGCAGGCTGTATTCTCCATGAATTAGAAACTCGTTCTTAATATCTCAAAGATCACAAAGAACGTGTTTCAAGATCCATCCTATGGTCTATATGATATCAAAATAACTTGTAACAATTACGATTAAATCGATATATTTAATCGCATATAATAAAGTATTTTTTATGTCATCATCAAATGATACATAAGATTGATTAGACATTCTAATCAATATCTCTTTCGAAAAAGGAATCATCCTTTACGAAAGATGAATACTTTATATAAGACACACAATAACTGTCCAACAGTTATACTAACTGTCATACAGATAGCCTAGTTATGTCCTTTATTAGATCATATCTAATGTACGAATAATAGGAGTATCTCACAAGTCTCTTAGTTTTATATCTTATATAAAACTTTATATCAAATATAACAGAGACTACTCCTACTGCTTTCACGGAGTAAAGAAGACTTAGGTAAATCTTTTACCTTATAAACATCTCATTATTACTATAATAATGATAATGTTGTTAGGATATATAACACTAGAAAGTAATTTGTACGCTCCCACTAACCCTTCAAGCACATATGTATTCTCTATACTTTGACAAGATCAGACAATCTGATTGATATCAAAAAATTGAAAATACGGATTTCCGGAAGACTTATCCGAGTCTACAATAGGCTCTATAAGCTAGCACACTAAACTGCGATCTCACAGAACACAAACTCTAGGGCCATTCCAGAATGAACTCTTCAAACAAAGAAATCACAACTGATCTCTTATCCGAATAAGTCATTCAAAAACGCCACTTTGTATTCTTTAATTAAAATGTACAGTTTAATATCAACATTAACCAATATATCTCTAATTGTTCAATTAGTGTGACTAGAGATAAGTTTTCTCAGAATCTACAATAGATTGCTGGGTATAACTTTTCTCACTGTCATACTATAAAGGTCAAACCTTTAATAAGCTCACACTCTTCTTTCACTGCGCAACAATTAGCACATATCATGAACTAATTCATAATGAAGCTTAATCAAGTTCAAAACTTGATCGTAGTAAGCTATGAACAATCTTAGATGTATGGTTCAATGGTGAACTTCCAGAATCGATACCAAATATCGCTTCCATTATAAGTTATAGGATAATTTTTCTTCAATAAGAAAACAACAACAGAACCATTAATTATCAAATACTCGTGAATGATTCTGTTATCCTATTGGACTTGTACGGAAGATGTATAAGGGTTTTTTTTTCTTATTAATTACGTAGTTCCAATTATAGTTTATCATTCTCACAATTGACTTCAATAAGTCAAGTCTTTTCTACAATGATTAACAAGATGTTACACACCAAGTAATAAAATAATTTTATTACTTAGGATCGTAGAAAAAGATATTCTATAAAATAGAATACTATATTCTATAAAAAAGAATAATGATAAACTCTTACTAATACCTCCGAGGTGCAAGTAATTTCCATATATACAACTATTATATAAAAGAAAGATTCAAATCTCAAACTTTTCAAGATTCAGATTTTCTACATATACATATCATATATGTAACTGTAGAAATTAATGGAACCTAATTAAAAAGATGAACTAGTGTTACTAGCATAACCCCAAGAGTATTGAACTAATTCGGAAACTAACATTCAATATCAAAAACGAATCAAATCATATAAGATCGACTGCTGCTCCCACTACTCACAATTCATCAAGATGGAATCGTGGAAGAATAATATTGAATATGAATCATATTCACTGAATAACCTTAGAACTAATTGCTTTAAATTCATATGTTTGATCGTATCAAAGATCTTTGAACAATTCAAAAACTTGTTATGAATTTTAAGGATCACGTTTTCAAAATTTCAGATTGAATATATTTGAACTAGTCAAATATGTTCAATCTGCGTTTCAGTAGAACAGATTGAAAGTTCTTGATCATTTCAAGACGTTCAATATGTGTTCCTTTAGAAACACGTAACCAAGTTATGACAATTCATAAACTAAGTTACGAAGTAAAGAAAACTACCTTAAGCAATTACAATTTATTAAACTACATACATCCAATGTATCGGTTAAATAAATCTGGTGGTCCAATGACAATCATTGGTTAAATGAGATATTAATCACCTTCATGAATACAATATTCATTAAATGGATAAGGATGTGTGGTGTGATCTCGTATCAAACCATCCTTTACCATACGGAATAAGCATCTAATGCTTAAGTGATTAAACTCATAAAGCATCGTTCTAAAGTATTTACTTTACCGAATAATTTTTCTTAATGTTTATCTCTACGTCAATGACACTACTAGTTATATTTAAAATATATATAACAATTGTTTACAAAGAACAAGTAATTATCCAATAGTCGCAAGTTCCGATATCAAATATCAAAACAATCGTTAACTAATATATTAAATAACTAGATGAGAGATCTGGTATCTAATACCTATAGTTGTAGTATTGTGAAAATCGATATTTTCTATACACAACTATACGCATCTCCTTTCTATAGCTTTACTATTTACATTCAACTATTCACAATAATTGCAAATAATTGATTAGCAAATTGTGTCAGACACATTGCCTCTAAAGGTCATTAAAGCTAAGAAACGTCATTACTAGATAAATAAATACCTAATGGGGCTTTCTTAATACCAGTCAAGAATCTCGAGACATGAACTAATTCAAGTCAATTCTTACTGCATAAGAAACTATTCTCTCCAAAGTATTATATCCTAAAAGGGATATCTATCTAGATTATCTATCATGACTTAGAAACTAAGTCATTAACCATCTTTATTTTTGAAGAAAATCGGAACAATAGTTCCCGATGGTTTAGACCAATCTAATAATATCTTAGTCTAGTAGTATCTAGAACCTATTCTAGAATAACTGCAACCAATAGTCAAGTCAGATAACATATCAAAATATGTGTGCAGTGAATTAAAAGTTTAATTCTATCTAATATAGATTAAGGAAAACAAACAAGCGGTTATTTCCATAATAATGCACACCGCCTAAGTTAAGGAATATTTTAAACTTAGCAGCGCCTCCCACTATTTTACGTAATACCGTAATCCCCAACAGAAAAATGAGAATTCAATTATTAAATCAAATTCCATAATGGGAAGTGGACCCCATGAATATATTTCGACTCACAGCAGAGGCACGATCTTACCTATGTATATTCACAGGTAGACAACTCATTGTAATCACTCAATAGTGACTCATGGGTTTCCGGTCCTGGTCGTTTCTCGTTGTCGTTGCTAAGGCAGGCCCACAAGGAGACGTACCAAGGTTAAACTCGTCAATGATAAACTCAAGTTACTTGCGTAACCCTGACAGCTAGGGCACGTTCAGGGTTCCGCTTTCGCTTGAATTTATCTAGTATCTAATATACATCCGGCATAAATAAATCTCTATCGGCTACACCCTCACAGCAGAGGCACGGTCTCAGATGTAGTCAAAAAAAAATATTTATAAACCGTAATGACAAGACGGATCAAGAAACAAGTATTCCAAATACCAGTTACTTTAAACCTTATTAAGTGAGAATATTCCATAAAGCGTCATACACTTTAAATTTAATCAAATTAAATGAAAGCATGCATGTATCAAGTAAAGAAAAGAACAAACATTAGATTTTAAAGGGCTAATCATATCGGGGTGTCCAGAATCAGACTCGCTTTGATACCATTTTGTTGGGATTTTAAGGGGGAATATCGGTAACGCAGCGGAATAGTGGAAAATCACAATTTTCCGATTTCAAAATTTTTTATTGGATCAATTAAATAAACTTATTTATTTAATTATCCAATCATCAAATTCTGAAAAATTACACAAGAGATCAAATTTCTTGGTAATTATCGAATTGCCCCAAAACTTTGTGAATTGATTATTTTAGCCCAAAAATTATCAAATATAATTTTGGATGATTCTAAATCATTTCTGAACACATCTAATGCATCAAAATCATATTTAACACAAATCCCCAATTTTTGAGTAATTGCCGTGAGCACCCCAAATTTTCAAGTAATTACATTTTGGTCCCTTTTGTTCAAAACATGCCAAGATCAAATCCAATCAACCCAAAATTTACATGCATGTATTCATACCATAATACATCACATATATGAAAATCCCCAAATTTGAGTGGGTTATGAACCCTAATTTTTCAATTTCATCAAATTGTCCAATTTCACCAAATTTACAAAATCCAACACTTTAATCCATTCAATACTTCACCAATCTAGCCTCACCTCACCACTTTGAAAAAACTCTAGAACAATTCTAGGTCACCAAGGAGTGGCTTACCAACTCTAGAATGGCAACTTGATTTTCCAAAAATCAAAAGTAAAGCTTTGAAACCATTTCAAGCTTACTTACATGCATCAATCTTTCATCAAAGTTCACAACCAAAATAAACACAAACTATAAGAAGAGAGACAACACCAAAGCAACACAAATGATGCTAAGCATGTTAGAAACATTTTTCATGTTGAAAACTTTAAAGAAAAACTTACAAAACTCAAAGATTTCCAAGCTTTTTCCTTTAGACTCCAAGCTTTTCTCTCAACTTCTTTTATGTTTATTTGGTATCAAATGAACTTGTCTAACCCTAAAATATGAAACAAAACAATATATACTTGCCCAAAAATGGCCTTGGCCGAAATTGTGATGTCTATATAATATCTAGATATTTTTGTTTCATTTAATTTTTGCTTTATCAACTTGCATTCTAAATCATTACACCTTTAATGAATTATTCAACAAGTCAACAATTACAACTTAAAAAATATAACCATTATATTCAATTTAGGGTGATGGCCGAATATTACAAATAAAAAAGGAAAATGAATATTTTCAATTTCAACAATTAAAACAAATATCCAAAGAAGTCAAATTCAATTTGACAACATTTTTCCTTTAAGTAAAGTCAATAATTTACACTTATAATCATTTCCTAACTTTATCATTTGGTGAGATATTTATATTTTAATTATATTAATCACTTAACAATTAAATAATTAATTAATTAATTAAATACAAATATCTCAAATATATGTATTATATTTACTTTAAATATTTCAAATACATATATTAATGATATATGTCAAATACATTTATTTGACAATTTATTAATGTGTATTTAATAATATCATATATTAAATACAAATGCACATTAATTAGGAAATGACGGTTCGGTCCGTTTGCATGTATTTTTCGTTTAACCATTAAACGATTTATAAATAATCATCATTATTTATAAAAGTCGCCCTAGTGCTCTACAAGTATATTTCATTAGTGAGACTCTCTAAATTCAGGTATATCCGTCACAAAATCCAATTTCGTGTCCATAATTTACCCACCCGTAAATTATGACGACCACAGATAAACTAGCTGAATCATACAGGTCGAGGTCATTGCATACATATAATCCCTCCGTCACAGGTATCCGGATAACACCAGAGATATAGATGTAAACGTCAAATCTCTATAGGTATTATCCCGTCAACGTATCTATTAGCAATCTCTAAATAACATTCGGAACTTACTTCCGAAGTATACTGTGGCCACAGATTTAACAGACTGCTAATTATATATGGACTACCTATGATCTGTACACGGAACTGACAGATCCTATCTTGATACACACAGGATATCCTGATGATCGGTCCACACCCAACGAACATGCGGAGGTCTGATCTAAATAGATCGGTGACGTGACTGCCATCTAAGTGTGGAGGATGTCTCATACATCCACAATGGTATCTCAAGTCGAAGGACTACTATGCTACTCAACCTGAGAAAATTCTTATTGACGTTGGTGTACCATCCATTAAGAATCTTCGGTGAGTCGTTCAGTGTTTATCCACTATAAACACCTACACGTCAATACGAGTCTCCCTAGACTCATGGTTCATTGGGATAAACCATCGGACCAAGTCTCGATATACGACATGTACTGGTCTCAACAGATTTGACTAACCGACCCGTGTTAGTGAATCTTGATCAGGAACTATATTTGATAATATACATTTAGCAGTGACACTTCCCAATGTCAAATACAAACTAGCTTTGTAACTGTGTACTGCATTATATATTATCGGCCTTTGTCTAATATATACATATCACTAAACAATATTTAGTTTCAATCTAATCGTAATCAGATCGAATACGTATATAAAAATAAGAGGTGCAACCATAAATAAATAATATTATGGAAAAATTGGATGTTCATATTCATGAATCAGACATAATACGGTCCGGATTGGCGCTTTGAGCACCAACCCCAACAAGAATGTGGTACTGGGTACGCACGTGTTCGGATAGTCTGATGACCGTATTTACTGCCAACATATCCAGGGATCTCTTGGGTCGCTCCCGAAGATTCACCGATGACATTTGACTTGAACATAATTAATCTAGGATTAATTATGAGAGAGAAAATTGATCTGAAATTAATTACGACAAGAATTAATATGAGATTAATTAACAGAGAAAGAATTAATCTGGGATTAATTGCATCATGAAGAAGAGAGAACGCGATTAATTTGGAATTAATCGGCAAAGTGAATTTATCAATTTAATAGTGAAATTAGATTTTACTATTTAATTAATTGGGCTAAAATAATTTATTAGATATATTAATTGAAATTGGATTTCAATATGGAATTAAAATTGGATTTTAATTCGTGCGAACGAATTAAATTGGAATTAATTTGCGAGCGGCTTTCGTAATAATTTTGTGAGGCATTATTATTTAATTAAATTGGATTTAATTACGTCACAACGGAAAATTTGTTTAATTGGATTAAACGAACCCGAGCCCGAAGTGTGTTGAGCAAGCTCACTTGAATTTGAATTTAAAGTGGGGCCCACCAACTTACATCAACTTGACACTTGACTTACATCAAGTAGTCATAAGTGTGATGGAGGTGTTTGGCTTTATTAAATGTGATTCATTTAACTTACACAACACACTTAAGTTAACTTTTGAAGTCAACATTTTTGGTAACAAGTTTGGAACTTGGAAAACACTATTCTCCCTTCTCATTTCTTCAAAATGTCGTGAGATGCTCTCTCTCCCCTTGGAATTTTGTTGCAAAAATTCAACCTTGCTAGCACATGATGAGTTGATTAAGGTGATAGGGAAACTCACCATTGAGTTTGGAATTCAATTTTAAGGCTTGTAGCTTCCATTACATCTATGAAAGTTTTGAATTTCTCTACCAATCATTGTGAGTATTTCCGCAACTCCTCTTGTTTATTCACACACAAATCAGCTCAGTGATCTTGTGGCAAGTGTATGACACTAACAATGAGCACGTACTTGCTCGAACATGATTCATATAAAGTATTATGCCTCCGAATCATAATAGTCGTCAGGCTCTGGTATCGTACGAGTCGTCAGGTTCACCGGATGTTACACAAATGGAATACGAATTCATCACATTTTGATTCGATTCGTTAGTATTTGACATGGATTCGATTCGTCAATTCATTTTACCACCCAATGATTAGAGACATGAAAGAGTTGGTGAGGCTGATAACTGAAGCATGGTCTAAACCCATTAATTTAAACCACCAGAATGTTCAAATAGTGGAGTTATTTAGGGGTGTTCATGGGTCGGATCGGGTCGGGTTTTTTGAATTTTTAATTGACCTGATCGGGTTGGGTCATATAGATAAGAAGACCTGAAACCCAAAAAAAGGAAGAGTAACCCACGCGGGCCGGGTTGTTGCGAGTCGGGTCGGGTTTCTACAGGTCGCATCGGGTCAGAATAATATGTAATATATAATTATATACTTTTAATGGTACAAATTTGTTCAAGTAATAGAGTGGCTCAAGTGGGAAATTATTGGGTTAAATTTAAGTTGGTTCTGAGTTTGAACTTCAACGGCTGGAAATGGAAGTATATTTTTCTTTCTTTTTTTTTCTCTTCATTTCAGATGATTTACTCAAATTTTTAATTTTATGTGCCACATTTTGATATTTCCATTTTCATTTTACAAGTCTTTATGTCAATTTCAATTTTCTTTTTTTAGTGGAGCATTTCACAGAGACAAACTTCAATCAAAATATCAATTTCAATCCAATTTCCATTTAATTTTACAGGTCTTTATGTCAATATAATCTCAATCTAGTGGAGCATTTCCCAGAAACAATCTCAATCAAAATGATGACAGACATCTCATACAATCTCAACCTCCTTAATCATTGGGTCTTTAAGTGCTTCCATTCACCATTCACCCTATAGTAATATAGCAAAATAGATTAACAAAATGATAAACAAAAGCTTTTCGAGATTATGATTGAAATGATAAACAAAAATGCATCAGGCACTGTAATAGAGCAACTCGAACATATCGCGCTACTGAAAATTACTTGGCATTTATGCAAACAAATAATAAACCCTATATATTATGCATACAATCAATACACACAATAGAGTCATATTCGGGTTTTGGCAGCTACTAACAACTCTTCTCGTTCAAATTTCATATGGTAACCTACTTCACTATCAAAATAAATTATGATTAACAGTTCTAAAATTTAAAATATACAGTGAGCCAATACAAGTTTTAATCCATCAATTAAGCCAATACAAGTTTTAATCCATCAATTAAGCATGAAACTTTCAAATACTCTAGAACTAAACTACATAAAAAATAAAACTAAAAATAAAAAGAATAAAAAATATTAACATCCAAAATATTTCACTAAAAATAGTTAAAGCAAATCACAACAACAACATGTTAGTTTTCAAGAAAATCAGCAAAAAAGAAAAGAAAAGAAAAGAGAATGGTGTATAAATAAAAATTGCATCTTGATCTACTACAGTCAATGAGTCAAAGAAACAGAAAGATCTAAGAACAAAATTAAACCCAGCTAACAAAAAAACCAAAATAAAGATCTACCAAGAGAAAAATTTAGCAAAATTCAAAGCTTTACCTAATAAAAAGAAAGTCTTTTAAAGTTAAATAGTCAAAAGGATCATGTAGATTTAAGTGATTTTCAACTTTAAAGAGAAAAATACAAAAAAAATTAATCTTATAGAGTTACAGATGTTTCCTAGGCCATTAGCATAGATGAAGAGAAGAGAAGAAAATTTCTTTTTGCAAGTTTATCTTGAGGCTTCAGTTGAGTGGCGTATTGGCGTCAATGGAGAGAAGAGAAATTAGGAAAGAAAAGAGCGAGGAGATGCGGCTGAGACTGAGACAGTTTTGAAGTCCTAATTTTTGGAGGGGCGTTATATAGTGAACCATTAAATTCGGATTTGACCCGTTTTTTAAAAAACATGCGACCCGAACCGAATTCTGCGGGTCGAGTTTCTTTAACCCGAAAATATTTTTATGTGTAGGAACCCAACCGGATCGGGTCGGGTCGGGTTGACTTTTGACCCGCAAATTTGTTCACCCATGGATTTATTCACACAAAACAATGTGCAAAAATTTGGTATGCTAAAATTTACGCATGGATATTGGATGCTGAGTCACATAACTTGATTTCCTAACCACTCTTTAATTTGTTTTACAGGGAAAATATCATTGTGTTGGGCTAGGACAACCCCAATGCTGATACCTAAAGATCAAGAATTGATGAAACAAGTTCTGTCAAATAAGGAAGGCCACCACTGAATCCAGGGTAGATGACTTGCTTGGCCTACTCTTGCAGTACCGTGATAACGAAAATGCAAGCAGCATAAAAAGTGAATAGGTGATAGAGGAATGCAAGGCATTCTACCTTGCTGGCCAAGAAACTACCTCAAGTTTGTTAACTTGGACAATTGTTGTCTTAGCTAGGGGTGGGCATTATCGGATTCGGATCGGATCGGACCGAATCCGAATCCGATCCGATCCGAAATGCCCATGATTATTTGATTCGATCGGATCGAATCATGTTATCAAACTCGATCCGATCCGATCCGATAATTATCGGATCGGATCGGATCGGATCGGATTGGTTCGATCCGAATTCGAATCGGATCGAATCAGACCAATTCGATCCGAAATCATCCTATTTCGGATCGGATTGGTCCGATCCGATCCGAATTCGGTGGGTTTGAGTCAAAAAAATCGAGCGGATCGGATCGGATCGGATAAAATCCGATCCGAATCGAATTTTTTTTTTTAAAATATAAAACGATGTCGTTTTGCATATTAAAAAAAAAAAAAAATTTCGATCGGATCGGATTTTATCCGATCCGATCCGAAATTCGTCGAACCGGACCAACATGATTCGTTCGGATTTTCAAATCGGATCGGATCCGATCCGATCCGATCAAATCGGATCAAATCGGATCGGATCGGATCGGATCCGATCCGATGCCCACCCCTAGTCTTAGCTATGCACCTTGACAGGCAAGAAAAGGCAAGGCAAGAAGTTTTACAAGCTTAACAAGGAACCTGGTTTTGAAGCTGTAGCCCACCTCAAGATTGTGAGTAATTTGATTATGTATTATAATCGTGATTTTCACACATTACATAAGCGCACGTATCGCTCAATTAGTATAAAAAGTATCGATCTCACGAGGACTTATTACATATCTTACTAATTATTAAGACTAACTACCTACGAGTATGTAATTGAAATTAATTATTGATTTCTAATGATTTGAATTAACGCTAAGGAAAATAAAGACAATTATGAAAATTTTGAAGACAACCAATAAGAGAAAGATATTTAGGATTGTGAATCCACCCAGTATTATTCAAAAAATGAATTGATCTTCTTATACTTGTGTAATAGATCAACTTATTAACCTGGAACACGACAATATTTACAAGTCTCTTTCAATGGTCATGTGTGATAAGCGAAAAATATATCAATATTTACCGCCTATTTTACTTAATATTTTGTATAGTTTTTCGAGTTTTATGAACGTTTTGATGTGTTTATTTTGTACATAAATAAAATATCGGGACTCATTGGAATCAAATCGGGGCTAAAACAGTGAAAATCGGATGAAAATGGACAAAATAGGAAATTTACTGTTCACGCGTCGCGACGCACAACATCCTCTGCGTCGCGACGTGCAACCAATAATTCAGCTGCCGACACGCATCATCACTTACGTCATCAGGCGTCATCAATTGCGTCATCATTACGTCATCACTGTAGCTCGCGTCGCGACTTGAAGGACATATGCATCGTGACGCGCAAGTAATAATTCAGCCGCCAATTCCTGTTGCGCGCGTCGCGATGCAGAAGGCTTTACGCGTTGCGATGCGCATCGTTTTATGAGCCTATAAATAAAGGTCTGATTCAGAAGGAAAATTCATACTTTCTTCTATGGGTGGGCAAAAAAATCGACCGAACCGAACCAAACCGCAAACCGAACCAAACCGGACCGAATTTACGATTTTTTTTCTAACGGTTCTATTTGCGGTTCAAATTGGCCCACCCCAAACGGTTTACGGTTCGGTTCAGATGCTAAACTGAACCGCATCTGTTAAACCGAACCGAACCGTTATAATTAAAAAATTATATATTTTATAAAAAGATTTGCATTTTTCTTTTAATTTTACATTATGTTTTTTTTTATTAGTATGTTAATACTTTTATTCTTAATTTTTTTGTTAATATATTTTTTTGTTAATATTTTTATTCTTAAATTTATTTGTTAATAATTTTATTCTTAAATTTTTTGTTTTATGGTTTATTCTTGAAAGTAAGCTGTTGGATTTGTCTTTTAATTAGAATGATGGTAGTATCATTATTCGAGGAAAGTTTTAAGAAATACAAGAATTAATTGTTCGCTAGACTAGTTTTTTTTTTGTCTTCACTTAAGTGGATGAATTTTTTTTTAAGTAGAATAATCCGTAAACCGAACTGAACCAATCCGTAAACCACTGGTTTAAAAAATTTTCAATCCGAGCCAAACTGTTATTTAATGGTTTGGTTTGAGAGGTAAAAAAACCGGACCGTAAAATATGTTTTGGTTCGGTTTTTAGCAAAAACCGAACCAAACCGAACCGCGCCCACCCCTACTTTCTTCTAGGGAATTTCTTTAGAATACTAAGAAGAAAGTATCTTGTTTGTTTAATTTCAGTTTTCTTATATTTAATTTTTATTTTAATAATAAAACTTTGTTTGTTTTACTTAAAGTATGAGTATGTAACTTTTTTCTGCTGGGGTGAAGGTGAAACTTTTATTATTATAATTTAGATTAATCTCCCTTATTTTATAATATAAAAATTATATTAAAATCTGACTTAATTGGATACCGCCTTTATGGTTGGTTGGACTTAATTAAATTAATTTTAACCTGACTTAATTGGATACCGCCTTTATGGTCGGTTGAAATTAATTAAAATTTGACTTAATCAGGATACTGTCTATATGATCGATTGGTAATATAATGCAAATTTATATATTATAATAAAGGAGATTTCTAGATTTGAAATAATAAAAGTGGATCCACAAACCCCAATATTTTATTTCATTGTTTTTTTTTACTTTTTAGTTTTCAACTTATTGCATGATGTTTTATTTATTTATGTCTTTATAGTCCTAGATATGTGTCGTAACTAAATACGTTGTCTAGGATTGTGATGAAAACCAATATCAATGATTTAATAAGTTGACTTTTCTTATGTCTTGTGTGATGTATTGGTTTATTTATTGAGTCTAGTTCTTAATGCTTCTTGTTAATTGGCCACTAATAAGATTGATTATGTAAACTGAAAATGAACTTGGAAACGAGATTCTAGGTTTCAGCTATTGACTCAATAGCTCACGATCTCACATTCACCTTAAAGATTTCTTTCCAGGATAGGAATATACCTGTCAGGCGTAGGTAGCCATAATTGGAACTTAAACTTAATGAATTCAGAGTTTCTTAACTAACATAGGAATATAGTTAATTGAGTTACTTTGAATATTTGTATCTCACCATCGGAGGAGGCTTTTGTATATATTCGTGTTCCAGGTTAATAAACTAACATATTACTGTAGGCATTGCATTTTTGCATGTGAAACCCGATGATGAGTCTCATTTGGAGGCACTACCTTTTGAGTCACGGAAGCCGCGGGAAACGGATATCGGAAGGGGAAATTCAGAATAAACAAGCTCACTGTCTTCGTTAGTGCTGCGTTCGTTACTTCGTTCGAACGTCAAACAGATTGCGGGCGTTCGTGTCGCGTTCGAGGAAGCGTTCGAACGGTGTCGGTAATTCTGGTTTTGCTGCTAGCCTCACACCCCAGCCCATTTAGCTCCCCAAAGCCCATAAAACACATCCCAAATTAAATAATCAAATATTAATTAAATTAAAAGTCAATTAAATAAAATATTTAAACCATTTACCAATTAAAAATAAACATAAAATATAATCATACCTAATCTAAACCAATCAAATATAATCATACCAAGTTAAAATCAATCAACCAATATATTATACCCAAACTTAAAATATTGTATGCCTAATCAACATAAACTAAATATTCAACCTTCTCTATCTAGCCAAGATTTGTCCCCCCTCAATCTTTGACTTCCCTAATCCAACACCAAATCAAATCCCTTTCCTTGTCAAACCTAACCCTTTGCCTATAAAAAGAACCATTCACCAACCTTCTCAACCCTAGCTAGCTCATACACATAAGAGACACAACACACAGGAAAATTACAGGAAGAACACACCCAAAAATAGTAAGCAGAAAATACAGAGGAAACGGCAGCGAAACCACAAGGAAACAACAGCAAAACGGACTCGAAACAGTAGCTTGAGCGGCAAAACAGTGAAGGAAAAGGCAAACCAGTGAACCAGAAAAGTTGCGGAGCTTTACCCCTTCCGATCTTCGTGAAACGCGAGTCCGAGAGACGGCTTAAAAGGTTAGACCTGAGGGTACTTTTCACACTCATCTTTACGTGATTTTTGTTATTTATTTTGATCGTATTTACTTATTCGTAAATCTCGTTTGTGTATGATGTGTGTTGTGGGTATTGGATGAATGAGAGATGTGTCAACTCTCGCGGTATATCGGATGGAAACCCGGACATAAATTTCATAGCCGATTCCGAATGGACGGTAATATGATCTGTACTCGGGACACAACTCCACGTACCGCTTGAGTAAACGGCACCATTTTTTTTGTTTTGTGTTGCTTTTGTTTATTTATTTTTCGTCACTTGAATTCTGTATGTTGTTTATTTATGCATGATTCAATCGAGCGCATGGGCTTAGTAAGTGGAATGAAAGATCCCCTATGGGGAGGGGCTAAAGCCCTTTACCACGATGCTCTTGCCGCGCCGGTTGATGTGTGTTCGGTTGGATGCAAGATACGTTCAATCGGGCATACTTAGTTTATATTATTGTCTTTATCTTTTTATGCATGGTTCAATCAAGCGCATGGGCTTAGTAAGTGGAATGAAAGATCCCTTATGGGGAGGGGTTAAAATTTACCACGATGCTTTGCCGCGCCGGTTGATGTGTGTTCGGATTGGATGTAAGATGTGTTCAATCGGGCATACTTATTTTGATATGATTGTCTTTATGTTTGTATGCATGATGCGATCGAGCGCATGGGCTTAGTAAGTGGAATGAACGATCCCTATGGGGAAGGGTTAAAGCCCTTTACCACGATGCTTGCCGCGCCTCGCATTGTACTATTCGCCATTTATTATTGCGTCCATTTCATGCATCAGGTCTGTTCCCGTTCGAACGCGTTTACGAACGCAACTCGAAACGCATGCATTTTGCCTTATCATGCATCAGGTCTCATTTCCGTTCGAACGCGTTCACGAACGCCATACGAACGTGAGCATTCTGTTTCATTTCCGTTCGAACGCGTTAACAAATGCCATACGAACGTGAGCATTCTGTTTCATTTCCGTTCGAACGCGTTAACAAACGCCATACGAACGTGAGCATTCTGTTTCATTTCCGTTCGAACGCGTTATCAAACGCCATACGAACGCGAACCTTCTGTTTACCGTTCGAACGCGTTTACGAACGCTACACGAACGCGAACACACTGAACTGAGACATATTCATCACATGCCATGTATAATTGTTTCTTAGGTGATTTCTTATGGAACCACACATAGTCGTTCTTATCTTTGTGCACATAATAATGAAAATCATGTTTATTCCATTAGTTGCGTCATTTGCCTTAGTCTTGATTTAACGCATTACGATTCATATACCTATGCCATGATGACTTTGGAGTATTATTTCTTGTGATATATCGGATGGAAACCCAGACATAATTCCGTAGCCGATTCCGAATGGACGGTAATGCGGTCTGTACTTGGGATACAATTCCACGTATCACTTGGAAAAGTGCTCACATGTATGCTTGTGCTGTTATTATGTATGCTTGTGTTTTTCATGAATATGATATGCTGAATGAAGTTGTATGTTCATTGTTACTTTGAGGTATTTTCAGGCATGTGTTCTTAGATATGAGATATATGTGAAATGTATGTATAAGTGTTATTTTGTACCCGTGAATATAGAAGCATGATATTCTTAGGAATAAGTGTTACTTAAGCCTGATTAAATTATTACATAAATCCTTTCATTACAAATGGCATAAGTAAGGGACCATTCCGAACCCAACGGTTTGAGGTCTTCCCTTGCGAGGGGTGAGTGCGGCCTTAAATCTCATTTTCCCGGTTCACACCGGTGGCGACTCCATTATTCTCCGGTTTAGTCCCCCGTGGCTACTCCGTACTCCCGACCGGGCCGCGAGCCCGGGACAGCATGCGTCGCCCAGTTCCTGTGTTCCCACAGTCTGGCGACTCCACTGGGATAGAGAATCGCCCCGAAATATTGACTTGTGATGTTTGGATTTATGTTTTAATTGACCGTGTCTATAGTGGATAAAGTGAGGGTTTAATCAAAGGCATTTTGAGGCTAGTAATGGTTTGGTGTCTTCCTTCATTCACTACCTTTCTAGAAGGAAAAGCTTGAAGGCACCTAGATAGCCATCTACTCGTAGCCTATTGTGATGGACTAATTTGGAGGACTCGTTGTTTATTCCTGACAACAAGCGATAAGAGCCTAAGAGGCTTGGGTATTTAAGTGAGCCTCGCTCCACCTTCCCTCTGGGGGATCTACAACGGGAAATCCATTTGACAGTCCGTCACAACCATAGCTCATTGGCACGTACCTTAGTGTATAAAAAAGGGTGCGCTCACTTGGTTGCTCGAACCCTTGAGTGGGGAGACCTAGTTGTGGGCCATCCTTCGCCGGTGAGAGCCTTTGTCTATACTCTTGCTAACCCACCATAGACCGGGTTGGCTAAAGTAACAATTATTTCCTTGAATATGTGCTTGTGGACCATCCTCATTTGGATGCAGTTGGACTATTGTCAGAAATGCGGGCTTGCTGGGCCATTTAAACTGGGGCAAGTTCACACCTTATGACTATTAGGCCAAAAGCTTCTGAAATGTTGATAGGCCATTATTGTAGAATTATTATGTCATGTTTGCATCATCTTCTTCTATGCTTGTGTTTGGGAACATCGTTGTTTGGATCCATTTGGACCATTTATCATGGGATATGGGCTTGTTGGGCCATTTAAACTGGGACAAGAACGTATTTCATGACTATTGGGCCAAAGGCTTCTAAGTGATTGATGGGCCACTTTGTGATTGTGTTCGGAACGTTATCATTTGGGTTTAGTCGGGCACTTGTCATGAGATGTGAACTCATTGGGCCATTTAAACTGGGATGGGTTCACTCATATGACAATTAGCCCGAAAGATTCTAAAATGATAACGGGCCGATTTGTTTGAGAATTTTAATTGATTTAGTATGTTATATATGTTACATGCATCTCATGCACCTCATACATACATATATCATGTTAACCCCATTTTGTCTTGAAAGCCATCATAGATTCCCGTTGGGTTAGGAAAAAGGGAAGACTCACCAAAATACTGAGAACAGACATGAGTGAATCAGATATTGAGGTATCCCGGATAGATCAGTTGGAAAATGGTTTCGCCAAGATTACTGAACAGTTGCAAGCCTTGACTACTGCCATGGAAAATATGGCTGTACCTCGTGCTGGGGGAAATTCTGAGAATGTGAGGCGTGATGAGCCTTCGAATGGGTTGGGGGATAATACCCCGCTTTTGATGATGATATGGCAGAGTATGCAGCAGGCAGAGTATCTGGGTCTCAGGCAGAGTTACAGAAGCTTCGGGATCAGGTTGAAACAGTTACCCGCAAAATGAGGGGTAAGAATGAGGATTTGTTAGATTATGAGGCAATGACGTTCGGAGAACAGCTGCCAGCTCAGTTTAAATTGCCCGACATGGCCAAGTTTAATGGGAATGGAGACCCGAGAGTCCATCTGCAGCAATATGTCTCAGTCATGAGTTCAATGGGCCTATCACAGCGCCAAGTCCAAAAGATGTTTGGGATGTCACTCGAGGGGGCACCTGTGGTTTGGTATCATAGCCTTGAGAAGAAGGTTAAGGAAGATTGGAAGGAACTAGCTGATGCTTTTCTGAAGCAGTATGTTACAGACTTAGAAATTGACTTGTCACTCCGTGATTTGGAGAACACTAAGCAGAAGCCGGAAGAAAGCTTCAAGGAGTATGTAGACCGCTGGAGAAGCCAGCTTCTGAAAATGCAGACTCGGCCCTCAGAGAAGGACCAAATCAAGATGATCATCAAGGGCACCAAGCCCTCTATTTATAGTAAGCTGAGGAGGATGACTTCGATGATTTCTGATTTTCGACAGTTGAGGGAAACTGTCATGGATATTGAGGAAGAGGAGGCTGAAAACAGAAAGTCCTATGGCCAGAATAGGCGGACTTTTGGGGGGTATTCTGAGACTAAGCCCTCTACTGTCGAGGTTGCTGCCATCAGGAACCGGCAATTCTCCAACCTTGGTAGACCTTTGTCGAAGGTATTTGAAAAGTTACAGGGACAAGAAATCTTGAAACCCTTAGAAGGCAAGCCACTTCCGCACCCCCACCACCACACATAAATGTGACCTTTATTGTCACTTCCACCAGCTACATGGCCATGACACCGACAACTGCACCCGCCTCAGGCATGAAATTCAAGATCTCATAGATTCCCATAAAATACCCAACCCATGAAAAGAAACCCTCAACCACCAAGCTTCTTACATGGATGACAGTGAAGAACCATAGGCCGAGGAAGAAGGCAGTGCTGCGGATGATGGAGATGTTCCTCCTAGTCTATTTGATCCAGTTTTTTAAAATGACATTGATTTTGTTACTTGTTCGAACTCTTTTCCTCAACAATAATAAAGACGTTCATTTCGCTGAAACTCTTCTGCAATATGAGTATATTTGAGAAAAGTATTCAACCTTGGTACTATGGAATCCAGTAATGAACACGGGGAACCTTCGAAATAAGCAAACAGAAAAGATAAGATAGACATTCAGAAATTGGGAAATAGAGGTAGTGAAACTATCAGACTTGGAAGGGAATTAGTTCACCGAGCCGATCAACATAGACAGATTGAAGCAGTGGTTTACCTGAGGAAAAGAAGACTAAGCAGTCACCAAGAGGATTGATGGAAGACCTAACCCGACGGGATAGGAACATGCATGCATGCATACACATAACATATTTGTATCCTTTTGTGTTTGTTCTGTTTTGTAATAACAGGTTTCAAAGGAAAAAAAAAGCGCCGAATGCAAGCCAACCAGAAGCAGTAACAGTACAATGTCAGCAGTCTTCAGGAACGAATCACATGGGCGAGGCCCATATCATCAGTATCAGTTTGGGATGAATCCGAGGGTCGAGGCCCACATCAGTATCAGTCTGGGGGCGAGGCCCATATCAGTAGCAGTTAGGGCCGAGGCCCATCAGCATCAGTTTTGGGGATGAGTCCAGGGTCGAGGCCCACATCACTATGGGATGAGCCAGGGCCGAGGCCCACATCAGTATCAGTTCAGGGGCCAGGCCCACTTCAGCATCAGTTTTGGGGATGAGTCCCAGGGTCGAGGCCCACATCACTATCAGTTTTGGGGATGAGTCCCAGGGCCGAGGCCCACATCAGTATCAGTTCAGGGGCCAGGCCCACACCAACATCAGTATCAGTTTAGCCGGGAATGGCACTCCAAGAATGGAAACACAGTTCGAGAATGAACAAGCCGGGAATGGCACTCCAAGAATGGAAACACAGTTCGAGAATGAAAAAGCCGGAGAATGGCACTCCAAGAATGGAAAATGGCACTCCAAGAATGGAAACACAGTTCGAGAAACAAGCCGGGAATGGCACTCCAAGAATGGAAACACAATGGAAACACAGTTCGAGAATGAACAAGCCGGAATGGCACTCCAAGAATGGAAACACAGTTCGAGAATGAACAAACCGGGAATGGCACTCCAAGAATGGAAGCACGGTTCGGGAATGAACCACCTCACAGTAACGGTTCGGGAATGGACCACCTCACAGTAACAGTTCGGGAATGGACACCTCACGTAACGGTTCGGGAATGGACCACCCACAGTAACAGTTCGGGAATGGACACCTCACAGTAACGGTTCGGGAATGAACCACCTCACAGTAACGGTTCGGGAATGGACCACCTCACAGTAACAGTTCGGGAATGGACATCTCACAGTAACGGTTTGGGAATGGACCACCTCACAGTAACAGTTCGGGAATGGACACCTCACATTAACGGTTCGGGAAAGAACCACCTCACAGTAACGGTTCAGGAATGGACCACCTCACAGTAACATTTCAGGAATGGACATCTCACAGTAACGGTTCGGGAATGGACCACCTTACAATAACAGTTCGGGAATGGACATCTCACAGTAACGGTTCGGGAATGCACCACCTCACAGTAACGGTTTGGGAATGGACCACCTCACAGTAACAGTTCGGGAATGGACATCTCACAGTAATGGTTCGGGAATGGACCACCTTACAATAACAGTTCGGGAATGGACATCTCACAGTAACGGTTCGGGAATGAACCACCTCACAGTAACGGTTCGGGAATGGACCACCTCACAGTAACAGTTCGGGAATGGACATCTCACAGTAACGGTTCAGGAATGAACCACCTCACAGTAACGGTTCGGGAATGGACCACCTCACAGTAACAGTTCGGGAATGGACATCTCACAGTAACGGTTCGGGAATGGACCAACTCACAGTAACGGATCGGGAATGGATAACCTTACGGCAACGGTCCGGGAATGGACCACATCACAACACGGTTCGGGAATGAACCAAGGGTCGCAGCACCTCACCACCCAAATCAACTCAACACATGGTAAGTCAAGTGGCAGCTGGCGAGCCAGGTAAGTGAAAATGCATTGCATAACTTTGATAGGATTGTTCAAAGTCACACACTGCACAAGTCCCATCAAAGTGGGGGCGACTGTAGGCATTGCATTTTTGCATGTGAAACCCGATGATGAGTCTCATTTGGAGGCACTACCTTTTGAGTCACGGAAGCCGCGGGAAACGGATATCGGAAGGGGAAATTCAGAATAAACAAGCTCACTGTTTTCGTTAGTGCTGCGCGTTCGTTACTTCGTTCGAACGTCAAACAGATTGCGGGCGTTCGTGTCGCGTTCGAGGAAGCGTTCGAACGGTGTCGGTAATCCTGGTTTTGCTGCTAGCCTCACACCCCAGCCCATTTAGCTCCCCAAAGCCCATAAAACACATCCCAAATTAAATAATCAAATATTAATTAAATTAAAAGTCAATTAATAAAATATTTAAACCATTTACCAATTAAATAAAACATAAAATATAATCATACCTAATCTAAACCAATCAAATGGAATCATACCAAGTTAAAATCAATCAACCAATATATTATTCCCAAACTTAAAATATTGTATGCCTAATCAACATAAACTAAATATTCAACCTTCCCTATCTAGCCAAGATTTGTCCCCCCTCAATCTTTGACTTCCCTAATCCAACACCAAATCAAATCCCTTTCCTTGTCAAGCCTAACCCTTTGCCTATAAAAAGAACCTTTCACCAACCTTCTCAACCCTAGCTAGCTCATACACATAAGAGACACAACACACATGAAAATTACAGGAAGAACACACCCAAAAATAGTAAGCAGAAAATACAGAGGAAACGGCAGCGAAACCACAAGGAAACAACAGCAAAACGGACTCGAAACAGTAGTTTGAGCGGCAAAACAGTGAAGGAAAAGGCAAACCAGTGAACCAGAAAAGTTGCGGAGCTTTACCCCTTCCGATCTTCGTGAAACGCGAGTCCGAGAGACGGCTTAAAAGGTTAGACCTGAGGGTACTTTTCACACTCATCTTTACGTGATTTTTGTTATTTATTTTGATCGTATCTTCCTTATTCGTTAAATCTCGTTTGTGTATGATGTGTGTTGTGGGTATTGGATGAATGAGAGATGTGTCAACTCTCGCGGTATATCGGATGGAAACCCGGACATAAATTTCATAGCCTATTCCGAATGGACGGTAATATGATCTGTACTCGGGACACAACTCCACGTACCGCTTGAGTAAATGGCACCCTTTTTTGTTTTGTTTTGTGTTGCTTTGTTTATTTATTTTTCGTCACTTGAATTCTGTATGTTGTTTATTATGCATGATTCAATCGAGCGCATGGGCTTAGTAAGTGGAATGACAGATCCCCTATGGGGAGGGGCTAAAGCCCTTTACCATGATGCTCTCCCGCGCCGGTTGATGTGTGCTCGGTTGGATGCAAGATAGGTTCAATCGGGCATACTTAGTTTAATATCATTGTCTTTATCTTTTTATGCATGGTTCAATCAAGCACATGGGCTTAGTAAGTGGAATGAAAGATCCATTATGGGGAGGGGTTAAAACCCTTTACCACGATGCTTTGCCGTGCCGGTTGATGTGTGTTCGGATTGGATGAAAGATGTGTTCAATCGGGCATACTTAATTTGATATGATTGTCTTTATGTTTGTATGCATGATGCGATCGAGCGCATGGGCTTAGTAAGTGGAATGAAGGATCCCCTATGGGAAGGGTTAAAGCCCTTTACCACGATGATTTGCCGCGCCTCGCATTTTACTATTCGCCATTTATTTATTGCGTCCTATTTCATGCATCAGGTCTGTTCCCGTTCGAACGCGTTTACGAACGCAACTCGAACGTGCATGCATTTTGCCTTATCATGCATCAGGTCTCATTTCCGTTCGAACGCGTTCACGAACGCCATACGAACGTGAGCATTCTGTTTCATTTCCGTTCGAACGCGTTAACAAATGCCATACGAATGTGAGCATTCTGTTTCATTTCCGTTCGAACGCGTTAACAAACGCCATACGAACGTGAGCATTCTGTTTCATTTCCGTTCGAACGCGTTATCAAACGCCATACGAACGTGAACCTTATGTTTACTGTTCGAACGCGTTTACGAACGCTACACGAACGCGAACACACTGAACTGAGAATTATTCATCACATGCCATGTATAATTGTTTCTTAAGTGATTTTTTTATGGAACCACACATAGTCATTCTTATCTTTGTGCACATAATGATGAAAAGCATGTTTATTCCATTAGTTGCGTCATTTGCCTTAGTCTTGATTTAACGCATTACGATTCATATACCTAGGCCATGATGACTTTGGAGTATTATTTCTCGTGATATATCGGATGGAAACCCAGACATAAATTCCGTAGCCGATTCCGAATGGACGGTAATGCGGTCTGTACTTGGGATACAATTCCACGTATCACTTGGAAAAGTGCTCACATGTATGCTTGTGCTGTTATTACGTATGTTTATGTTTTTCATGAATATGATATGCTGAATGAAGTTGTATGTTCGTTGTTACTTTGAGGTATTTTCAGGCATGTGTTCTTAGATGTGAGATATATGTGAAATGTATGTATAAGTGTTATTTTGTACCCGTGAATATAGAAGCATGATATTCTTAGGAATAAGTGTTACTTAAGCCTGATTAAATTATTACATAAATCCTTTCATTACAAATGGCATAAGTAAGGGACCATTCCGAACCCAATGGTTTGAGGTCTTCCCTTGCGAGGGGTGAGTGCGGCCTTAAATCTTATTTTCCTGGTTCACACCGGGTGGCGACTCCATTATTCTCCGGTTTAGTCCCCCGTGGCTACTCCGTACTCCCGACCGGGCCGCGAGCCCGGGACAGCATGCGTCGCCCAGTTCCTGTGTTCCCACAATTACACAAGCATAAAATAATCAACTAATCTTTAAAAAGATATTGGTAGGATTCACAACCCTGGACATTTTCATATCATTGTTTAAAACTTAAAATCTGCCTTAATTTTATTTACTTGTTTGTTTTAAATAAAAATCACCATCCAACCAATGATCAAATCAATTAGATACATGTAGAAATTTAGCTTCATAAATTAATAGCATAGGTTTTAAGTCCTCGTGGGATCGATATATTTTATACTACTTGAACGATACGTGCGCTTACGTAACGTGTGTGATTTCACCGATCAAGTTTTTGGCGTCGTTGCCGGGGGACTTATTTATCTTTTACTATTAATTTTGAGGTTAGATACTTTACTTGTGTCAAATTTATTTTTACTTATTATTTTTGTTTTTTTGTATTTTAGATTCTCATACATTACATGAGAAGAAGCAGAAGCTTTGAAATCCATCCGCTTGACCCAAAAATTGAAAGAACTATCAGACTGTTGAGAAGGGAAAGACTAGAAGATCAAGAAGCACTGATCAAAATGAACAATCAAGAACCTGAACCTTTGAAGTTGCACCACCAATTCCTATTCGAGACAGAACAATTCCGGTGGTTGATGGCTCCATATCATGTATTATACTTCATCCCTTACCTGCAAATGCTTATGACATTAAAACATGCATTTAGATGATATAACAATCAGTTCAGTTCGGGGGAAGTGCAACTGAAGATCCTAATTCCCACATCAGTAACTTCCTGGAAGTTTGTGGCACATTCAATTACAACCGAGCGGAAGAAGAAGCAATGCATCTGCGTGTGTTCCCATATTCCTTGAAAGACAGAGCTAAGGCTTGGCTCCATTTACTACCAGCAGGTTCCATCACAACTTGGAATACTTTTGCCACCAAATTCCTTGCAAAATACTTTCCCCCAGCCAGAACAGTAAAATTGAGAAATGACATCACATCCTTTATGCAACATGACTCAGAATCCCTCTTTGAAGCATGGGAAAGATACAAAGAATTGCTCCGAAAATGTCCTCACCATGAGATTGTAAAGTGGCTTCAAGTCCAAACCTTCTATAATGGGTTTTCTGGATTAATGAGAACCACAATAGATGCTGCTGCTGAAGGAGCATTAATGGCAAAAGGAGAAGATCAGGCCTGAGACTTAATTGAGGAAATGGCCTACAACAATTCCTTGTGGCCAACAGAGAGAAGCATGATCCATCGAATATCAGAAATCCATGAAGTAGGAGCCAACACAGCTGTGAATGCTGAGCTGGATTAAATATGTAAATGCCTGGAAACTCTTAGCATGCAGATTAATGATGAATCCACAAATGGAGGAGCACCAGAGACAGAATCTTACAACCAACATGATGGTACTGTGAACTATGTCAGCAACTTCAACAGACAGGGAAACAATCCGTATTCCAATACCTACAACCAAGGTTGAAGGAATCATCCCAATTTCGCATGGAGCAATACTTCAGGGCAAATGAACAATCCACCATCAAGATTCCAATAGTAGAATAAAGGCCAGAAGTATGAAAAAGAACCAGGAATAGCAGAAGTGCTTGCCCATATGAAAAAGCATGAAGCCAAATACGACGATTTAGCAGCGATGGTTCAAAATCAAGCAGCATCTTTGAAGGCACTGGAAAATCAAATGTGACAAATGGCCAATGCTTAGAGTTACAGACATCAATGTACCCTTCCTAGCAACACAGAACCAAATCCAAGGAACATGGGGAATGAGCAAGGCTAAGCCATCACTTTGAAAAGCAGCACTGAAATCAACAAAGATGTTGGAGTCAAGACATCTACTGAGGAAGTTCCAAAAGAAAGTAGCAAAGCAGATCCACAGATGGAGGAAAAAGAGGCAAAAGACAATGATCGAGAAAGATTTACTCCACCTCCACCTTTTCCACAGCGTCTTCAGAAACAAAAACTGGATAAATAATTTGCTCGATTCCTGAAAATTTTCAAAAAACTGCATATCAACATTCCATTTACAGAAGCGTTGGAGCATATGTCCAGTTATGTTAAATTCATGAAAGATATTATGTCACAAAAGTGAAGATTGGGAGATTACGAGATTGTAGCATTGACAGAAGAATGCAGCGCCATCATTCAGAGGAAGCTCCCCCAAAAGTTGAAGGATCTTGGCAGTTTCACCATCCCTTGCACCATATGAGAACATTACTTCGATAAGGCTTTGTGAGATTTAGGTGCTAGTATTAACTTGATGCCTTTGTCTATTTACAAGAAATTGCAGCTTGGAGAAGCAAAGCCCACCTCAGTCACTCTGCAACTTGCTGATAAATCATTCACATTTTCGAGAGGTGTAGTGGAATATGTACTGGTCAAAGTTGACAAATTCATTTTCCCAGCAGATTTCATTGTCATTGACATGGAGGAAGACAAATACGTACCCACAATCCTCGGGAGACCATTCTTGGCTACAGTAGAACCATCATTGATGTACAAAAAGGTGAACTAACCATGAGGTGTAGGACCAAGAAGTAACATTCAATATTTTCAAAGCCATGAAATTTCCAAATGATGAAAGGGATGAGGAATGTTTCAGACTTGATGTAATAGATAGTATCATCCAGAACAGAGATGCAATGCAACTTTCTACTGACAAACTTGATGCATGTGGATGCTGGTTTTCACCCGAGGTCCACAATCGAGAATTTGTAGGTTGAGGGCACTAGCGATCCTGCATAACAAAGGTAGAGTGAGCGGGAGTAGAATACCCACCGGTGTGGTGGGTGCCGGGGGCACTCCGACGCTCAAGTCAGTGATGAATGTGAGCTATTAATACCGTTGAAGGAGGAGCAAGGTTAGAGATTACCTTGATTCATGTGAGCTACCTTGTGGGCTGTAGGTAGGAGGTTTATAGAGAGAATATTGCTTGAGCTGTGGGTAGAATAACTTTCATGCCCATTCTCTTCTGAACTTTGGTTCCTCTTATAGGCGATTCGAGGTGGGACTCATGAATGCCTTAATTGTTTATATGTTTTGGGTGCTTGTAACAGTCGAGTCATGAATAGGTAGTTATAGGCAGTCATGAAAGGTAGTTATGGGTCTGGACGTTTCATGGGTTGGCATTTAAAGGGGTTCAGGTATCGGTCTTTGGGTATGGTGTTTCTCTGAGCCTGGGCCTGCACAATGTCTTTGGGTTCGGTTAGGGGGTTTCGAGGGTGCATTTAGCAGTGGGCCTGAGGTGAATGGTCGAAATTAACATTGGATCAAATTTGGCCCGCACAGTTTGTCCCATACTCTCTAAGTCAAGTAGTCCTTAGCTTGGAGAGTATTTGACGCGCGTGTCGAGACTATAGGATGAAGGTGTACCTGAGCATCGATGCTGCCTATTGATTGAACCAAACGAATGTCAAGTTATGAACTTGACTCTACATGATCTATCGTGGATGTGTCCAGTCGAATGAGCTAGATGAAGGTCAGGATCATGAACTTGACTCTACAAGAGCCATTGGAGAAGTACCTAGTCGACTGAACCAGATGAAGGTCAGGATATATGTCATACGACATGTGTAATATATGTCTACAACTTGACTCGACATGAGTCCATGGGGGATGTCCCCGGTCGACTGAACCAGAAGAGGGTTCAGGAGTTACTTTCACTCCACATGTCGTATGGACTGAGGGAAGTCCATGTCTAAATTTGACTCGACATGAGTCCATGGGGGATGTCCCCGATCGACTGAACCAGATGAAGGTTCATGATTTATTTCACACGACATTGTCGTATGGACTATAGGAAGTCCATGTCTAAATTTGACTCGACATGAGTCCATGGGGGATGTCCCTGGTCGACTGAACCAGATGAAGGTTCATGAGTTATATCACACGACATTTTCGTATGGACTGTAGGAAGTCCATGTCTAAATTTGACTCGACATGAGTCTATGGGGGATTTCCCCGGTCGACTGAACCAGATAAGGGTTCAGGAGTTACTTTCACTCAACATGTCGTGTGGACAGTAGGAAGTCCATGTCTAAATTTGACTCGACATGAGTCTGTGGGGCATGTCCCCGGTCGACTGAACCAGATGAGAGTTCAGGAGTTATTTCACACGATATTGTCGTATGGACTGTAGGAAGTCTATGTCTAAATTTGACTCGACATGAGTCCATGGGGGATGTCCCCGGTCGACTGAACCAGATGAAGTTCAAGATTTATTTCACACGACATTGTCGTATGGACTGTAGGAAGTCCATGTCTAAATTTGACTCGACATGAGTCTATGGGGGATGTCCCCGGTCGACTGAACCAGATAAGGGTTCATGAGTTACTTTCACTCGACATGTCGTATGGACTGTAGGAAGTCCATGTCTAAATTTGACTCGACATGAGTCCATGGGGGATATCCCCGGTCGACTGAACCAGATAAGGGTTCAAGATTTATTTGACACGATATTTTCGTTTGGACTGTAGGAAGTCCATGTCTTCATTTGACTCGACATGAGTCCATGAAGGATGTCCCCGGTCGACTGAACTAGATGAAGGTTCAGGAGTTGTTTCACACGATATTATCGTATGGACTGTAGAAAGTCTATGTCTTCATTTGACTCGACATGAGTCCATGAGGGATGTCCCCGGCTGACTAAACCAGATGAAGGTCAGGATAATCCCCATACTACTGGTCGAAGAACCATGAGAGTCTTCAATGTCTTTTGGACCAGATGAAGGTCTATGAAAGTCTTCACTCTACAGACCTGACGAAGGTCCAATAGTCTTTCCTTATCATACTACTAGACCTGATGAAGGTCATCACACATTCTCCTGATGAGGGTCTATGTGACTACGGTCGTATGGACCTGTCGAATGGACTTGGTAAAAGTCCAAGAAGGTCATCACTTCTCACTCTACTAGACCTGAAGAAGGTCAATGAGGGTTCTCATTCCTCATTCTACAAGACCTGACAAAGGTCAATGGGGGTATAATTCCTCATTCTACAAGACCTGACAAAAGTCAATGAAGGTATAATTCCTAATTCTACAGGACTTGTAGTCTGAGACCATGTCGTCTGAAGACCATGAGACTACGGTCGAATGAACCTGATGAAGGTCCATGAGGGTTCTCATTCCTCATTCTACAAGACCTGACAGATGCCAATGGGGGTCTTCATTCCTAATTCTACAAGACCTGACAAAAGTCAATGAGGGTATAATTCCTTATTCTACAGGACTTGTAGTTTGAGACCATGTCCTCTGAAGACCATGAGACTACGGTCGAATGAACCTGATGAAGGTCCATGAGGGTTCTAATTCCTCATTCTACAAGACATGACAGATGCCAATGGGGATCTCCATTCCTCATTCTACAATCCTCACTCTACAAGATCTGATAAAGGTTAGTGAGGGTTTTCATTCCTCATTCTACAAGACCATATATGTACTGTCGAATGAGATCTTTAACGAGCACCAAGCTTCACATGGTAGTGTCGACTGAGATCCTTAACAAGTGCCAAGCTTCACACGTGTAGTGTCGAATGAGATCCTTAACCAGTGTCAAGCTTCACACGTGTAGTGTCGAATGAGATTCTTAACAAGTGCCAAGCTTCACACGTGTAGTGTCGAATGAGATCCTTAACAAGTGCCAAGCTTCACACATGTAGTGTCGAATGAGATCCTTGCCAAGTGCCAAGCTTCACACGTGTAGTGTCAAATGAGATCATTGCCAAGCTTCACACGTGTAGTGTCGAATGAGATCCTTAACAAGTGCCAAGCTTCACATGTGTAGTGTCGAATGAGATCATTGCCAAGCTTCACACGTGTAGTGTCGAATAAGATCCTTAAAAAGTGCCAAGCTTCACATGTGTAGTGTCGAATGAGATCCTTAACAAGTGCCAAGCTTCACACGTGTAGTGTCGAATGAGACATCTTCCTCATGCTGAGTCTCCATACATGTAGTGTCAAGTGGGATATCCTTACCATGTCTGGTAATGTCGACTGGGATATTATCACCCCATACATGTAGTGTCGAGTGGGATATCTTAATACCAATTCTCCATACATGTAGTGTCGAGTGGGATACCTAACAAGTGTCAAGCCACATATTGTATTGTCGACTGTGACACCAATAAAAATTACCAAGCTATATGTTGTAATGTCGACTGAGACATCCATAATAATTACCAAACTATATGTTATAATGTCGACTGGGAAACCCATAACAAGTCCCAAACTATAAATTGTAATGTCAACTATAAAAAGTGCAAGCCATATCTGGTAATGTCGACTGGGATATCCACGTAAAGTCTTCATTCGGGTATTGTCGACTGAGACATCTTCCTCATGCCAAGTATATCTCTTCATCATATGGGGTGAATGGTAGGAAAAATGGTTCCACTGAAGGGACGCGCCTTGTTCCTGATGAGGGTCCATGAGACTATGGTCGAATGGAGTCTAGATTCGATGGCAATCCATTCATGTAATGTGAAGAATATAATTATCTTCTCATGTCGCCAGAAAAAGACGACTATCTAACCATGTAGTATGGAGTTGAAGGCAATCCATGCATGTCATATGGAGGAGATGAAAATCCTTTCAGTCGTCTGAATGTGGTGAGTCCTTCAATGTCGTATGGAAATGATAACAATTCTTCTATGTAGCCAGATGGCCCTCCACCTTATCGTATGGAGAATATGATAATCTTTCCATGTAGTTTGGAGTGGATGACATTACTAGAGAATACTTCTCAGTCGGTGGGTATGCTGGAAGAATATGAGGGTATTCTCATGTCTAATGGAAGAAGTATATCGATTGGGTCTGATGATTTTTTATGTGGTCGATTGGAGCAAATGGGTTTCTCCCTAAGTTGTAGTTTTTTTAAGGTCATTTTCTTTTAAAGTTGCCAATGAATACTTGTTTGGGAAGCTATGATGTCCCCAAAGCAACAATAGGTGGCTTCTGGCCCCTTTTTTTTGTCTAATTACATCAGATGATATCTTATTGAGAAGTATTACTAGCACATCATTTATTATATCGCTTGGGAGGATTCAAAATTATTTCATTGTCATGGTTGGTGGAGCTTCTTCTCTTATTGTTCCTCTTATCTTCCTCCCACCTAATCTCAATGTGGGCTCGAGTCATGGCTTGATCCATAGTGTAGCATCGAAATTTAGTGAGCTTTTTGTAGAGTTTACTTTCTGAAAGTAATCCATTTCTAAATGCTTCCACTGCAGTAGGCTGATAATGATATGGGATTGTTATACTCTCTTTATTGAAGTAACCACGTAGCTTCGTAAGGACTCCCCTCTCTGTTGTTGGATGTCATTAAGGTCATTGGTGGTCTTCTCAAGCTTGCAAGAACTTGCAAAATGCTCCATAAATTTGTCTGCTAGCTGTTGGTAAGACTCGATGGATCTGTATGGGAAATTGATAAACCAGGTGAGGGCAAGACCAGCTAATGTTTCTCTAAATCCTCTGCACATACCAGCTTCTCATTTATGAAGAGCCAAACCCGTTGATAACATCTTGTATTTGTAATGGACAACATGGCCGTCTGGGTCAGTTGATCCATCATACATCTTCATATCCGGAGGATTGAACTTCCTTTGTAGCTCAATGGAAGTGATGGTCTCCAAAAATGGTGTATCTGAGATTGTGCCAGCTCGGCTTTTTCTCACTGGTAGCCTGACACTAGGTAGGATGGAGAGAATTGCATCTTTGAACTCTTTCATTTCCTTACGCATGGTGGAGGCAACTTATCGTGCTTGGTCGATTGGGGAGATATGTCGACTTATTTCTTGATTTGGTAGATGGTTGTCCAATGGCGGATTCTCGCTTGCCACATTGTTGAATGCCCCCAGGAGATTGGTGGGGATTGTAGGATTGATGGGATTGTCTGGGGAATCAGGTTGTTGGGAGGTTGAAAATATTTGCTCCAGTTTCTTCTGGAGGGTTATATTGGAGCTTCGCATGACTTGATTCTCTTCTTCTAAGGCGCGTAATCGTTCTTGGAGTATGATCAGATGCGTAGTCATAGGATCTGGTGTCTTCTCACTGCTAGAAGCCATGGTTGGATGTGTTTTAGGAACCGTAGACTGAGAGATCTTTGTCTGCTATGAATCGCTAAGGCCCCACAGTGGGCGCCAAATTATGGATGCTGGTTTTCGCTCGAGGTCCACAATCGAGAATTTATAGGTTGAGGGCACTAGCGATCCTGCATAACAAAGGTAGAGTGAGCGGGAGTAGACTACCCACCGGTGTGGTGGGTGCCGGGGGCACTCCGACCCTCAAGTCAGTGATGGAGGTGAGCTATTAATACCGTTGAAGGAAGAGCAAGGTTAGAGATTACCTTGAATCATGTGAGCTACCTTGTGGGCTGTAGGTAGGAGGTCTATAGAGAGAATATTGCTTGAGTTATGGGTAGAAGAGCTTTCATGCCCCTTCTCTTCTGGACTTTGGTTCCTCTTATAGGCGATTCCAGGTGGGACTCATGAATGCCTTAATTGTTTATATGTTTTGGGTGCTTGTAACAGTCGAGTCATGAAGAGGTAGTTATAGGCAGTCATGAAGGGTAGTTATGGGTCTGGATGTTTCATGGGTTGACATTTAAAGGGGTTCAGGTATCGATCTTTGGGTATGGTGTTTCTCCGAGCCTGGGCCTGCACAATGTCTTTGGGTTCGGTTAGGGGGTTTCGAGGGTGCATTTAGCAGTGGGCCTGAGGCGAAAGGTCAAAATTAACATTGGATCAAATTTGGCCCGTACAATGCATGCATCACCAACATGACTGAAAAAGAATTAGATGATGATATTCTGGAATATATCAACAATCTTAATGAAGCCTCTCGCTTCAGATCGACACCACAAGTGGAAAGCTTGGAACTACCGAAAAATGAGCAAATCAAGCCCTCGATTGAAGAACCACCACAGTTGGAACTAAAGCCACTTCCGAGCCATCTCCGGTATGCATACTTGGAGAACTATTCTAATTTACCTATGATTATTTATTCGTCACTAACATGGGTGCATGAAGATAAGTTGTTGAGAATGCTATACGAGCACAATAGAGCTATTGGCTGGACTATAGTAGATATTCGAGGCATTAGTCCATCATTTTTCATGCACAAAATCTTGATGAACGACGAGTATAAAGCCACAGTGGAGCATCAATGAAGACTGAATCTAATCATGAAGAAAGTTGTAAAAAAAGAAATCATCAAATGGTTGGACGCAGACATCATCTACCCCATCTCTGACAGCTCTTGGGTGAGTCTTATGCAATGCATACCTAAGAAAGGAGGAATGACTGTAGTCACAAATGAAAAGAACGAGTTGATTCCAACAAGAACAGTAACTGGATGGAGAGTATGCATGGACTATAGGAAACTGAACAAAACCACACAGAATGATCATTTCCCACTACCATTCATTGACCAGATGCTAGATAGATTGACATGACATGAATTCTACTATTTTCTGGATGGATACTCAGGATACAATCAGATTGCCATCGCCCTAGAAGATCAAGAGAAAACCACATTCACATGCCCGTATGGTACTTTTGCTTTCCGCAGGAAGCCATTTGAACTCTGTAATGCTCATACCATATTTCAACGCTGCATGATGGCCATCTTTTCAAACATGATAGAACAAAGCATGGAAGTCTTCATGGATGACTTCTCAGTGTTTAGAGACTCATTCGACCACTGCCTGCAGAATCTGGGAAAAGTGTTACAAAGATGTGAAGATACAAATTTGGTACTAAATTGTGAGACATGCCACTTCATAGTGCATGAAGGCATTGTCCTAGGACATCGGATCTCAAAGAAGGGAATCGAGGTAGACAAAGCAACGATCGAGATGATATAAAAACTACCTCCACCATCATCCGTCAAATGGATTCAAAGATTTCTTGGGCATGAAGGATTTTACAGGAGATTCATCAAAGAATTCTCCAAGATTTCCAAAGAAACTGAAGCTGGTCTATGCCCCTATCATAGTAGTACCAGATTGGACGCTTCCATTTGAAGTAATGTGCGATACCAGTGATTTTGTTGTAGGTGTAGTTTTGGGACAACATAAGGCGAAATATTTTCACATCATTTACTACGCCAGTAAAACTTAAAATATAGCACAACTCAACTACACAACAAATAAAAATGAGTTGCTCGTAGTTGTGTTTGCTTTTGATAAATTCCGCTCATATTTGCTGGGTCCCAAAGTGGTAGTCTACACAGATTATTCAGCAATCAAATACCTGATCGCAAAGAAAGATGCCAAGCCCAGATTGATTCGTTGGTGCTTCTACTGCAAGAATTTGACGTGGAGATTTGAGATAGGAAGAGGACAGAGAATCAAGTGGTAAATCACTTGTCGAGGCTATAGAATATAGGTACAACTGGCACTGGGCTGACAATCAAAGAAACTTTTCTAGATGAACAATTGTTTGCCATCAAGCAAAAGGAAGTCCCATGGTATGCTGACTATGTGAACTACATAGTATCGGGGAAATGGCCATTGGAATGGACACATCAGCAACGAAAGAATTTTTTCAAAGAAGTCAAGCACTATGTCTGGGATGAGCCGTACCAATCAAACATTGTATTGATCAATTATTAAGACGTTGTGTACCACAGAAGGAGGTCAATAGTGTCATACAGCATTGTCATTCATCACCATACGGCAAACACTTTAGCAGAGATAAAACCGCTGCCAAAGTACTGCAATCAGGTTTGTTCTGGCCCATATTATTTAAAGATGCTCACTTATTTTTTTTCAATATGATAGGTGCCAGAGAACGAGAAATATTTCGAAAAGAAATAAATGACCACTCCAAAGCATTCTCGAAGTCGAAATATTTGATATATGGGGGATTGACTTTATGGGACCCTTTGTTCCATCATATGGAAACCTGTACATTTTGGTTGCAGTAGACTACGTCTCCAAATGGGTTGAAGCAACAGCACTGCCATCAAATAACTCCAAAGTGGTGTTAAAATTCCTCAAAAAGAATATTTTTACTCGCTTCGGAACACCTCGAGCGATCATCAGTGATGATGGCACACACTTTTGCAAAAGATACTTCGATGCACTCCTAGCCAAATACAGAGTAACTCACAAAGTTGCCACTGCTTACCATCCGCAGGCAAGTGGTCAGGTTGAAGTCTCCAACAGAGAAATCAAAAGAATCTTGGAGAGAACCGTTTGTTCAACAAGAAGGAACTGGTCTACAAAATTGGATGACGTATTATGGGCCTACCGGACAGCTTACACGACACCCATTGGAATGTCCCCATATCGAATGGTGTTTGGGAAAGCATGCCATCTACCTGTGGAGCTCGAACATAAAGTGTATTGGGCACTGAAAAAGCTGAATTTTGATCTTCAAGCTGCATGAGAGAAACGGCTCCACCAACTGAACGAATTGGAAGAATTTCGCCTTCATGCTTATGAGAATGCCAAACTGTACAAAGAAAAGACCAAGAAGTGGCATGATAAGAAAATAGTGCGCAGACAACTGGAACCAGGGCAGCAAGTGTTGTTATACAACTCAAGGTTGAAACTTTTCCCTGGCAAGCTAAAATCACGGTGGTCAGGACCATTTGTGATTACCCAAGTGTTACCATACGGAGTAGTTAAGATACATAACCCCAACTCCAATAAAAAATTCAGGGTCAACAGCCAACGTGTCAAGCACTATTGGGGAGAATCATTTGAGCGACAAAAAGAGAGTCTCACACTTGCTGATCCAGCTTAACGTTTGGGCAGTCATGTCTAGCTGACGATGTTAAACTTAACGCTAGCAGAGAGGCAACCCATGCAATTTATGTATATATTGATATTTTATGTGTTTAATTTTTGTAGGAAAAGTCACAGATAGGATGGAAGAAGTTCTCGTAAAACTTCACAAACATTTTTCTTCTCTCCCTCTAAACTCTCTGATGAAAGTCTACAAAGCACGCATTGAAAGAATGAGACTTCTGATGATCAAAGATATTCCTAATGATATTCGTTGGATAATTGAAGCACCAGTTCGCTTGGCAGGTGAGTCATCTGACTCTTTTATTTCATTTCTATCTGGTTTAGGAAAAAGCACATATGCTAAGAAAAGAAGAGCTAAATGATTAGCTGTTTGTTATAAATGTGCACGATGTACATGCAATACTCGTTGTCGTTCTTTATGAATGGTGTCTGATAATCGTGAAGATAAAATAAAATTCATTAGGGATGGCATGAATAAGGAGTCTTTCGATGACATTTCATTTACTCTTGAGATGAATCCCAGTGGATATGTCTATCTCACAATTCGCAATTTACATACACAGTTTCGAAGAGAAAGACAACAATTGAGTCTCTGAAATCTGACTTTAAAAGATCCTGTTTTCCAATTTATAAGAAAATTGGATGAGAAGCTTGTCCCTGACACATATAGGTCATTCAAGCTATTACTACCTGTATATAATTTTGATTTCTTTGTCTTTAACAAATAATTATGATTTGTTTTGTTATTTTCTTTTATTTTCTCCGACAATATCCAGACTTTTTGACTTTCATGATTATTTTACTGTTCAGCTAATAATTATCATTTGGCAGGTACTGGTGCAATTATTACTTATCCTTTTTCAGGATCTATAAATTCAACTCGTCATTGCTCTCTTCAACACATCCAAATTAGAGAGAGTAAAGAAAAAAATGGAAGCAACTTCAAGAAGACGAGTCATGAATATCTGTGTGTTTTTCCGGACTAGTTCTGGATTTAAGCCAGAATTTGTTGAGGCAGCTAAAGGATTGGGTAAAGTCATGGTAGAGAGAAATATGCACTTAGTATATGGCGGTAGCAATCTTGGACTGATGGGGTATGTTTCAAAAGCCGTACAGAAATGAGGCAGTCAAGTTTTGGGGATCATCCCAAAACCTTTGGCGGACGCAAATCTTATTGGACAATCAAATGGAGAGGAATGCATCGTGTCAGGTATGTCTGAACGACTTATTGAAATAATTAATCGTGCTGATGCTTTTATTGCTTTGGCAGGTGGTTGGGCACTATGGAGGAAATTTTCACAGTGATATCTTGGGCGAACTTGAACATACATTATAAACCAATTGGATTGTTTAATGTTGATGGATTTTTTGACTATCTTTTGTGTTTCTTGAAAATGCCAGGAGAAATGGGTTCCTTTCAAAATCCGTAAAAGATATCCTCTTCACTGCCAGAACAGCCAATAATTTAGTTGACCAACTCTTGACGTTTGAATCAAATATTGTCCCTATCCTTTCCAAGTTGAACTGGTCTGATAATGATCGTGGTAATAAAAGTCGGATAAATCTGGATCTTAACATTTAGTTTTCTTTTTAGATGTTTTCCACACTAACCAGGTATTGTCTTCTAAACTTTTCTTATTCTTTTTATACATTGGGGACAATGTCTCAATTAGGTTTGGGGAGGGGAATAGTTGACTAATATATTGTTTTTATTTTTCTTTGTGTTGTTTTTGCTTTGTTTTTAGTTTTTTTTTTTTAAAAAAAAAATTGTTTTTATGTTTTAAATTTGACTAACCAGGTGGAATTGTGCTTTGAGATAGTTGTGTAAGGAGTTTCCACTCTTGAGACGTATCTCAGCCTAACTCATAATTAGTTAATTTTTATTTATTTCATTTTGAATTATTTAAATTCGTAAATTCTCCATAATATTGACTAAATTGGATATTCATATGCTCATTTGACAGGTATTATTAATATACATGGTAACATACGAACATGAGTTGTATGTGAAAGTTTGTAATATTCAGTGCTTTAGTTTATTGGAAGAAGTATCTGAAAGTGATGAAATAAAAATATATATATATATATATATATATATATATATATATATATATATATACTTTTACTTAGTAACCGAACGTCTTGCCTCAGTAAGCAGTGACTGTTCGCGTCAAACGGTAAAAGCCTGAGTTAATAATAATAAAGTCTCTACTTAGTAACCGAACGTCTTGCCTCAGGAAGCAGTGATTGTTCGCATCAAATAGTAGAACTTTTAACATCTGAAATCCGAGTAATTAAGTCCGTAGGGGTGTCTTGACACCTAATGCCCTAAAGCCAACTGGTTTGGGAGTCACTGGCCCAAAGCTCGCTATAAGGATTAAAGATGTTATTTATTTTAATTTTTTTTATAAAAATCCATTGCCAAAAAGGTGTGAGTTCTGATATAACTTTAGGAAAAAAATATTACTCTCTTTTCAATTACAGTTATGAATATTGTGGGTACAATGAATTATTTAATACCTTGTTGGTTGTGTATATGGAGAATGGTAAAAAAATAATCGGAGAATTTACTTATTTGGTAATTTAGAAAGAAAGAAAACAACTATTAACTTGGATACGAATTTCACTTGTTTAGTTACTAACTTGTTTATCTCTTGTTTTGTGTGTTTGAATGTACATTTGATTAATGTTTGTGGGTATCGTCGTTGTAACCCCTCATGAGACTACAACTTATCCACTAGGGACACCTAGGGGTTTAAAGGCTTGTTGCATACACTAAATGCAACTGTGATCCCTACGAAAGTGGCTTAGGATAATTTACTTTAAAGTTATTTATTGCATTTTATTTTGTTGTTTTGCTCGAGGACTAGTAAAATGTTAGGTTTGGGGGTGTGATAAGCGGAAAATATATCAATATTTACCGCCCATTTTACTTAATATTTTGTATAGTTTCTCGAGTTTTATGAACTTTTTGATGTGTTTGTGTTTCTTTTATAGATAAATAAAATATCGGGACTCACTGGAATCAAATCCGGGCTAAAACGGCGAAAAACAAATGAAAAAGAACAAAATAGGAAATTTATTATTCACGCATCGCGACGCGCAATATCCTCTGCGTCGCGACGCGCAACCAATGAATCAGCTACCGATAAGCGTCATCACTTGCGTCATCAGACATCATCAATTGCGTCATCATTACATCATCACTGTAGCTCGCATCGCGACTCGAAGGACATACGCGTCGCGTTGTGACGCACAAGTAATAATTCAGCCGTCAATTCCTCTAGCGCGCATCGCGACGCAGAAGGCTTTACGCGTTGTGACGCACACCGTTTTATGAGCCTATAAATAGAGGCCTGATGTTAGACAAAATGACCCATAGCGTCACTATTTGCACAGATCATTGTGTTGTTGTAGCAAATTAACTATGTGACAAGGAAATTGCACTCTCATCATTTGTGATTAGATCACCATAGATATATAAATGAATAGAGGTCCCTATGATTAGTTCCTGGACTGAGAATGATATGAGACAGTATCAGTCCCCGAAGGATTAATCATTAAATATCCCTAGCCGGAGTATTATCGAGACTGGACATCGATAATGCGGAATAGGCTAGTATTGCACTTGTGTGAGTTGTGAGGGCACAACGACATAGTTCTCATATATATAAGTATTGGATACTTATGCAAGTGCGATAGGAGGTCGTGTTTCACCGATGGTACGGGAAACAGCTTCGCTCTGGATAGACCCCTCGGAATCCCATTGGTATTATGACTATGTGTCTATGGGAGGCCGAAATCAAGGTAGGTGTGTATAGTCTTAACCTGAGACTTGCATCGCTAATACTTACGATAATCGATAGACTTTGGTCTTGGTGGTACAAGGCTTTAACCGGTTCTGCATACACCACTTCTGGGTTTATCAGAGAGTCGTAGTGTATTGGGTGTGATGTCAAGACAGAAGTATCACTTCAGTCATATTGGAGATGATGTCACGCAGGATACGGTACTAGTGCTCTTGAGTGTTGCGCAACCAATCGGGATATTGTGACCAGGTTATGAATATCCGAATATAGAGACTATGTTACCAGGCATCCGATATGTGCTTCGGACGGGGTAGACACTTATGCAGCCCCAACCCTAGCACGTGACTATTCGATATTGGGCCGATATGCACAATACAATCGTATACTACGCTTGATACAGATCTTTGATATTCTTAAATGGATATGTCCGGAGAATTGGGTAGACTTGGTGCTTTGCTAGGACATATTCTTAAATGGATATGTCCGGAGAATTGGGTAGACTTGGTGATATTCTCAATACACTTTAGGTAATTAAATTGCTAAATTGGATTTATGTAATTTAATTATTTGAGGCCTTAAAATTGGATTTGGGCTATTAAAGTTGTTATTGGGCTTATTGGGCTTTGTTGTACAAAGTTGGGTTTAGGCCAAATGAATTGGATCCAATTGGGCCCAAAACCACTTCCGTTAAGCCCAAAGGCGACTAATGAACCTTTAAAGTTCAATTGGGCCTAATGGGCCAAGATTGATTTATGGGCTTATGGGGTAAATCCCGGATTGGACTTTGGTTATCGGTTTGACCCGAGTTGACCAAAAGTCCACGCCTTAAGAAATCAATTAAAAGCCCATTGGACTGTAATTGAATTGACGTTGGACGTTAATCGGTCTTTGAGACGCGTTACGATTAAATTTGGAATTTAAATCGTAAAAGGTTTATTAATAAAGTGTAATGTTTAATTTGGAATTGAATAGTGAATTAGTATTAAGTACATGTTAAATTAGATTTAATAATGTAGTTTAATTTAATTCATGAATTCGTACTTTAAGTACTTATTCGCAAAAACGAGTTTGACTCGAACAAAATCAAATCGTTGTTTGAACATTGGATGATCACTTAATTATCAGATTAATTAATTTGATTAGATTGATTGATAGCATGCTTATGTGTGTGAATACATGGTTGTGTTGTATGAATAATGTATATCGGATGGATATTAGATGGGTGGGCAATTTTAGAAATTGTTGTAATAAATTCGATTTATTAAATTGGACCAGCGTGTCCAGCCTTATCACCTCTATTCTCTTTGTATTCTCTTCTCACCTATTCCCCTCAATGTAAATGAGGTTTCTTTAGAAGTGTAGTGTAACGGGTAGAAGTAATACTAGTGCTAGCTTGAGTGAGAAAGGGAGAAATTTGATCTAGGATCAATGTGTTAAGTATCCATCCGCATATCATTATTATTTATTTTCATACTCGCTTTATTATGTATTTAGAATGCATGTTTAAGGGTGTATGATGATGAGACCTTAACAAAGATAATTAAATTGGTAGCCAATTTGCACGCGAAAAACCCTCGTTAAATATCAAACGTTTATTTTCCTTCCATTGAGTGATTCTTACTCAAGATCCGAGATTGGCAGGGGTTGTTGGCCAAAGTCAAGCCCTTGTCCGTCGAAGATGTGTTTTAATCACGAGGCTTTGTTCTATATCGGTGTCGTGTCCAAGTTGTGGTTTGTTGGCCAAAGTCAAGACCACTTCTTGTCCATTGACATTGATTACGAAGCTTCCATGTCAATGGGTCCGCGCTTGACTGGGATCACTAGGTTTGTTGTGCCAAAGCCAAGGCCTAGTTGATTCAGAGGAAAAAGGTTAGGGTATATATTCGATATATAGGCATATATTAGATATATGTTTGGGACTTGGATGTCCACCTACTGGATCTAGGAGTTGGATGGGATCCAATTGATCTTCGAGATCTACCTAGTTAATTATCATACAATTTGTTGGCCAAAGTCAAGATTGTGTGATATTTAACGGGATCCTAGCCCACTAGGAAACACGGTTTCCCGAGTACTCGACAGAGGGTTAGAGGCTCGACGAAAAATAGTGGGAGGCAAGTATTGAATTTGCAACATTCGTTCGAATACTTGCTAAACGCGCTCATCTATATTTTACTCGTCATATTAATCAAAAGTATTAGTTGGACTAATATTTTATGTTGTTATAAAAATATATATAGTTGGACTATATACAAATTCATTCGATATATATAGTTGATTTTATAATTGGATTATAGTAATCAATATAATTGAATTAAAATTATAGTTGATTAAATAATTGGATTATTGTAATCATTATAATAAATAGTACCTTATTAAATTGATTAAATAGTTGGACTATTGAAATCAAGAAAGAATTGAAGGGTTGAATATTTAAAATATATAATCCTTTGGTTAAATGTTTTAAATGATTTAATTTTCAATTGGGAATTAATAATAGGTTAATTTATTTGATAAAATAACTTATTATGACTAGGCCCATAATTAAGCAAATAAGTAGAGCATAAAATCTTTGGAAGATTTATGTGATGATGACTTTAGTGCTTAATTTAATATACTTATCATAAATCTATCTTTAGATTTAAAAGTATTAAAATGCAATAAATAATTCTTAGAGAATTGATTTGACTATTCTAGTGGAGAGAAGTCAAAGTTTGCAATTGGGCGAGTTGCACAAGGTGCACATCATTTCGATATTCCGAAACCCAAGGCTTGGCCAAAGGTTTGTGAAATATTGAAATGATAATTGACATATCCCAAAGTGACTACCATTTGGATATGGCAGACACGAAGGAATTAAAGAAAGGGCGAGGCTCTGACTTTAAAATATTTGTCAAAGTTATGTTCATTACTAGTATTGAAATTGGATTTTAAATACTTAGTGTGGTACATAAAATATATGTATTGATGTTCAGAATCCGCTATGAGCTGGATACTGACTTCAAGCCGAGATTTCTCTGCGAATCGGAAACGGGACGAAAGTCGCTGTTTCGACCGTAGATACCTAAGTTTAGGAACTACCCTTGGGGTATGTACTTAAATTTGGAAATGTTATGATGTAACTAGTTTGACTAGAGACATTATCTCTATATCAGTGTTTAATCCGTTGCGGATAGAACCTTTATATTATAGAACACTAAGTGTTTTATTATATAAAGATGATACTGAGATAAATACATTAGATGTAAATAACAGAATTTATATTTTGAATATAATAAAATCTAAAACATATAAAAATGACAAATAAATAGCTCAAATTGATTTGATCAATATAGACTTATTTGTGGCATTGTTGTCTAGGACACAATTAAACGAGACTTGTATATCCACACTTTTGAAGAGTGGGTACTAGGACTGATTTGACTATTCAAATAAGGTCTGCGAATCTAGTTTATTAGGTAAAGTACCTAAAATACTATTTACTTGGTAATAGTATAAGGGCCACCGATCTGTTAGCCCTATTCATGGTGAAGTTAGTGGGCCCATATCTAGCTAGACTAGATGTGAACATGAATATTTCGTGACCTTAACGGATGTAGCATCACGTTATGGTTATGTGTTTCTTTTGAAGAACACAGATCGGAAACTTTTGAAGTTTCGACACGAAGTAAAAAAAAAACAGATCGGCTATAGTATTATTCCGCCACGGTAAGACCGTATTGGAAAATACTTAAGCAGTAAGTTTCATATGTACATGAAAGAGTACGGTATTCTTTCATATGAGGACTCCTCCCGAGACACGTCAGTTAGACGATGTGTCCGAACTAAAACCGAATTTTGTTGGACATGATAAGGTTTATCACGAGTCGCTCTGAGCTACTGTTTCCTTCAATAGGATATGTATTAACAGTGCAAAACTTATTTAGAATAAGGTTCCATATAAATCTGTTTGACAGATGTCATATAGGATATGAACAGGGAAGAAACGAGGTTTCTCATTCCTAGTAATTTGGGTATGCCAGGCATAACGTTTGGATGATACCAAACTAAAAGACCCAAATTGGATAAGTGCCAATATAGGTTATCCTAAGGGAAACCATAAGTATAGTACTTGTAAATCTCACATGAGAACAATGTGATTGTTGCTTACCATGCGGTTTTTCCTGAGAGGAATACCGATATGCAGTGGTCAGTGGGAGGATAGTGATACTCGATGAAAATCGGAGTAATACTGTTCTAGGCACGAAGTCCTTAATGGAACACGAATAGTTCATCTATGATGAATCTATACCATTAATCTTCAAATACACAAGAACTTCGTAGATCAGATAGAGTCAGAAAACAACCTAGGGTATGGGTTTCTGATCTAACCCCATAAAGATGTCAATCTTATGAAGGTATATCCACCGACTACGTTTTGAGGAAGTGATACGAGGTATCGACTCCCTATTATGGCAAATTGCCATGAGTCCGAAATGGATTCCATGTATAACAACTATTTTGAATGCTAGTTGTTGTACCACAAGGCATTGTGCCTATTGGTACATTAACGTCTTCAAGGAAGACATACATGGAAGGCAACGTACCAACGTACTAAGCTAGGCTTGTAAAGAAAAGGTAGAGTTATCAACATTGTGTTGATTCCGACGAAACCTTTTACCTGTTGCCATTGTAAATCCATTTGGATGATGCTTGCTAAAGTTGTGTATTTCATTTATGAAATATGAAAGCTTAACGGAAAATCGCTTTCCTGAAAAGGAAACCTTTCGGAGGATGTTTATAACATCCTGTCGGTTTTGTCGTACCATAACCGACAAACAAGGTTTGCGGGTTATTCCATCCATGTTTGGATTGAAGCAAGCATAAGGTTCTTGGAACTGACGTTTTGAAATAATCATAATGGTTTATGATTTGACTCAAAATGAAATAATTCTTGTGTATATAAGGAGGTTAGTGGGAGAGCGCACTGACAGTTAAATTCCCATATAACAATTGATGAAAGCTTGGCTTTCAATAGAAATTCTCCGTAGAATTCTGGGGAGTAACAACCTTTATTCGAGGAATAAAGATCTACTGGGATAGATTTGGAGTTGGTTAACACTCTCTGGAAATTGTACATTTAAAATGTACTTGATAGGGTGTCTCATACGCTTCGAGCATATGGAGTCACAATCAGGTCAATCCAAGTGACAGTCACTGAATTGATATTAAGAACATCTGTTAGTATCTCAGAGAACTAAAGATGCTATCTTAAACTATGGAGAAGGAGAACTTGAAGTGACTGGGATCACTGCTGCAAGTTTCCAAACAATTAAATACTACGGTACTATAAAGTTTGAATAACGGGACAGTGAGCTGGATATATTCCGAGTAAGATAACTGTTGCCGAATAAACAACAAATGCGGATTATTGCTGCAGCTGAGGCAGCAATAGAAGCCATTTGGATCGAAAATACATCTAATTAGATTAGATATAGTTCTGTTAGCAGCTGAGCTAGGCGTCAGCACAAGCTAAGGAATTGAAGGTCTCATCGACGATCCAGATATATACTTCTATATCATCTGATTCGTTCGGATCATACATCGTGGCGATGTGATGATCGTATAAATCGCGTCAAACGATAATCAAACAAATCCGCTGACGAAAACCTTTCCTCAGCAATTTGAGCGAACCGTACATAGTTCGGGTGTAGGACACTTGAGTGACTGGCTATGTGCCAAGTGGGAGATTGTTAGACAAAATGACCCATAGCGTCACTATTTGCACAGATCATTGTGTTGTTGTAGCAAATTAACTATGTGACAAGGAAATTGCACTTCATCATTTGTGATTAGATCATCATAGTTATATAAATGAAGAGAGATCCCTATGATTAGTTCCTGGACTGAGAATGATATGAGACAGTATCAGTCCCCGAAGGATTAATCATTAAATATCCCTAGCCGGAGTATTATCGAGACTGGACATCGATAATGCGGAATAGGCTAGTATTGCACTTGTGTGCGTTGTGAGGGCACAACGGCATAGTTCTCATATATATAAGTATTGGATACTTATGCAAGTGCGATAGGAGGTCGTGTTTCACCGATGGTACGGGAAACAGCTTCGCTTTGGATAGACCCCTCGGAATCCCATTGGTATTATGACTATGTGTCTATGGGAGGCCGAAATCAAGGTAGGTGTGTTTAGTCTTAACCTGAGACTTGCATCGCTAATACTTAAGATAATCGATAGACTTTGGTCTTGGTGGTACAGGGCTTTAACCGGTTCAACGTACACCACTTCTGGGTTTATCAGAGAGTCGTAGTGTATTGGGTGTGATGTCAAGACAGAAGTATCACTTCAGTCATATTGGAGATGATGTCACGCAGGATACGGTACTAGTGCTCTTGAGTGTTGCGCAACCAATCGGGATATTGTGACCAGGTCATGAATATCCGATTATAGAGACTATGTTACCAGGCATCCGATATGTGCTTCGGACGGGGTAGACACTTATCAAGCCCCAGCCCTAGCACGTGACTATCCGATACTGGGCCGATATGCACAATACAATCGTATACTACGCTTGATGCAGATATTTGATATTCTTAAATGGATATGTCCGGAGAATTGGGTAGACTTGGTGCTTTGCTAGGAGTCGACCTTGTCTCGTAAATCGGTAGAACGTAGTACATGGTACGTACGTGATTCGGATACTCCGACGACCGTATTTACTGCCAACGTATCCGGAGATCTCATGGGTCGCTTCCCGATAATCCACCGATGACGCACAACTCGCACTCTTGAATAATCTGGGATTATATAGAAGAGAGAGAAAATTAATCTAGGATTAATTACGGAGATATTTTATCTAGGATAAAATATCGTCTAGAGAGAGATAACGATTAATTTGGAATTAATCGGTAAATTAATATATTCGATATATTAAATGAAATTAGATTTCGACGCGGAATTTAAAATTAGATTTTAATCTCGGCGAACGAATTAATTTAGAATTAATTCGTTAGCGACGTGAATAGTGAATTCGCTAGGCGTAATCATTTAATTACGACGCGACGGAAAAATCGTTAATTTGGAATTAACGAACCCGAGCCCGAGTGTGATTGCGAGCGCATTCGTATTTCGAATTCGAGTGCGGCAACGCAAGTCGCATCAAGCGTCAAATCAATCAGTCGCATCAAGCGTCAAATCACTTGTCACTTTGAGTGATGTGACTTGACAACATGTCACTTTAATAAAGTAGATGTGACTTGATGGACATGATGTGTACTTGATGGCTTTAATGGTTTGACTTTTAAAAGCAATGAAATGCAAATTAAAGCAAATGCATTTGAAATTCACATAAGTATATAAGATATACTTGAAATGATTTCAATATAATACATATACACATTTCATCTCTCAATTCTCTCTCACTCTCTCACGCCAATAGCAAGCAAAAGCTCACTGGTTTTACAATTTTGGCGTGACACTAAGGGGAAGCAAGAGTGATTTTCATGGTGAGAAATCAAGTGCTAGCACACTTACGAGTCTTGGGAAGGTGGTAGGGAGGTTCGCCCATGAGCCGGGATCCATCGGACGAGGCTTGGAGCTCCGTTTCGTCATCTCAAATTCTGTTTTGAGGCAGTTCACTGCACAGTTTGGGCGTGAATAACAATGGGTTTTTGGCCTTGATTCGCCTTCAAATCGACTCAACCGATCGATGTGAGTATTCCGCTACCTCCGTTGATGTATTCACGCTTTGTTTTCATTGCTTGTTTGATCTTGGGACCTAGATAATAACCAACAATGACATCAAGAGCTTAGGTTCAAGCATGAAAGATGTAGGGCTTAAAATTGGGTATTTTGGATTTGAGCATGATTTTATGAAATTGGATGATTGAGCATGTTTAAACGTTGTTGTATTGAAGATTGATTTGATCAATTTCAAGAAAAAATGTTTAGAACAATTTTCCCCCAATTATTTCCTCTTGGCCGAATGTGTATTGATTTTTGGGTGCTTGGAATTTTTGATTTTGATTCATTTGATGAGTTGGAATCATTAAAGATAATGTTAATTTGGAACTAATTGGATTGGATTTTGAATTAAACATAAAATCCCTAAATTAATCACCATGGCCGAATAGGTATATGCCCTTGAATGTCTGGTATTTTGATTTTTGAACATTGGATGTATTGGAAATCATTTAGGATGGTGATTTGATGTCGATTGTGGGTTCGATTGGATTGAAACCAAATCGGACACAAAATCCTTCCTTGGCCGAGAGCATTAAAGCATGTAATGGGTTTGATTTTTTCATTTATGTGTTACACATATGATAATGATAATGAGCATGATTAATTGGACTAATTTGGTGTTTTAGAAATATTGATTTAGTTGATTAATCATATAATACACTTTAGGTAATTAAATTGCTAAATTGGATTTATGTAATTTAATTATTTGAGGCCTGATTCAGAAGGAAAATTCATACTTTCTTCTAGGGAATTTCCTTAGATAACTAAGAAGAGAGTATCTTGTTTGTTTAATTTCAGTTTTCTTGTATTTATTTTTTATTTTAATAATAAAACTTTGTTTGTTTTACTTAAAACATGAGTATGCAACTTCTTTCTGCTGGGGTGAAGGTGAAAATTTTATTATTATAATTTAGATTAATCTACCTTATTTTATAATATAAAAATTATCTTAAAACCTGACTTAATTGGATACCGCCTTTATGGTCGAGTGGACTTAATTAAATTAATTTTAACCTGACTTAATTGGATACCGCCTTTATGATCGGTTGAAATTAATTAAAATTTGACTTAACCAGGATACCGCCTATATGGTCGATAGGTAATATAATGTAAATTTATATATTATAATAAGAGAGATTTCTATATTTGAAATAATAAAAGTGGATCCCCAAACCCCAACATTTTATTTCATTGTTGTATTTTTTACTTTTTAGTTTTCAACTTATTGCATGATGTTTTATTTATTTATGTTTTTAATAGTCCTAGATATGTGTCATAACTAAATACGTTGTCTAGGATTGTGATGAAAGAAAATATCAATGATTTAATAAGTTGACTTTTTTTTATGTCTTGTGTGATGTATTGGTTTATCTATTGAGTCTAGTTCTTAATGCTTCTTGTTAATTGGTCACTAATAAGATTGATTAGGTAAACTTAAAATGAACTTGGAAAATGGATTTTAGGTTTCAGTCGTAGACTCAATAGCTCACGATCTCACATTCACCTTAGGGATTTCCTTCCAGGATAGGAATATACCTGCGGGCATGGGTAGCCATAATTGGAACTTAAACTTAATGAATTCGGAGTTTCTTAATTAACATAGGAATATAGTTAATTGAGTTACTTCAGATATTTGTATCTGACCATCGGAAGAGGCTTTTGCATATATTTGTGTTGTAGGTTAATAAACTAAAATATTACATAAGCATAAAATAATCAACTCATCTTTAGAAAGATATTGGTAGGAATCACAACCCCGGACATTTTCATATATGTTTAAAACTTAAAATCTGCCTTAATTTTATTTACTTGTTTGTTTTAGATAAAAATCACCATCCAACCAACAATCAAATCAATTATATACGTGTAGAAATTTAGCTTCATAAATTAATAGTATAGGTTTTAAGTCCTCGCGGGATCGATACATTTTATACTACTTGAACGATACGTGCGCTTGTGTAACGTGTGTGATTTCACCGATCAATGTTCAAATATTCAGAATAAATTGATCAAGTATATTTCTATGTTAATCTACTTATTCTGAATTCATTGCGATGTGGTTCCAATTATGGCTACACATGCTCTACCGGTATAATTCTATCATACAGGAAAAATCCGTAAGAAGAGATCGTGTGCTATTGAATCAAAGGCTTAACCTAAAATTCATTTGTCAAATTCAATTAATTTTACCAAATCAATTTTATTGGTGATCAGACATTAAGAAGCTTTAAACACAAGGTTCAATAAATAAGCCGAGAAATCACACAAGATATAAGAAGTCAATTTTTATAAAATTAAAATAGTGGGTTTCATCACAACCCTAAATTTAGGGTTTAGTTACTAAACATGCTCAAAAACTCTAAAAAAATTCAATGATAAATGAAACATCATCAAAGCATGAGAAAAAAGAAACTTTATCGACAACGACAGTCTTTAACTTAATGCTATTGAGTCTCTGTGCTGTGCTTCGCTTGATGTGCTTCGTCTTCTCTCAAAAGTATATCATTAATCACAATAATAATAATAATATATGTGAGTCTGTAATTGACTATCCAATTATATTTAATTTGCTACAGTATATCGAGATAATACAGGGACCAAATGGACCTATAATTTCGAGCTCCAATAATCTCAGAATATTAAATAAACTCTTTAATTAACTATTTAGAATTATTAAATTTAGGTTATTCAACTAGAAATCTAAAGTTTCACTTTCGTTGTCATAGACATATTATATAATCCAAACTACGTTAATGTCCATTGATATAGTCATTACATACGGGTTGACCCTTCACGAGTATCTCGTAATTAGAGTCGGGTCTATATGTACGTTATACCCCTTTAACAAGAAACAGCCCATAGAACCAATTGATAGTTGCCCGATCAAATGCAACCCACTTGCCTCTATACCATCACCTGATACCTCACATGTTCATAAGTATTGGTATAGAATTCCTCACCACAGGGATAACTGCAGGGCCAAGCTGAGAACATAATTTAGACCAGTGGCGATGCGCTATGACTGAGTCAATATGGGGAATTGTCTAGGGTCCACCTCAAATCCTCTCTCAATTATAGGAATTTTTTATCCCATCTACTTCTCATATAGTTTCTCGGCAACCACAAACACGAATTTGGCACTGTCAACGGAGGAAGTTGCAGCTTGCTTCCCGCGTGATCTTTTGGACGCCATTTAGAGTGGTTAGATCTTTTAAAAATTTGACAAAGTCTCCCATATATTATGGTGTTTTATCCAATCTCACCCTAAGTTTCAACTTTTTAAACACTTCACTAAGTCCAATTATACCACTGCCCCCCAACTACAATAATATTCTCAACACAATCCATAAATCAAATACCAAATAAATGAAAAGGAAGAGCGTGAAATGGAACCTAAATGGCGATGAATTTACACCACTAGCGGAGGATGCACACATAGAGTCGAGAGAGGTGTGTGGAATATGAGTTGGCTCTCAACTTTCCACCTCACTTTTCTTCTAGGGCACGTCGCGGTGCCCTAGGAAGAGAAATCTTTTACGTGTTGACCTATATCTGATGGTCTGATTTGTACTGTTGGAGTGCTTTGTTGGTGTCATTGCCTGCAAAAAAAAAAATTCAATATGTCACGCAATAAACACAATTTAAACTAAAAAAATAAAAGCGTGCAAAAAAAAAAAATTGACTTAGGTTACCTCCCCACTAGCACTAAATTTAACGTCTTCAGCCAAACATGACTGTCAAAGTTGCTAGGCTAGCCAGCGAGAGAGTCGATTTTTGATGCCCGACGGGTTATCCCCAATAATGTTTGACCCGTTGGCTATTTACTTTGAATGTGCTATTGGATTTGGGGTCTTGCAGTTCAACCCCTCCATGCAGAGACACTTGGGTGATCACAAACAGACCTGACCACCGTGACTTCAATTTTCTAAGGAAGAGTTTAACCCTCGAGTGGTACAATAATACATGTTGCATTGGTTCGAGTTGTTTGTGCACTATTTTCTGATCATGCCACTTCTTGGTCTTCCTTGTACAATTTGGTATTTTCATAGGCATGAAGGCGAACTTTATCCAGTTCTTCAATTGGAGCAGTCGTTTCTCGCCCGCTGCTTACAAATCAAGATTTAACTTCGTCAGCGCCTAATATGCTTTATGTTCGAGTTCCATAGGAAAATGGCATGCCTTTCTGAACACCAGTAGATATAGTGACATTCCAATTGATGTCTTATAAGCTTTCCGGTAGGCCCATAATATCATCTAGATTTCTGGACCAATCATTCATTGTTGTACTGACAATGCGCTCCAGAATTCTTTTGATTTCTATATTAGATACTTTGACCTGGCCACTTGTCTGCGTGTGGTACGCAGTGACAACCTTATTCATAACTCCATATTTAGTTAGGAGTACATCGAAGTACATATTGTAGAAATACGTGCCACTATCACTGATGATTACTCGAAGGGGTCCTAAAGCGAGTGAAAATATTTTTCTTAAGGAACTATAGTACCACTTTCAAGTCATTTGATGGCAATGCTGTTGCTTATACCAATTTGGAAATATAGTCCACCGTAATTAAAATATAGAGGTTTCCATATGACGGAACAAATGGTCCCATGAAGTCGATCCCCTAAACATCAAATAGTTCGACCTCTATGATGTTTTGGAGTGGTCCTTCATTCCTTTTTGAGATGTTCCCTGTCTTTTGGCATATTTCATATAAAATAACAAACATGTGAGCATCCTTAAATAGAGTTGGCCAAAACAAACCTGATTGCAGCACTTTAGTTATGCAGAAGAATGGCAGTGCTAGAGGATGTCTTGTGTGACATTACTCAAATCTACCCTGAATGTGTGATCACATGACGACTTTCGTAAAATGATTAAATTATATTGATGATGCATATTGTATTTTATTTATGTATATGTATAAATTGTTAGAATTTTTCTGTAAATTGTATCATCGATATTTCTTTGTTAATTAGACACATATATATCTATATAATAAACTAATTATGCATGATTTTGTAAAACCAATTAAGGTGAGTATATGTAATCCTTACTGAAAGCATGGTTTGCTTACCCCTTAATTGTAACACCTCGGTTATTCATGACATATCTCATACAGTCAGTTATTCATACATGACATGTTGATATGCATATAATCATGTATTAGTAAGTTTCACACCTTAGAAATCCCGCTTGGAGAGTCGGGATAAATTTTCAATTCCAACCCTTTCTTTTTAGCTTAACTGAGTTACATACAACTTTCGGTATTTTTGCCCTATATTTTTATCACGATGTCCAATTTTAGTTATCTTTATATGGTTGGAAATCTTAGACTAGGATCTCCAACTTTCATGTTGATCATTTTCCAAATATCGATCAGAAGAATGTCAAAAAATATCTTTTTATCGAGTGAACAATAAATTTCGGACTAGTTTAAAATTTATTCATATGGTATTATTTTAACCACTCTTTATTATAAAAAAAAAAAAATCAACCCCTTTTGCTATAAATACAATCAATATTCACACTCTTTCTTCATCATCATATATGTTCCTTGTTCTCAAGAAACACTCAAATTCTTCATCACTTCTCTCATATTTTTGGAAAAGGAAAATGATGATTCCAAGTTTATTTTCATGCAAGTAAGTCATTATAATCCATTTATTCTCCAAATTTTGAGTTCAAGTCAGCATTTTTCATTCCCCCAAATTTGTGCATCATGAACCCTAGAATTCAAAATTTGTGCATTCAGTTTTAATGAATTACTGGCATGGTCCCCAAGGAACGTGGCTTGGTGGTGTAGGGTTCAGGATCTCACCTTAAGGTCCCGAGTTTAAATCCATGGAGTGCGTTTCTTGTAAGAGTCTGAGAAAGCCGGGGGTTTTACCTACTCCGTTTAAGCCCGGAAGGGGTTGTTTGACGGTGGGGTTTCCAACGATTCCAAAAAAAGAGTTTCTTGCATGCATGATGTCCCCAAAGGGCGTGACTTGGTGATGTAAGGTTCAGGATCTCACCTTGAGGTCTTGGGTTCGAATCCATGGAGTGCATTTCTTGTAAGAGCCTGGGACAGTCGGAGGTTTTACCTGCTCCGCTTAAGCCCGTTTCACGTATTCCTTTTCAAGAATTCAACTCATGTATTCATGTTATGTCTTACGTTTTTTATATTAGCTCACGTATTTGGTTTAGGCATTCAGTTGTAACTCTAGTTCATGCCACTAGCTCATGATTTAAGTTTCTAACTTAATTTCGGTTCATGTTATGTATTATATGTTTAGGATTTATGTTTCAGCAGGTGACAGTTCAAATTTCTCAAGTTCTTAGTTCATGTAATTCAGTAGTTCAACCATGTACTCAAGATTCATGTGTAGTCATATTTCCATGTACTTTATGTCATGTTATTCATGTTAGTTAATGTTATAAATTTTAAGTATATGATTTCATGTTATTTTTGATATTTTCAAGTCGCTTGGATACCGTGCATATCAATATTCAGAATATGTTTTTCAGTTACGTGTTTAAGTTATACGTTTTCATAAAATGATTTTATGAAATTCAGATCATGATTTAGAAAATTGTTTTATAAGTATATGCATATGTTTTCACACCATGAGTTTAGTGCAATCCCCTCACGTTTCGTATCTCGGGTTTGCTTGCCTTTGGGCACTAATCATCCTCACAGGCTCATGTTCATATTCATATTCCTCTACATACGCGGTGCTTGGTCCCTCTAGGTAGGTTTCATGCCCCAAGTTACTATACTGGTGTGGTTTTTCATATTTTCAAAACATGTGAGAGCGTACGCGGGGGTGACGACACAATCCCGATACATATGGCGATGTGGGGAGACGTCTCAATCCCAATCGTTGCATTTTTCAGTTTATGAATATAATATTTTGGAACTCAATTTTTCAGACACCTGTATGTACTCAGATTCAGTATATGATTATGTTTCAAGTTATAAGTTTACAACACGCGACTTAGCTTTCAGATCATGTTCGTGTATTACAGATTTTCAGTTATAATTTTCATGTTTATATGTTTAGCTACGTTTTATGATTTATGCATCTATGTGATGTCATATTACAACTTTATCCATGCATGTCATGTCTCTAGATATTCATGTCCAACTAATGTAATTGCAGAATCGAGTCAGGATTTTGCATGGTCATTCTGAGTGTAGTTCATGTTATCATTTCAGTCTATGCCATAAGATTTCAATTTATGATTTCATATCATTCAAGTTGTATCCATGCATTTCATGTGTCAAGCACATTAGTTTTCAAATTATGTTTTTCATTCTTTATGTTATATTTCATGCACATGTTTGGGATGGTTTTGCCATGGGTTTGTGTGGTTTGGTATTTGTAAGTCTCAATTTATAGGCACGTTTCAGTATAACTTTCAAAGTTTATGCATTCAATGCTCGTCTTTAGGTTGCAACTCAGTCACCTTTTTGTTTTCAATCCATATAATCAGCATGTACGTCCCCATATTGGAATTACTGGTTAAGATTTTTTTTCAGACAGTGTACATCTCATACCTATTCTAAAATAGGTAATGGACACTATACGAGCTTGTGTGCATAAACTAGTACACCCGTCAGTCCACATCATTCACGTTCATAATTTATCTGCAGTCCTTCAGTTCTTGTATTCAGTATTTCAGCTCGCGTATTCAATATGCAGTTCAATTAAGTTTCTATGTTCTTACATTTCATGTTATGCATTTCAACTCATGTTATTAGGTTTTAGTTCATGTTCTCATGTCAGTCACGTAACGTTCAGGTAAATCATGTATCATGCATTCCAATTTCCAGAAATGTTCATGGGTTTCAGAATTCAAATCATGTTTTCACATATAGTTTTATGTTTCCAGGACACGTCACGTCATGATTCTCAGTTAGACAAGTCATGTAGCCTTCAGTCACACATGTTTGGTTCAGGTAATCAGGTTCAACACATCTAAGTTCATATCAGGATAGTATGTCATTAGATAGCAGCTCATGACAGCATTCCAGGCCATGTCAGAGATCATGTCATGTAGTTTATGTCGGCTTTCGGTTAAATTCATGTATTCTTAAGTCGTGTTCATGTTAGTAGTTCACGTTGTCAGCTCTAGTTTTCAAGTTCATGTTCAGTCACGTCAATATGTTCTGTCTCACGTCATATTTCAGTTATCATTATACATGTCACGACTCAATTTTCAGTCAAGTTTTAATTTCGGTCTCTCATGCCATGGCCTTAGTATTCAGCCAAGTCTTTCTTTTCTTTCAGCTCATGTTGTTATTGTCTTTATTTTGCCTTGCAGTTTTAGATCCCAGGTTTTTCATGTTTATAATCTTGTTTCTTTTGCCACTCTAGTATTCACTCACCAGGTCTTTCAAAATACCTGACCCACCTCACTCTCCAGTTGTTTTACAGGTTATAGGATCATGCTTGCCGAGGATAAGCTTTAGATGAGATGAGACCCAACGGCAGTCATTATACACCACAGTCGTCAAAGGCAGAGTCGGGCCCAGTAATTAATTATTGTCAAGTCAGGCCATAAGACCTTGTATGTATTCATGTACTTCTGTGTTAGTAGTATTAAGTTGTATATGTAAAAGATATGCACGCATGTGTATATTCATGATATGTATATATATGTTATATTCATATTCAGTATTGTGGGCATGTTTAGTGAGATTACAATAATTCATGATCATATTAGCATAATAACCATGTGTGTAGTCAGTCTGTCATTATGTATAGTAGGTGCATGTCACAGATTCAGGGTGATGGCTAGGCTGTCTCCTACCGATCACATGTCCGGATTTAGCGGGGTATGACATCAATATCTATCATTAGTTGGAAAATAAGGAATGTGGTTGATTTCTCAAAGACTTTAGATCACGATGAGTGAATTCTCTTCGTAACTCCTTCGTGGTACGTTTTCGAAGTTACTTGACATGTATTTAAAATTTTCAGACTATGAATTTATTAGGTGGTGGATTGCATACTCGGACCCTCATTTTGAATTTTGATTTTTTATTTATGATAGGTGTTCACATTAAACTATGAAAATATTTTTAATATTTTATGCATGATTTTACTTTTATTTATGTTTTTAAAAGTCTCTGGTGTATGTTTTGAATCTTTCACTAATTTCCTTTAAATTTTAGTCATTTGATTAGTCTTTGAAATTTATTATATTTATGTTATTTACCTAAAAATCATTGACCCTGTTTTTGGGTCATGAAATTGACGAACCTTGGTCATATTGAAAACAATCATAATTATAACACCAGTTACATTCTGATCTTCAATCATATTATCGACCATCGATCACATTGAGCATAGTCATACTCTTGACCTCAAGTATATTACTAACCATTAGTCATACTTGTGATCTCAATCACATTAGTTATCCCAATCACATTGTCGACCCTCAGGTACATTGAGCACAATCACATTTGTGACCTCAATCACATTATGATTGTATTTTTCTACCTACAGTCACAACATAACTTTCAATTAGGTGTATGTCTGGTTTGTATTTATTTAGGCACAGTCACAATGTGACTATAAGTAGTTTCATCAACAACCAAAGAGTAATTAATATTTAGTATGTATTAAAATAAAAATAAGTGATTTCAAAACGCAGTGCTCAAAAGAGAGACAACGAGTTAAAATATATTTAAGCTTACACACTTTTTTTTAAGCAAAAAAATAATAATTCAATTATTGTTCTTGTGAACAATAATTTGATTCTTTTCAAGGGTACAAGAGAGAAAAAAAATATGTCAAATCACTTCTGGATTAAGGAATATTAAAAAGGGACTGAAGACTAATAAAATTTTAAATTTTAGGATTAAAGAGTAAACAAGTTATGAGGTAATATTTATTTTTTATAATAAATAATAAAAAATAAGGTTATTTTTAAAAAAAAATTTCTAATGTCTCAACAACACTTCTTGTTCAAGCTCAAGATCTGTATGATTTTTCCATCGACTCAAAATTCTACATCTCTTAAGAAAGCATTTTTTTTTGAAGTTGTTCATTGTACTGGTTCTCTAGTAAAGAACCGAAGGATCTTTCTATGTCTTTAGCACTTCATCTAAAGACAACCCTTTTGAGGATTTAATTGATTCATGCTGCCAATGGGGTAATGAATTTTTTTTTAAAACGTAAGAAATTTTGCCGCCAAATCATCCAATCCGAATTTAAACGGAACATGTAAAACCTCTGGTTGTCCCATGATCTTATAAAAAATACACACATGGATTCAAACTCAGGACCTGACAATCAATCATAAATTATTTGCCACGAAACCACAACTGTTGGGGGCAAAAGGGCCACAAAGTTGTTGCTAGTGTGTAGTAATTTAATTAACCTTAGTTATGATTTGCAATTGCATATCGATCATTGGCTGGAGGACGGATCAACTGCACATCTACAGAACCTCCATAAATATTGATACAAATATTCAATTAGTTCTTACGTATTTTGTGTAGAATTGAGACCCAAAAAAAAAATAAAAAAATTTCTTCCATCTGAAGATGTTTGTGCTTTCTTTTTTAAAGTACATAATTTCTTCCATTTGAAGATGTTTGCGCTTCCTTGCAATAACCCGAGTTTTTCGAAATAATATTGGACGGTTTCCGAATTAAATCTAAGGATTTGGAATGTGATGGTATTTGAAAATAAGATTATATATATGTGTTGGAAAATATATTGAAATATTTTAAAATGAAGTTTTGTCGCATTGGAAAACGGGTGGTTCTGAGAACCGGTTACGCGATTTCTGATTATATCATTATACACGTAAATATTTCTTGTTTCGGCTATAAATATAACACACGAACTCCAATTGGGCTGATTATTGAACAATTAGACTCGTTTTTCTAAGATGAACAACTTTCATGTTGCACACTTTTCGAAATTTACATCGGAAGAGCTTCAAAAATATGAATTTTTGAGAAAGCCCCATGACGGAGACCTAATTGTAATTTTCGGAAGTCATATTGTAATTTTCGGAAACTTTCCTATAAATACCCTGAAGTTTCCCTTAATTGCCAAAATGACATAACTTCTCAAATCTTATAAGTCGACCCTTCACCCCAAAAAATGTCGCCCCTTGCGTTGCTGGTCATGCCGACGGCCTGCCGGCCACTGTCGGCTGGCGTGTCCAGCCAGGTGGTGCGTCGGCCACCCCACCACATTGTGGTGGCCGGCGGCAGCCCCCACAACGCCGACAATGGCGACAGAAAGAAGAAATAGGTGTGCACATGGGTTTGTCGATCTCGGCTCCTCGCTTCGTTTCACGGCCCAAGTCACCGCTAAATCGAAGCTCTCGGAGAGTATTACAAATAGGCGATGGCAGATTTTTTATTCCGTGCACGGTTGCATGCGAAACGAGGAAGAAAGATTTGGTTGGAATTTCATCGATTCCAGTGTGTTAGTGGGATCGTTTGGAGTCCGTATATGGCCTCGAAATCTCGGTAAGACCTCCCGGTAAAAAGTCACTAATTTCAAGTTTTCCGTTAAATGTTCGGATGTATCTAATAGCTTCATAGAATAACATATTGATATAAATTGAATTGTTTGAGCATAAGTATATTGAATTTGTGCATTTGGTAGAATCCGAGTGAAAACGAAACGAGTTTGGTCGATCCGATAGAATATGCAAGTTTCAAGTAAAACTGAGTTGTTGCGTATAATGATGTGTTTTGATTTTAACGATATTTAAGAGTTATACATGATATTACAGACATGTTTAGTTAAATCCGGAAAGGTTCGGAGGGTTTTGGACCATTCTTTAGCGTTTGCGGAACCTTTTCTGGAAGATTTTCTAAAAATACGTAAACTGATAATTTAAGTTAATTAATGACTTGGGTTAGTTTATAATGATGTTTTAAGTTTGCTGAAACTAAAAGTATTGAAATCGAACTTGATTTGGTTGTTCCGAAAAGATCCAGAATTTTATCATAGTATTGTCGAGAACTCCATAAGTAGTGATTCTGACGGCGTTCGTCATTTGTTTTAACAAATTTGACTAGGACTTGGAGTACTCGCAAAGCCAGGTAAGTAACTCATGCGAAGAGTACTTGATTGTTGGTTTGCGTTCAAATATATATATATAGTTTGAGACAAGTTCAGGATCATGTATAGTTAAGCCTATCGACCACCAGATGTAAGAATTTTTATAATGTTATAGTATGAAGTGAAATATTGGGTGATATGAATGTCTATTGATGTATGTCAATATATGAACCTATAATGGTATGCATAAGTGTATGTGAATGAATATATATATATATATATATATGAATATGTATTTGTATATGCATGAAATGATAAGGTATGACTTGAGTAAATAAGATCGGTAAGTGGGAAATTTTTATGGTTTCTGAATTTGTATAAACATGTGTTTGTGCACGGTGTTTCGATAAGTTTGTTGTTAACTGATACATGTGATTTATCTGTGTGGTGTTTGGGGGATTAAGAGTGATGGGAAGTTGATATAAACTAAGCTTTTCCTAAATGGTCAAGGTACGTGGGGGAAAATATGTGTTTCATGAATAAGTGTGTCTTAACTAGTAAGTTTCTATGCCATGAATGTTTCCTGATAAGAACTCTTGAAAGCAAATATGTTTGATCCATAAGTAAAAGACATGAAGAGTATTATATGATATGGTATCCAAATTTGAAGAGAGATGTATGTTTATATGTTTGAGATATATGTATGTATATGAGTATTTGGAAACTTGAAGTGTGTGTCATGTATATACTTGCGTATGAGTAATCGTGCTATGAGTAGTGTTTTTTGATATGTGCTCATGTGTGTATATTTATTTGGTTGATAGTTTCTTGGTATAGCAGTCGAGCTGGTTAGGAATCCGTTCAGACGACATTCATCTCATACTTATTCTAAAATAAGTAATGAGTCTCGTACGAGCATTGTATGTGTGAGTCATCTCATATGTATGTGTTGTCTTGATTGTGTTTCCGGATGCCCTGACTGTTGTGTATGCTTCGTTATTAGTTACACGGTGATTGCATGCATACCTGATTATGTGTGTGTATATGATAGATTTCGTGATATGTATGGACTATGGATGTTTACGTGGAATGAATGAATGACTTGAAAATCGGTGTGAATAGAAGATGTTATATATACGTATGTTAAGTTTGTTATTGTATGTACGTATATTGTAAAAGAGTTGTAAGCTTCTGATATTAGTTATGTCTCCAAGTAGGAATTCTGGAATTGGATGTACATAAATATAAGAGAAGTGAGATATGATTTCTGCACTGATATGAGTGGGTCATAAATATTAAGCTATTGTAAGGTTACTGTAATTAAAGAAAGTTAAAGTATATTTTAAATAGAAGGAATTATGTTTTGAATTAAAGGAATCATGTTTGTTTTATCGATTTAATGATATCTCAAAGATGCTTAATCGTAATAAAGTATAGTAAACTTGACTCCTCGTCTCATATGATGGAAATGGATTCGATGTAAACTGTTTTGTTCTGTGATGTTCGGGTTGATGCTTTGTGTGATTTGAATGTTCGGCTAATATATTGACATATATGTAAATATGTAGATAAGAGGATTTTTCATGGTAAAGAATAAAGGATAATAAAAGTTGATTTGTTTGTTTGTTGTATATGTTTGACTTGTTTGTTGTAATACTACATGGTTACTTACTGAGTTTTTAAAAGTCACACCAAATCAGTTTGTTAGTTTTGCAGGTTGGCTTCCAGATTGGTTGACCACGACAGCTTTGGAAGTCATGCTCGAGACGCGGATCACCCAAGTGGCAGTCACCCTCGCAAGTGTCATGGGAAGAGTTTTAGAAGTCTGGGATTTATGATCAATATTTTATTTGTCGTGCCGAGCACACTGTTTGTATATATATTTAGTAAATGTTGTGATTGCTTATGATGTTGTGGGCATAGAGACCTTGAGTGTTGATAGATGATGTGGGTACGGGGCCCTTAGGATATGATTTTGATGAATTTTGTGTGAACATGAGGTCCTTTTATTTTGTTTTGATGTTTTCTTAGATTCCGTTTGATGCTGCATTGTGATCCAAGTTGTCCAGTTTTAGGATACATCATGCATGATTTCCTGTAAATTTAGAGGCTTATGAAGATGAGTCAATCATGTCTCCTGTTGGTAGCATCTTTACCTCTGACGGGGTGTTACATTCCTTTTGTTAAAGTACATACAAATTGTCTAATTTGCGATTTCTTAAGAATCAACATAGTGAAACCCCACTTCTGACCTCTGATCGAGCTTGGATTTCAATTTTTCCCTATATATTTGAAGCTGTACATTCTGACACCTCACATGACACAGTTTTATGGTTCTCAATACAAATGCCGATATTCAATTATTTTGATACACAATAAATTACCATATTAAGCTTGGCTCTAGATAGCCCATCCCAATGCAAGAATCTAGCAGCAAATCATCCAAAGCAACTAATTACATATGTAGAAGATAATCTTGAACATAAGCTCCAAATTACATATGTAACTAATTACATTTTAAAATTAGTAACTTTAACATAAGCTCTTCTCTCAATTGTTTCTGAAGACTTGCTTCTTTGAGATTATTGGGGGAGGAGCTTAATCTTAACCCTAAACAGAACACTCATCCCATCAAGTCTGCCTTTGCTGTTCAGTATATAGTATAATCTTGATATGACTTGTACAAGCTCAAGAGAGGATGTTAATGATGACCCCTCAGGTATGCCTCACACAACCAAACTAATACATAGCCACCCAAATTCCCCATTTATCAACTCATAAATGTCCTTGGTGGCATTTTCCTAAGAACATCTTCCCAAAATTCACCCAATTTTCTCGGTACAGTGCCCGACTTCCTAAGCTTGCCTGCCTGATTCTTAATCTATTCAATTTACTTCCTATTCCTGAATAACATATCCAACAGGTGCAGCAGGTAACATGCTGGTGAAAAAACCCATATACAACAAAGCATTTACAAAAGTATGCAATGGAAAAAAATATTTTTGATGAATAAAATAAAAATTTATGCAGAATATTCTGCAATGTCCTATCCCTGCTCTATTTTTTTGATAATTCTATCAATACTGTGATTCTAATACATCAAAAGTTGTTAATGAACAAAATTTGAAAAGATAAAAGAAGACCAGAAGCATAACAGAATAACTAATACCTGACAAGGCAAGGCAACACCATTCTTAGTTATATCATCACCCAGGAACATATATTGTAATGCATCCAAAGCAATATCTGTAACAAAATATACATATGAAGCTTTTTCATGGAACATACACACGTAGTATACTGTCTCGTCATAGGGTACATTACAACACGTCGCTGGAGACTATACCAAAGTCACAGTGCTGAATCACAGGAACTGCAAAACAGCAACACAAAAGAAATGGATAGATAACCACCACTTTTAGCATAACAATTGAAGGCCACAAGTGGAAGTGAAATTGACTCACCACCAGTACCAAAGCATTTCATCTATTTCTCTCAACCAAGCCCTCCAGTTCTCTCAATCCAAACCTCCTTCCCTCCAAACTAGCCTCCCTACACCTTGTAACGAAGAAAAATATCAGCCAAGCCACCATAAAGTAAACCTCCGCAACTGACTGTAACATCGCAGCAAAAGATTTCCCAAGCGTGTGAGCCAAAGCCCATCTTGTAAATGACCCACAAAGTGTAGCCTCCAAACATTTAATTTGTATACCTTGATTCACCATTGTCGATATCAAATAACAACCTTCTTTAACTATTTCCCACCCCGTCTTCCTTGAATCCACAATAGCAATCCAAGCATCAACAGAGAATATAAATGCCACCAAAGTATCCAACAAAGCCCATGCAAACAAAAACCCCGAAACCTCTTTTTCAAACCCCCCGATCCATGGTGACATAATTGAAAATGGCATCAACTTTAACCTCACAAAGAGCTTAAAAAACGAGTACTGATCCTCAATTTCACCAAAAAACCACCATCCGAGAAGCTGAGTCAACGCATCTCTAACTGCCCATCTCATCAGAATAAAACCAGTAAGTCTTTTTAACCCCAACCTAGACCCATCCCACAAGATACCAGCTAACGAACTAAACTTCCCAATTAAGTCATTACAAACAGTAACAAACACGATCCCTAAAACCCAGGAGTAAATAGCAGTAAACCCAAGAATTACCCAACCATAAGCAGCTGATAAAAAACTCACAAGAAAAAACAACGCTGCCGCATCACGGCCACCAAGCTCCAATCCTTTAATAAACATTTGTAAATCAACAATGCTTTCCAGATCTTGACTATTTTTTTCACCCTTATTTTGTTCATTTTCAACATCATCGTGATCACTATTTACTTCTCCTTTATCAGAAGATTTATCCAAACTAGCAGTAGTTTTGAAAGCAACACCTGAGTGGACAATTTTTAAAATTTCGACACCGCTATCGACGATTTGATTTGAAAACCCTACACTGTGTTCGAAATGAGAGAGAATTACCGAAGTGCCATTAATAGGTCTTCTAAATTGAGGATCGTAAAGCGAGCGATCAAAGTCGTCACCGGAGAAGAAATCGTCGCCGAAAGTGCCGACACGCGTCAGATGGAGGAACTGGCGGCGACGTTGGGTGGGGGTGTGGAGGCCGTGGCGGCGCGTGGTGGAGGAGGAGTGGTGATCTGATAAGTCGATGCGAGAGAGGAGGGACTTGAGAGAGGCGTCGTGATCGATGAAGGAGGTGAGGACGTGAGACCCATTCTCGACGACAGAACGAAATGAGTATAAGATCAGAGAGAGGAAAAGGAATGTGAAGATATTATTGATGAAGGTTCTTGTCGTTTGTTTCAGTTGCTGCCTCGTGCTTCGAAGGCGGCTCAGCCGCCGTGGATCCGTCATCGCGGTTCGGGTGAGCGCTTTTTTCCCCCTTTTTTCCTGTAAGTTTAATGGGAGCGTGGTGGTAATTTTATGATAGTATCGTATATTTTCATTTTTTATATTATTAAATTATTTTTATTATTATAAAATTAAAATATCAACAGATGCCCCTATTGTCACAGCCGTGGTCTGCCTCCAAATGGGCCGGCCGGGTCAGGCTTCCGCAAAGGCCTAGCCCTGACCTGGGCTATCTCAACCTATCACTAACTTCTAAGTAAGGATGATAATGAAGGCTGATTCCGAACTTCAATCCGAATTAATTAAAGGGAATCTAGTAAAATTAGTCAAAATTTTTTTGCTATTTATTAAAATGAGTCATAATTTTTTTTTTGGGTATTATCAAAATGATCATTTTTCTGAAGTCTATTTTGGAGAATCACCGAATTTTTTTTAATTTAAAAATTTGAATATCCGAAGTTATGATTTCGGTTACCTGAAGTAATTCGGAGATCCGAATTAATAATTTTGGATATCCGGAGTTTTAAAACTATAAAGGCTGAGGTCTCCAAAGTGTTCACATAATACGATAAAAATATCCGAATTATCTATCAAGATTGGGAAATCCGAATTTTTCTCCGAAGTTACTTAGGAATCTGAAGTTTTCTCCGAACTTTCACTGAAATCCGAACTTGTTTCCAAAGTTATGGCTCATAGACAATGAGTATTTCAATCAATACCAGAATGTTTGGATTGCACGATCTATTGTTGGGGCATATAGAGTAGATATAAAAGATATTACAAGATATGAACATATCGATTTACTACGCGATATGAGATGGGAGAACATGTATACTTTAGATGGATGATCAATAGAAAGGAATGGAAAATCGAAAGAAGAGCATGGAGAAAATAGTTATTTTGATAAAAACCCAAACGTTATGACTCATTTTGGCAAATGATAATTTTTTTTATAACTAATTTTATCAATTTCTCTTAACTAAAACCAATTATCTTCTAATAGAGATATTTTTTATTATCTCTTGTTGATGGTGTTTTTAGGCACTATGGTATTTAAGACAGCACGACAGGGGCAAAAGGGTAATTTCTCCTTGGTCAAGATCATTAATACCGACCCGACCACATGAGTGAGTGGCCGAGAACTTTATGATCCGATAACCGACCACTTTGGTTCGGATGACCGGGCAATTATCAGGTCGACAGAAGCATTCTCAGTACAAAAGACTATTATGACCGACCACATGAAGACCGAGCATATGGTAAGACATGTTCGGGAAAATAAAGCATTATATCCATATGAGATAAGATAATAAGTTATCCTACTTTCATGGGGTAAACTAGTAAGTCAATGTCCTAGTATGATAAAGGAAGTAAATGTAGTTTTTGGCTAGGAATCCTTATGGAAGAAGGGAATAGTTTTGACTAGGAATCCTTATGGAAGAAGGGAATAGTTTTGACTAGGAATCCTTATGGGAAAAAGGAATAGTTTCAACTAGGAAATTCTTGTACAAATAGGAATATGATTTCTTCACCATTATAAATAGGAGGGTAGAGTGAGTGGAGAGGGGACAAGAGAAGAGAGAACAGCAACAAAAACAACAAAAAGAGAGAATAAGAGGAACAAGTTGAGAGCAAGGTAGAGTTGAGATCAGAATCACCAAGCTCTGACTTTAAAACACAAAGAACGGTCTGAGAAGCGCTTTTTGAATAATAAAAGTATCATCTTGTTTGTGCCCGTGGACGTAGGTCGGATCCAAATCCACCGAACCACGTTAAAATCTCCTTGTTGATTGGTGTATTTATCTGTTTTTTTCTGCTAAGTTTGCCTTGGTCCCTCATAAACAAACAAATTCACTATTGAAGGAGGATTTCCTCAGGAGTGATATTCCAATATTACCCTGAGACCAAAATCAGCCGTCAACAGTTGGCGCCGTCTGTGGGGAACTCAACAAAAAGCAACTCGCGTAGTGAGACAATGGCGGAAGACGGAAGCCACCAACCATCAAGGAGCTCGGCTGCAGATTGGATGGAGAAGATTGAGGAGAACCTTAGGAAAGAAAGGGAGGAAAGCCAAACTCTGCTAAAAACCATAGTAGACCGGTTGGAAAGGGTAGAAGGAGCACACAATGGAAAATTCGAGGCCGGGACTAGCCGACGAAGGAACGACATAGCAAAAGGAAAAAGAATTGTTGATATAAATGAGGACGACAGACCCCGGAGGAGAGACCCTTACAGGGTGAGATCTGTAGTGGTCCAGGAAGATTCCCGGATCGAGGACACATGGGAGGAAGAGAGTGACAAATCGTCACCAGACCCCTCCTATGATAGCCTTCGCAACACCCAGCGAAAGGAGAAAGAATATAACGAAGAAGTACGAGAAGATACCGGCCACGAGAAGCACCTCCCCCGGGATAACAGAAAGAAAGAAGACCGCATGAGGCGGAGTGGAACCAAAGATAACAACATGAAATCTTGGTTACGGGAGGAGCTGGTCAAATGGGGAGTACATCCCAATGCAAACAGAGGGGATGTCCAGGACGGCAAAGATGAATCTCCCCTCGCGGAAAAAATAAGGTCGGCAAGATTCCCAAAGCGATTCAGCATGCCGACCATGGCACCCTACAAAGGCCACTCTGACCCGAAATCACACATCGAAAGCTTTGTCTTGTTGATGGAAGTCCAGGGAGTAGTAGGAGATGCCATCTGTAAAGTGTTCCCCCTAACTTTAAGTGGACCCGCCATCCTATGGTACAGAAGCCTGGCTCCGGGGAGCATCAGAGACTTCACACAACTTAAGAAGTCGTTCATTCGACACTTCAAAGGGGCTTGCGTCCCCAAAAAGACGATTGGAGAATTAAGACTTATGAAGCAAGGAGAAGATGAACCTCTGAAGATATTTATTGAAAGATACCATAATATGTTACTCGAAGTCGGAGGGTATGAATCCCCCGAGGCCCTGGAAAGCTTGAAGGGAGCCTTGAAGGTTGGAAGGCTATGGACCCATCTAAGGATCCAAGACACCCCGGACTACGCCACCGCGCTCTGGAGGTAGCCCGAAAATTTGTTTTGTTGGAGAACGAAGAAAAAGTATCCCGAAAAGGGAACACCATTAGAGAAAAAACCGCAAGGGAGGGTGCCCCCCGCCGAACAGAAAGAGAATCCAGAAGACCGCTCCCGAAGCACAAGGAGTTCAAACCATTGCACCGGGACAATCAAGAGAGAAGGGCACCGACCCTAGTGAACCATGTGGTCGGGGAAGATGCATACATTCCCCTAAAGAAACCACTAGGGCAAATTGTCATGGAGATCCAGGGGAAAGGCCTCTTAGTGGAACCCGACCAAAGGAGATTCCCCCTGGACAAAAGAAACCAAAAGGCTTATTGTGTACACCACAACTCCAAAGGACATGCAACAGACGGATGTAAAGATCTTCGAGAACAAATGGAAGATCTAGCACGAAACGAGTATCTCAACAAATACATTGACCACGAGGTCATGACAGCCAGACAAAGAGCACGTGGTCGCCAAATCAATATCATCGCAGGAGGAAGAACACTGGCCGGAAACTCTAACCGGTCAAGGAAAGATTACAGCAGAACCCGGGGACCAGATGTCTTAGAAACAGAGCAGGGCACAGGGCTACCGGGCGGCCGGTCGGTACCAATAATGTTCACTGATGAGGATACCCGCGGAGTAAGTTTCCCTCATGACGATGCATTAATAATCAAGGCAGTCATCAGCGGGTCGGAGGTAGACAGAATCCTGGTGGACCCCGGGAGCGCTGTTGACATAATTTCCAGAGAAGCACTGGACAACCTAGGGGTAGAATATGCAACCCTTACCAACGATAGCACTCCCTTATACGGTTTCAGAGGAGCAGCCGTTATCCCACTAGGAAGAATACAGTTGGCAATAACTGTCGGGACGCATCCCCGGACCCGGACGATCATGACAGACTTCACTGTGGTAGACTGCATGAGCAGTTACCAGGCCATCGTCGGGCGACCCTTCATGATGAAAACGAAAGCCGCGATGTCATACTACCACCTAAAACTGAAATTCCCCACTCGGGAAGGGATTGGAATTGTGTGCGGAAGCCAGAAAACAGCTCGCAGCTGCTTCGCAACTCTCTCACGAGAAACTCTATGCATCACAGAAGACAGTCGAAAACGACAAAGGAACCAGGGGGAAAAAGAAGAAGACAGAGGCCCAGGCGCCTGGCCAAACAAAAGTGCTCGGCTCGCTGCAGCTGAGGAAACCGAGGAGATATAACTTTAAGGGACAGGAATTCAAATACAGAGCCTCTCTCAAAATGACCCACAGAGAGTTGTAAGTAGGGCAGTATGTCCCCAAGTATCAATAAAAACTTTTTTTATCCGCTCTTCTAAAAAATAAAAGTTTGCAAAAGAACTCCGGGGACATACTCAATGCAACAATCCAAAACATAAGGAGAAATTCGCCCTTAATATTCCAAACAGCTCGGGGTCGGGTATATCCCACCGAGTCAGCCCTTCGGACTGGGGACGTAACATTCCCCCAGGTCCAAGTGCCTTTCACAGCTCGGGGTCGGGTACCTCCCACCGAGTCAGCCCTTCGGACTGGGGACGTAACATTCCCCCAGGTCCAAGTACCTTTCTAAGCTCGAGGTCGGGTACATCCCACCGAGTCAGCCCTTCGGACTGGGGACGTAACATTCCCCCAGGTCCAAGTGCCTTTCTCAGCTCAGGCCGGGTGCATCCCACCAGGTCAGCTCTTCGGACTGGGGACGTAACATTCCCCCAGGTCCTAGTGCCTTTCTAAGCTCGGGGTCGGGTACATCCCACCGAGTCAGCCCTACGGACTGGGGACGTAACATTCCCCCAGGTCCAAGTGCCTTCTTCAGCTCGGGGTCGGGTACATCCCACCGAGTCAGCCCTACGGACTGGGGACGTAACATTCCCCCAGGTCCGAGTGCCTTCTTCAGCTCGGGGTCGGGTACATCCAACCGAGTCAGCTCTGCGGACTGGGGACGTAACATTCCCCCAGGTCCAAGTGCCTTTTTCAGCTCGGGGTCGGGTTACGTCCCACCGAGTCATAATCATTAGTCTGGGGACGGGACATTCCCCCAGAAACCATCTCTCTCAGCTCGGGGTCCTTAGGGACATACTCGACGCATAGGATCCGTGAGAAGCATAGCACGGGGAGGGATGATACCCCCGTGGCGATTGCTTACTCCAGTGTTACCGAACATAAGGAGGAATATGCCCTTAATTTGTCGAACACTCTTTGATCCTCACTTACCCGATGTAATGGATCCGTGGGAAAGCATAGCACGGGGAGTGACGAGGCCCCCGTGACGATTGCTAGCTCCAGTGATACCGGACCTAAGGAGGGATATGCCCTTAGCGTCCCGGACACTCTTTGATCCATTCATCACTCGGATCCGTGAGAGGCACAACACGGGGATGCGTTGAGCCCCTGTAGCGTGTGCCTACCCCAGCGTGGTAAGGAGGAGCCCTCATGAAATACACAGGCTCCCCAGTGGACCGACGTGTAGAGGATGTGCCCTTACCAATCAAACGCTCTTTTTGATCCGAATCCTGGTTCGTCGGGACGCTGAATTGAAAGATTCAGAATTGTGTTTTGGAGACCTCAGGCAGGACGCTGTTTTGAGGCATCCATGTTGTTGTTTATGCTTACAAAAAACATTTTTCGGGATAGGTGCTAAGTCACCCCCACCTTTCAATTTTATTTAATCTTGTTTTCGTTTTTCACCAATCTGGCAGAGGGACGCCCATATCAGATTCGGTAGGGCTTCACAAGGTTGATTCAATTCCCTTCTGAGCAAGTCCCAAAGATTACCTGGCTCGGGGATGGATTCGTTCCGCCGAGGCCACTTGGATTACATGGCTCGGGGCTGGATTCGTTCCGCCGAGGCCACTTGGATTACCTGGCTCGGGGCTGGATTCGTTCCGCCAAGGCCACTTGGATTATTTGGCTCGGGGCTGGATTCGTTCCGCCATGGCCACTTTTTTCTTTCCGGCTCGGGTCTGCTCTTGTACCGCCGAGATCGATGTTTGTTTCAGCTCGGGGTCGGGTTACGTCCCACCGAGTCGGCTTCTTTGGACTGGGGACGTAACATTCCCCCAGAGCCAAGTCTTTTTTTCAGCTCGGGGTCGGGTTACGTCCCACCGAGTCGGCCATTCGGACTGGGGACGTAACATTCTCTCAGGTCCAAGTGCCTTTTTCAGCTCGGGGTCGGGTACATCCCACCGAGTCAGCCCTTCGGACTGGGGACGTAACATTCCCCCAGGTCCAAGTGCCTTTTTCAGCTCGGGGTCGGGGTACGTCCCACCGAGTCAGCCCTTCGGACTGGGGACGTAACATTCCCCCAGGTCCAAATTCCTTTTTCAGCTCGGGGTCGGGTACATCCCACCGAGTCAGCCATTCGGACTGGGGACGTAACATTCCCTCAGGACCAAGTGCCTTTTTCTCAGCTCGGGGTCGGGTACATCCCACCGAGTCAGCCCTTCGGACTGGGGACGTAACATTCCCCCAGGGTCCAAGTGCCTCTTTCAGCTCGGGGTCGGGTACATCCCACCGAGTCAGCCCTTCGGACTGGGGACGTAACATTCCTCCAGGTCCAAGTGCCTTTTTCGGCTCGGGGTTGGGTTACGTCCCACCGAGTCACGCTCATTGGTCTGGGGACGAGACATTCCCCCAGAACAAAGTATCTCTCTTGGCTCGGGGTCCTCAGGGACATACTCGATACATAGGATCCGTGAGAAGCATAGCACGGGGAGGGATGATACCCTCGTGGCGATTGCTTACTCCAGTGTTACCGAACATAAGGAGGAATATGCCCTTAATGTGTCGAACACTCTTTGATCCTCACTTACCCGATGTAATGGATCCGTGGGAAAGCATAGCACGGGGGATAATGATGCCCCCGTGACGATTGCTAGCTCCAGTGATGCCGGACCTAAGGAGGAATGTGCCCTTAGTATCCCGGACACTCTTTGATCTATTCATCATCCGGATCCACGAGAGACGCAGCACGGGGATGCGTTGTGTCCCTGTAGCGTGTGCCTACTCCAGCGTGGTAAGGAGGAGCCCTCATACAATACACAGGCTCCCCAGTTAACCGACGTGTAGAGGATGTGCCCTTACCAATCAAACGCTCTTCTGATCCGAATCCTGGTTCGCCGGGACACTGAATTGAAAGATTCAGAATTGTGTTTTGGAGGCCTCGGGCAGGACGCTGTTTTGAGGCATCCGTGCTGTTGTTTACATTTGTAAAAAGTTTTCTTTTGGGACAAGTGCCGAGTCACCCCACCTTTTTGGTCTTATTTTTCAAAGTTTTGATTTTGTTTTTCGCTGGTCTGGCAAGGGGACGCCCGTGTCAGATTCGGTAGGGCTTCACAAGGTTGATTCAATTCCCTTATGAGCAAGTCCCAAAGATTATCTGGCTCGGGGCTGGATTCGTTCCGCCGAGGCCACTTGGATTACATGGCTCGGGGCTGGATTCGTTCCGCCGAGGCCACTTGGATTACCTGGCTCGGGGCTGGATTCGTTCCGCCCAGGCCACTTGGATTATTCGGCTCGGGGCTGGATTCGTTTCGCCAAGGCCACTTGTTTATTCGGCTCGGGGCTGGATTCGTTCCGCCGAGGTCATTTGGTTTCTCTCAGCCCGGGGTCGGGTTACGTCCCACCGAGTCCGTCTTGTTGGTCTAGGGACGTAACATTCCCCCAGGGCCAAGTATTCATCTCAGCTCGGGGTCGGGTTACGTCCCACCGAGTCCGTCCTTTTGGTCTGGGGACGTAACATTCCCCCAGGGCCAAGTGTTCATCTCAGCTCGGGGTCGGGTCATGTCCCACCGAGTCCGTCCTTTTGGTCTGGGGACATAACATTCCCCCAGGGCCAAGTATTCATCTCAGCTCGGGGTCGGGTTACGTCCCACCGAGTCCGTCCTTTTGGTCTGGGGACGTAACATTCCCCCAGGGCCAAGTGTTCATCTCAGCTCGGGGTCGGGTCGTGTCCACCGAGTCCGTCTTTTTGGTCTGGGGACATAACATTCCCCCAGGGCTAAGTATTCATCTCAGCTCCGGGTCGGGTTACGTCCCACCGAGTCCGTCCTTTTGGTCTGGGGACGTAACATTCCCCCAGGGCCAAGTGTTAATCTCAGCTCGGGGTCGGGTCGTGTCCCACCGAGTCCGTCCTTTTGGTCTTGGGACGTAACATTCCCCCAGGGCCAAGTGTTCATCTTAGCTCGGGGTCGGGTCGTGTCCCACCGAGTCCGTCATTTTGGTCTGGGGACGTAACATTCCCCCAGGGCCAAGTGTTCATCTCAGCTCGGGGTCGGGTCGTGTCCCACCGAGTCCGTCCTTTTGGTCTGGGGACGTAACATTCCCCCAGGGCCAAGTGTTCATCTCAGCTCGGGGTCGGGTCATGTCCCACCGAGTCCGTCCTTTTGGTCTGGGGACGTAACATCCCCCCAGGGCCAAGTGTTCATCTCAGCTCGGGGTCGGGTCGTGTCCCACCGAGTCCGTCATTTTGGTCTGGGGACGTAACATCCCCCCAGGGCCAAGTGTTAATCTCAGCTCGGGGTCGGCTCGTGTCCCACCGAGTCCGTCTTTTTGGTCTGGGGACGTAACATCCCCCCAGGGCCAAGTGTTCATCTCAGCTCGGGGTCGGGTCGTGTCCCACCGAGTCCGTCCTTTTGGTATGGGGACGTAACATTTCCCCCGGAGCCAAGTGTTCATTTCAGCTCGGGGTCGGGTTACGTCCCATCGAGTCGGTCGTCGTCAGCTTAAGGGCAAAGCATTGTCTCCACGGGTAGATATCGGGATCCTCGTTGACTGAGCACATGAGGGTGGCAGGAAGGACCCGATTTGCAGCCAAGGCATTTTTCTCTGCGATTCCTGGAATGACCACCAACAGATTCATCGGCACACCATCTTTTTTATACTTCCCGGCATCAACTCGCAAACTCGTTGTTACCGAGAACTAGGGGACAGATGTTGATGGTGTTTTTAGGCACTATGGTATTTAAGACAGCACGACAGGGGCAAAAGGGTAATTTCTCCTTGGTCAAGATCATTAATACCGACCCGACTACAGGAGTGAGTGGCCGAGAACTTTATGATCCGATAACCGACCACTTTGGTTTGGATGACCGGGCAATTATCAGGTCGACAGAAGCATTCTCAGTACAAAAGACTATTATGACCGACCACATGAAGACCGAGCATAGGGCAAGACATGTTCGGGAAAATAAAGCATTATATCCATATGAGATAAGATAATAAGTTATCCTACTTTCATGGGGTAAACTAGTAAGTCAATGTCCTAGTATGATAAAGGAAGTAAATGTAGTTTTTGGCTAGGAATCCTTATGGAAGAATGGAATAGTTTTGACTAGGAATCCTTATGGAAGAAGGGAATAGTTTTGACTAGGAATCCTTATGGGAAAAAGGAATAGTTTCAACTAGGAAATTCTTGTACAAATAGGAATATGATTTCTTCACCATTATAAATAGGAGGGTAGAGTGAGTGGAGAGGGGGACAAGAGAAAGAGAGAACAGCAACAAAAACAACAAAAAGAGAGAATAAGAGGAACAAGTTGAGAGCAAGGTAGAGTTGAGATCAGAATCACCAAGCTCTGACTTGTAAAACACAAAGAACGGTCTGAGAAGCGCATTTTGAATAATAAAAGTATCATCTTGTTTGTGCCCGTGGACGTAGGTCGGATCCAAATCCACCGAACCACGTTAAATCTCCTTGTTGATTGGTGTATTTATCTGTTTTTCTGCTAAGTTTGCCTTTGGTCCCTCATAACCAAACAAATTCACTATTGAAGGAGGATTTCCTCAGGAGTGATATTCCAATATTACCCTGAGACCAAAATCAGCCGTCAACATCTCTAAATAGGAATAGAGAATAAATGGAGACTCCACCCTAATTATTTTATTAATAATTGAATTTCCTTTTAACTATTTATTATTGTTAATATTATTTTATTATTGTTATTGTTTATATTGGGCTAGCTACTCTTTGTATACGTTTTAATATTGGCGAATTGTTTCAATGCACTGCTGTTATCAGTGTTGAGTTGTCAATCATTTGCACCGAAAGGTGTAAATGATTAAAGAAAAATTAATTAAAAATATGGGGTGGGTCCCACATGCTTAAAAAGAAAAAAAAATTAGAATTCACTATTTGCACTGTGAATTTCATGCCTATAAATAGATGCTTCATTTCATTATTTTATTCATCCAGTTCTCAACCAAATCCTCTGTATTCTAAGAGAGAAAATATAATTTCTTCTTAAGAGTTAGTGAGAGAGTTATTCTCCTATTCTAATAGAGTGTGAGATTGTTCACTCCTTGAGTTTAGAGAGATGTTGTAAAATTCTTTTCACCATAGTGAAATCCTTCTACTTTTACCCGTGGATGTTTCCCTTACATTGAGGGTTTTACCACGTTAAATCTGTGTCTCATTGCTTTATTTTATTGATAATATTTATGGTAGGTCAAGCCTCATAATTATTATTGTATTATTATATGGTAGGCTAAGTCTTCTAATTATTTGTTATATGGTAGGCTACGCCTCCTGAACTAACAATTATTCTCAATTTCTCTTTACTTGTGTGTCAGCTTCAACCCACGATCCCCTAACAGTGGTATCAGCGCTTCAGGTTCAGGGTTACTATTAACGGAGACTATTCACATATACAGTATAATATTATTCACGTATATGGTACTATTCACATATACGGTATTATTCACGTATTCGGTACTATTCAAGTATATGGTACTATTCCCTTATACGATACTATTCACGATGAAATAGTAAAAAACCGGTTCAAGTGAGAAGCTGATCGTCATCAGAAACATGGCAGGAAAGTTCGAAATTGAGAAGTTAAAAGGGAGTAAGTTTTCCCTATGGAAACTTAAAATAAAAGCAATCTTGAGAAAAGACAATTACTTGGCGGCAATTGGTGAGAGACCAAGTGGAATGACTGATGAAAAATGGAAGGATATGGATGACAACGCTATAGGCAACTTGCATCTAGCCTTAACAGATTCTGTGTTATCCAGTGTTGCAGAGAAGATGACTGCAAAAGAGATTTGGGATGCACTTACCAAATTGTACGAGGTCAAGTCACTACACAACAAGATCTTCTTGAAGAGGAGTCTTTACAGTCTTTGAATGAGTGAGTTCACATCCATGACGGATCTCATCAACAACTTGAATACACTATTTTCCCAACTCATTGTGTTGGATTATAGTATATCAACAAATGAACGTGAAGAGATTCTACTTCAAAGTCTGCCTGATTCGTATGATCAACTTATCATCAACTTGACAAGTAATGTTGTCACCGGTAATCTAGTCTTTGACGAAGTTGCAGCTACTGCTCTGTAAGAAGAGTCTAGGTGCAAAAATAAGGAAGACAGATCATCCAGTTCGCAACAAGTGGAAGCATTGGCGATGACAAGATGGATATCAACAGAACGTGGCTCAAGTGAGAGTCAAAACCATGGCAGATCAAAATTTGAAAGTAAGAAGAATATTAAATGCTACAACTGTGGCAAAAAATGAGAAGTCAAGAAAGATTGTTGGAATCTGAAGAATGGTGGAGAAAAAGCCCATGTTGCAACAAAATCTCAGGGATGTGTTGCAAGTACTTTTGAAGAAGATGGCGCACTTTATAGTGAAGTAGCAATGATATCCAATGATAGCAGAAAACAGCTAAGTGATGCATGGCTGGTTGATTCTGCAGCTGTTGGAGTTCTACGGTCCCAAGGATCGAATTAACAAGCATAAAAACACATGTGAATACATCAAAGAAAGTTGCGGAATACTTACATCGATCGGTTGAGCGACGCGGTGGACAACAAAAATTCATTTTCTGCCCTCCTTGAAGATCGGCAGTGACAAATTCTGTCCTCCATGGATTCGGCTTTGGTGGTCCTTCATCAAGCTCCAAGCTTTGTTAAATGATCCCAAGCTCACGGGTGGGTTTCCGTATCACCTTCGCAATACTCCTATGTGTGCTAGCACTCTTGATTTTTGCCACAAAAATCAATCTATGCTTCCTCCTAGCTCACGGTTTTGAGCTGAACCAGTGAAGAGAAAACAGCCCACAGTGGGCGTGAGAGAAAAGAGAGAGTTGGTTGTTACCAAAAAAATTTATTAGATATTTTTTTCAAAAACAAATAAACATATACAATTTTGCCTTTTCCAAAAGTCAAGCCATTAAGGATCCAACCACTCACATCAATATTCACATCACATCACTCAATCAATCAAGTGACTAGTTGTCACATCACTCAAAGTGACTAATGATTTGACGTTTGATGCGACTATCGATTTGACGCTTGATGTGACTTGCGTGCCACACTCGAAATCAAAATGCGAATGCGCTCGCAAACAATCCCGGGCTCGGGTTCGTTAATTCCGAATTAACGAATTTTCCGTCGAGACGTAATTAAATGATTATGCCTAGCGAAATCACTATTCATGTCGCTAACGAATTCTAAATTAACTCGTTCTCCCGATTAAAATCTAATTTTAATTCCGCTTCGAAATCAAATTTCATTTAATATATCGAATATATTAATTTATCGATTAATTCCAAATTAATCATTATCTCTCTTTTAATAATATTTTATCCCAGATAAAATATCTCCGCAATTAATCCCAGATTAATTTTCTCTCTCATCTAATTAATCCCAGATTAATTAAAGTGCGAGTCATACGTCATCGGTGAATCTTCAGGAAGCGACCCATGAGATCCCCGGATATGTTGGCAGTAAATCCGATCGTCAGACTATCCGAACACATAAGTACCTAGTACTACGTTTGTACCGATTTACAAGACAAGGTTGGCTTCTAGCAAGCGCCATGCCTACCCGATTCTCTAGAAACATGCTTACAGGAATAAGCTATCTATATCAGTCGTCGTATACGTAGTATTGCGTATTTCGATCCAGTATCGGATGATCACATGCAAGGCCTGGGGCTGGTACAGTGTCTGCCCCGTACGAAGCATATATCAGATCACTAGCAACTAGTCTCTTTATTATCGGATAATCATGACCAAGTCATATTATCCCGATGGTTGCAACCCTTAGAGAACCAGTTCTATATCCATGCGCGATCATCATCTCCATATAACTGGAGTGATACTTCCGTCTTAACATCACACCCAACACACTACGATTCTCAATATACCCAGCAGAAGCGTAAACAGAACCTGTTAAAGCCCTGGAGGACCAAAACCAAAGTATATTGATTGTCGCAAGTATTAGCGGTGCAAGTCTCAGGTTAAGACCAATACACCTACCATGATTTCGGACTTCCATAGACACATAGTCATACTACCAATGGAATTCCAATGAGGTCTATCCAGAGCGAAGCTGTTTCCCATACCATCGGTAAACACAACCTCCTATTACACTTGCATGAGTATCCTATACCCAAATATATGAGAACTATGCCGTTATGCCCTCACAACGCGCACAAGTGTAATACTAGTCTTTTTCGCATTATCGATGTCCAATCTCGATAATACTCTGACTAGGGATATTTAATGATTTATCCTTCATGGATTGATACTGTCTCATATCATCTCAATCCAGGAACTAATCATAAGACCTCCTATCATTTATACATCTTGGTGATCTAATCACAAATGATAAGAGAGCAATCTTCTTGGTCACATTGTTAATTTGTACAACAACACCATGATCTGTGCAAATAGTGACGCTTTGGGTCATAATTGTCCAACAATCTCACACTTGGCCTATAGCCAGTCATTCGAGTGTCTGACACCCGAACTATGTACTGTTGGCTCAAACTGCTGAGAATGTTTTCGTCAGCGGATTTGCATGATTATCATCTGATGCGATTTATTCGATCATCACATCACCACGATGTATGATCCGAATGAATCAGATGAATATATGAAGTATGTATCTGGATCGTTGATGAGACCATTAATTCTTTAGCCTGTGCTGAAGCCTAGCTCAGTTGCTAATAGAACTATATCTAATCTAATTAGATTTATTATCAACCCAAATGGATTCTATTGCTGCCTCAGCTGCAATAATAACCCGCATTTGTTGTTTATTCGGTAAAAGTATCTTGCTTGGAAGATTTCAAGCTCACTGTTCCGTTATTCAAACTGTATAGTACCTTTTGCGACTTATAGTCGTTTTATCGATTAGGAAACTTGCAGCAGTGATTCCAGTCACTTCAAGTTCTCTATCTCCATAGATTAAGATAGCATCCTTAGTTCTTTAAGATACTAACAGATATTCTTAACATCAATCCAGTGACTATCACTTGGATTGGCCTGTTTGTGACTTCATATGCTCAAAGCGTATGAGACACCAGGTCACATACATTTTTCAATGTACGATTTCTCGGAGAGTGTTAACAACTTTTAGATCTATCCTAGTAGATCTTTATTCCTAGAATAAATGTTCTTTCTCCCAAGAATTCTACGGAGAATTTACGTGAAAGCCAAGCTTTCCCCGATTATATATGGGAATATCATTTCCAAGAAATGACATGTCATCATTATTTTAGGACATTCATTGTCAGTGCGCTCCCACTAACCTCCTTATATACACAAGAATCATTTCGTTTTGAATTAAATCATACACCATTATGATTACATCAAAAAGATAATTCCAAGAACTCAATGCTTGCTTTAATCTAAACATTGATCGAATAACCTGTAAACCTTGTTTGCTAGTTTTGGTACGAAAAAACCGTCAGGATGTTGTAAACATCCTCCAAAAGGTTTCCGTTGAGGAAAGCAGTTTTGGCATTTAGCTGCCACATTTCATAAATGAAACATGCAGCATTAGCAATCATTATCCAAATGGATTTACCGTGGCAACAGGTAAAAGGTTGAATCGTAATCAACATAATGTTGATAACGATACCTTTCCGCTAAAAGCCTAGCTTTATACGTTGGTATGTTGCCTTCCATGTATGTCTTCCTTGAAGACTCATATAGTACCAATAGGCACAATGCCTTGCGGTACATCAACTAATGTCCAAACATAGTTGGTATACATGGAATCCATTTCGGAAGTCATGGCACTTTTCCATAATTAGGGAGTCGATACCTTGTATCACTTCCTCATACGTTGTCAGTTCGTATTCCTCAATAAGATTGACATCTTTATGAGGTGAGATCTGAAACCCATACCCCAGGTTGTTTTCTGACTCTCTCCGACTTACGTGGTTCTTGTGTATTCGAAGATTATGGTATAGTTTCATCCTTGATGAACTATATGTGTTCCATTAAGGAATCGGTGCCTGGAACAGTATACTCTCCGATTTTATCGAGTTTTACTTTCCTCCCACTTACCACTGCATATCGGTGTTTCTCTTAGGAAAATCGCATGGTGAGCAACAATTACATTGTTCTCTAGTGAGTTGTATAAGTACTATACTTTGTTTTCCCTAGGATAACCAACGACTTTGGCACTAATCCGATTTGGGTTCTAGTTTGGTATCATCCAAATATATGCCTAGCATTCCCAAATCTTCAGGAATGAGAAAACCCAGTTTCTTTCATGTTCATATCGAATATGAAATCTGTCAAACAGATTTTTATGGAACCTTATTCAAAATAAGTTCTGCACTGTTTATATGTATCCGTTGAAGGAAATGGTAGCTCAGAGTGACTCATGATTAACTTTATTATGTCCAATAAAATTCGGTTACTCGGTTCGGACACACCGTCAGGATGACATGTTCCGGGAGGAGTCCTCATTGAAAGAATACTATACTCTTTCAAGTATATTAGAAACTTATTGCTTAAGTATTTTCATCATGGTCTAAGCGTGACGATTTTATACTTTAGCCGATCTGTTTGTCTACTTCGTGTCGAAACTTTAAAAGTTTCCGATTTGTGTTTCTAAAGAAATACATAACCATAACGAGATGCCACATCAGTAAAGGTCACGAAATATTCATATCCACCTCTAGCCTAGCTAGATATGGGCCCACTTGCTTCACTATGAACTAGGGCTAACAGATCGGTGGCATTTACACTTTTACCAAGTAAATGTGTTTTAGGCACTTTGCCTAATAAACTAGATTCGTAGACTTTATTTGATTGGAATCAAATTTATCCTAGTACCCACTCTTCAAAAGTGTGGATATACGAGTCTTTTATAAATTGTGTCCCAGACAACAATGCAACAATATGTTTCAACTGATCAAATTAGTTTGAGCTATTGTTTGTCATGTTATACGTTTGAGATTTATTTATATTCAAAATATAAATACTGTTATTCACATCTAATGTGTTTATCTCAATATCTTTATATAATAAAACACTTTAGTGTTCTAGAATATAAAGGTATATCCGCAACGAATAATACACTGATATAGAGATATGTTTCTATTCAAACTAGTTACATTTATATAGTTTCCAATTTAAGTACACAACCCGAGGGTAGTTCCTAACTTAGGTATCTACGGTTAAAACAAAGATTTTCATCCTGCTTTCGATTCGCAGATAAATCTCAACTGAAGTCAGTATCCTGCTCATAGCAGATTCTGCACACCAGTATATATTTATGTACCACACTAAGTATTTGAAATCCAATTTTATACTAGTAGTGAACATATTTATGACAAACATATTCGAAGTCAGAGCCTTGCCCGTCTTCAATTCCTTTATATTTGTCTTGTCCAAACGGCAGTCACGCTTCCGCGATTCCGTTTGCCACAATTTAGGCAGACATTTTGGGATATGTCCTTTATCTTCCCCGAATATTATAATGATTTTGCCTTTGCCCTTTTCCATATTTCAGAAGCCTTTGGCCAAGCCTTGGCCTTCGAGAATTTCGAAGTAAGTGCGCCTTGCGCTTCTTGCCTATTGTAAAGTTTGGCTTTATCTCCTTGAGAATAGCCATTAACTCTCCAAGAGTTATTACTGCAATTTTAGTAATCTAAGATCTAAGAAGATCCTTCAATTTCATTATCATACTTAAGAATCTAATCCTTAGTTCTGATTAAGAAATTAAGGAGTTTACTCGGCAAGCATAATGGATTAGCATTAAAGTTATCATCACATGAATCTTCCAAGATCATGCTCTACTATTTGCTTAACTCCGGCTTAGGCCTAATATGTTATTTTTATCAAATAAAGTAACTTATTTGTTTCCAGGACCATCATGAAATTTTTTCCCAATTTGAAAATTAAGTCGTTTAATAAATTTTCCCCAGGATTATGTTTTAATCACGAATTTTTCAATTTATCTTGATTCTAATAGTCCAACTATTTAATCAACGATTTAGGTACTATTTATTATAATGATTATATAATCCAATTATAAAATCAACTATAAATGAATAGTTGAATACATTCCAACTGTTTTAAAACAACGATTTAAATTTTAGTCCAACTAACATTTAATTTATTTGACGAATGATATTTGTTTGAGCGCGTATGGCAAGTAATTAAACGAATATTGCAAATTCAATTCATGCCTCCCACTATTTTTTGGCGAGCCTCTAACCCTCTGTCGAGTACTCGGGAAACCGTGTTTCCTAGTAGGTGGCTAGATCCCGTTAAATATCACACAATCTTGACTTTGGCCAACAAATTGTATGATAATTAACTAGGTAGATCTCTAAGATCAATTGGATCCAATCCAATTCCTAGATCCAGTAGGGGGACATCCAAGTCCGAAACATATATCTTATATATACAAATATATCCAATATATTACCTAACTTTTTTCCTCTGAATCAACTAAGCCTTGGCTTTGGCACAACAAACTTAGTGATCCCAGTTAAGCGGAACCCATTGACTGTGGAAAGCTTCGTAATCAATGTCGATGGACAAGAAGTGGTCTTGACTTTGGCCAACAAACCACAACTTGGACAAGACACCGATATGGAACAAAGCTCTCATGATTCAAACACATCCTCTACGGACAAAGGTCTTGACTTTGGCCAACAAACCAATGCCAGTCTTAGATCTTGAGTAAGAATCACTCAATGGAAGGAAAAACGCTTAATATTTAGTGAGGGTTTTTCGCGTGCAAATTGGCAACCAATTTATTATATTTGTTAAGGTCTCATCATCATACACCCTTAAACATGCATTCTAAATACATAATAAAGAAATAATAATAAAATAAAATAATAATGATATACGGATGAATACTTAACACATTGATCCTAGATCAAATCTCTCCATTTCCTCTCTCCCGCTAGCACATGTATTGCTTCTACCCGTTACACTACACTTCTAAAGAAACCTCATTTACATTGAGGGGAATAGATGAGAAGAGAAATACAATGAGAAAGGAGGTAATAGGCTGGACACGCAGGTCCAATTAATAAATTCCAAATTTATTACAACAATTTCTAAAATTTCCCCACCCATCTAATATCCATCCGATATACATTATTCATGCATCGCAACCATGTATTCACACAAGCATGTTATCAATCAATCTAATCCAAATAATTAATGACCATCCAATGTTCAAACAACGATTTGATTTTGCGCGAGTCAAACTCGTTTTGCGAATAAGTACTCAAAGTACGAATTCTCGAATTAAATTAAACTACATAATTAAATCCAATTCAATTTGTATTTAATACTAATTCACTATTTAATTCCAAATTAAATATTACACTTTATTAACAAACCTTTACGACTTAAATTCCAAATTTAATCGTTACAGGTCTCAAAGCCCGATTAACGTCCAACGTTAATTTAATTAAAGTCGAATGGGCTTTTAATTAATTTCTTTAAGGCGTGGACTTTTGGTCAACTTGGGTCAAACCCAATAACCAAAGCCCAATCAAGGAGTAACCCCATAAGCCTAGAAATCAATTTAGGCCCATTAGGCCCAATTAAACTAATTAAGGTCTATTAGTCGCATTTGGGCTTTATGGAAACGGTTTTGGGCCCAATTGGATCCAACCAATTGAGCCTAAACCCAACTTGGTACAACCAAGCCCAATTAGCCCATTTACAACTTTCAAGCCCAAATCCAATTTAAGCCCAACTAATTTAATTCCAAAAATTCCAAATTTCTCAATTAAATTAACAAAAGTGTATTACACAATTAATTACCCAAATCAATATTTCCAAAACATCAATTAGTCTAATTAATCATGCTCATTAACAACAAAACATGTCCAACACATTTTATCTAAAATCAAACCCAATTTCATGCTATAATGCTCTCGGAAAAAAGAGGATTTTTATGTCCAATTTTAAATCCAATCCAATTGAATCAAATTCAACATTAAATCAACATTCCCAATTGATTTCCAACTCATCCAATGAATCAAAATAAAAAATCCAAGACAATTAGGGCATCATGTATTTTCGGCCAAGCCTAACATTTTGGGCAAAATTGTTCCAAACCATTTTTCATGAAATTGATCCAATCAAACTTCAATTAAACATAATTTAAGCATACTTAATCATCCAATTTCATCAAATTATGCTCAAACATATTTTACCCAATTTTAAGACCTAAATCAGTTTCATACTTTTAAGAACGCTCTGATACAATTGTTGGAGTTCTACGGTCCCAAGGATCGAATTAACAAGCATAAAAACACATGTGAATACATCGAAGAAATTTGCGGAATACTTACATCGATCGGTTGAGCGACGCGGTGGACAACAAAAATTCATTTTCTGCCCTCCTTGAAGCTCGGCAGTGACAGATTCTGTCCTCCATGGATTCAGCTTTGGTGGTTCTTCATTAAGCTCCAAGCTTTGTTAAATGATCCCAAGCTCATGGTGGGTTTCCCTATCACCTTCGTAAGACTCCTATGTGTGCTAGCACTCTTGATTTTTGCCATAAAAATCAATCTATGCTTCCTCCTAGCTCACGATTTTGAGCTGAAACAGTGAAGAGAAAACAGCCCACAGTGGGCGTGAGAGAGAAGAGAACAAAGTGAAGAGAGATAGTTGGTTGTTACCAAAAAATTGTATTAGATATTTGTTTTCAAAAAACAAATAAACATATACAATTATGCCTTTTCCAAAAAGTCAAGCCATTAAGGCTCCAACCACTCACATCACTATTCACATCACTCAATCAATCAAGTGACTAGTTATCACATCACTCAAAGTGACTAATGATTTGACGCTTGATGCGACTAGTGATTTGACGCTTGATGTGACTTGCGTGCCCTACTCGAATTCGAAATACAAATGCGCTCGCAAACAATCCCGGGCTCGGGTTCGTTAATTCTGAATTAACGAATTTTCCGTCGTGACGTAATTAAATGATTATGCCTAGCGAAATCACTATTCACGTCGCTAACGAATTAATTCTAAATTAACTCGTTCGCCCGAATTAAAATCTAATTTTAATTCCGCGTCGAAATCCAATTTCGTTTAATATATCGAATATATTAATTTATAGATTAATTCCAAATTAATCATTATCTCTCTTTTAATAATATTTTATCCCAGATAAATTATCTCCGCAAATAATCCCATATTAATTTTCTCTCTCATCTAATTAATCCCATATTAATTAAAGTGCGAGTCATACGTCATCGGTGAATCTTCGGGAAGCGACCCATGAGATCCGCAGATATGTTGGCAGTAAATCCGGTCGTCAGACTATCCGAACACGTAAGTACCTAGTACTACGTTTGTACCGATTTACAAGACAAGGTTGGCTTCTAGCAAAGCGCCATGCCTACCCAATTCTCCAGAAACATGCTTACAAGAATAAGCTATCTATATCAGGCGTAGTATACGTAGTATTGCGTATTTCGATCCAGTATCGGATGATCACATGCAAGGCCTGGGGCTGGTACAGTGTCTGCCCCGTACAAAGCATATATCAGATCACTAGCAACTAGTCTCTTTATTATCAGATAATCATGACCAAGTCATATTATCCCGATGGTTGCAAGCCTTAGAGAACCAATTCTGTATCCCTGCGCGATCATCATCTCCATATGACTGGAGTGATACTTCCGTCTTGACATCACACCCAACACACTACGATTCTCAATATACCCAGCAGAGGCGTACACAGAACCTGTTAAAGCCCTGGACGACCAAAACCAAAATATATTGATTGTCGCAAGTATTAGCGGTGCAAGTCTAAGGTTAAGACCAAATACACCTACCCTGATTTCGGACTTCCATAGACACATAGTCATACTACCAATGGAATTCCGAGGGGGTCTATCCAGAGCGAAGCTGTTTCCTGTACCATCGGTAAACACAACCTCCTATTACACTTGCATGAGTATCATTTACCCAAATATATGAGAACTATGCCGTTATGCCCTCACAACGCGCACAAATGTAATACTAGTCTTTTCCGCATTATCGATGTCCAATCTCGATAATACTCTGACTATGGATATTTAATGATAAGAGAGCAATCTACTTGGTCACATAGTTAATTTGTACAACAACACCATGATCTGTACAAATAGTGATGCTATGGGTCATAATTATCCAACATCAGCAACATTGCACATGACCTATAGGAGAGAATGGTTTTGTCATTATGAACCTATCTTTGGAGGATCAGTTTTTCTAGGCAATGATCATGCCTTGAAAATTATTGTGATTGCAGCCATTAAAATAAAGATGTACGATGATACTATTCGCACTGTACAAGATGTTCGAGATGTTGTGGGAATGAAGAAAAATCTTCTGTCAGTTGGACAGTTAGATGACCTTGGATACAAGACCGTTGTTGAAAATAGGGTATTAAAGATTGTGAATGGAGCACTTACTGTCTTGAAAGCTGAAAAGATCTCAGCAAACTTGTATATGCTCTTGGGAGACTCGATTCAGGAAGCAACTACATCGGTTGCATCACTGGATTCTGGAGAGGAAGCTTCTATGTTGTGGCACCAGAAAATGTGCCACATATCAGAACAGAGAATGAAGATTCTCGTCAATCAAAAGCTACTCCCAGGCTTGAAAGCCGTTAGTCTACCGTTTTGTGAGTATTGTGTTACAAGTAAGCGAAACAGATTAAAATTCAGCAAGTCAAGTGCCCAGAGTAAAACCATTTTAGAGTTGATTCACTCTGATGTTTGGGAAGCACCAGTTCAATCTCTGGGGAAAGCAAAATATTTTGTATCATTTATTGACGACTTTTCTAGAAGATGTTGGGTGAACCCGATCAAGAACAAGTCAGATGTGATGCCAGTTTTCAGAAACTTCAAATCACAAATTGAAGTTGAAACTGGAAAGAGAATCAACTGTTTAAGGATAGATAATGAAGGAGAATATTACATCAAGAATTTTGATGTATATTGTCAGCAAGAAGGCATCAAAAGACAGACTACTACACCTTACACTCCTCAACAAAATTGGGTGGCAGAAAGGATGAATAGAACGCTGCTGGAAAGAGTAAGAGCTATGCTCAGAACAGCGGGTCTACCAAAATACTTTTGGGCAGAAGTAGTTCATACAACATGTTATGTTGTAAATAGATCTCCATCAACTGCAATGATTTGAAGACAGCGATGGAGATATGGAGCGGAAAACCAGCTGATTACACATCTCTTCATATTTTTGGTTGTCCTGTGTACGTGATGTACAACGCTCAAGAAATAACAAAACTAGATCCAAAAAATATGAAATATATATTTTCTTGGGTTATGCTGATGGAGTAAATGGGTATCGCTTGTGGGATCCCACTTCCCACAAGATCATTATCAGTAGAGATGTGATATTTGCAGAAGATCAACTGCAGAAAGAAGGAAATGATAACACTTTTAAAGAAAGTACAGAGACTACAACAGTACTGGTGGAAAATAATCCAGAACAAGAAAATTCAGATTCTTCTGAAGCAGCACCAGAGCACGAGGTACAAGAACCAGTAGAGTTTGAAGCTTCTGAAGTCCTTCGATCAACTCGAGAGAGAAGACCTCCAGGTTGGCACTCAGAGTATGTTACAGAGAGTAACATTGCATACTGTCTTCTAACAGAGGATGGAGAGCCATCAACTTTCCATGAAGCTACAAAAGACGTAAATGCACCTTTGTGGTTGACAGTAATGCAAGAAGAAATAAAAGCTTTACATAGAAACAATACATGAGACCTAGTACTATTACCACGTGGAAGAAAAGTCATTGGTAATAAATAGGTCTACAAGATCAAGCGAGATAAAAATGATCAAGTGGAACGGTATCGTACACAATTGGTGGTGAAATGATATGCTCAGAAAGAAGTGACTGATTTCAACGAGATATTTTCTCTGGTGGTTCGACTTACAACAGTCAGAGTAGTCCGGGCAATGTGTGCTACTTTTGATCTACATCTAGAACATTTGGATGTGAAAACTGCATTTCTTCATTGATAACTTGAAGAAGAAATTTATATGCTCCAACCAGAAGGTTTTGCTGAAATATGAAAGGAGAACTTGGTTTGCACGTTGAACAAATCTCTATATGGTCTCAAACAGGCACCGAGATGTTGGTGTTGGACAATTATGACCCATAGCATCACTATTTGTACATAACATTGTGTTGTTGTACAAATTAACTATGTGACAAAGGAAAATGCTCTTTTATCATTTGTAATTAGATTACCAAGATACATAAATGATAAAAGTCCATATGATTAGTACCGGATTAATAATATATGAGACAATATTAATCCTCTAAGTTTTAATCATTAAAATATCCCTAGTAATAATATTATCGAGATTGGACATCGATAATACGAAATAGACTAGTATTGCACTTGTGCGAGTTATGGGAGCATAACGGCATAGTTCTCATATATTTAAGTATTGGATACTTATGCAAGTGTGATAGGAGGTTATGCAAGTGTGATAAGAGGTTGTGTTTACCGATGGTACGGGAACAGCTTCGCTCTGGATAGACCCCTTGAAATACCATTGGTAGTATGACTATGTGTCTATGAGAGTCCGAATCAGGATAGGTGTATTTGGTCTTAACCTGAGACTTGCATCGCTAATACTTGTGACAATCAATATAATTTGGTTTTGGTCCTCCGGGGCTTTAACAGGTTCTGTGTATGCCTCTTCTAGGTATATTGAGAATCGTAGTGTATTGGGTGTAATGTCAAGATGGAAATATCACTCCAGTCATATGGAGATGATGATCACGCAGGATACGGAACTAGTACTCTTAAGTACTGCAATCATTGGGATAATATGACTAGGTCATGTTTATCCGATTATAGAGACTAGTTACCAGAGATCCGATATATGCTTCATACGGGGCAGACACAATTCCAGCCCTAGGCCTAGCATGTGACATTCGATACTGGATCGTAATACGCAATACTATGTATACTACGCCTGACATAGATTACATATTCCTTAAAAAAATATTTCTGGAGAATTGGGTAGGCACGACGCTTTGCTAGAAGCCAACCATGTCTTGTAAATCGGTAAGAACGTGGTACTAGGTACGCACGTATTCGGATATTCCGATGACCGGATTTACTGCCAACATATCTAGGGATCTCATGGGTCGCTTCCCGAAGATTCACCGATGACGTATGACTCGAAGATAATTAATCTGGGATTAATTAGATGAGAGAGAAAATTAATCTAAGATTAATTACATAGAGATTTTATCTGGGATAAAATACTACTAGAATAGAGAGAACGATTAATTTGGAATTAATCGATAAAATAATATATTCGATATATTAAATGAAATTAGATTTCATAACGGAATTAAAATTGGATTTTAATTCGGGCGAACGAATTAATTTAGAATTAATTCACGAGCGATGTGAATAGTAATTTTGCTAGGCATAATTATTTAATTAAATTTAATTTAATTACGTCGCAATGAAAAATTTGTTAATTCAGAATTAACGAACCCGAGCCCGGGATGTGTTTGCGGGCCCACTCGGATTTTGAATCAAGTGGGGCCCACATGTCACATCACTTGTCACTTTATTTGCTTTAAGGTTATGGAAGTTAGTGAGCTTAATTTTGGTAACTTGTTGCTTACACAAGTTTGACTTGTGATAGACATTTTACTAACTACACTTTTGGTAAATGGATTGGTTTTTTGAAATCAATAAAACATTTTAACAAAAATGGAAAACTCACTTACTCTATCTACACACCAAAAACCGTGAGCCTCTCATATTCTTTTCTTCTCCATTTTTGCCGAGAATAACAAGGAAGAACAAGGAAATTTTGTAGCAAAATTTCCAAAACTAGTACTTAAAGAATCATACAAAGGTGATAGGGAAACATTTCCCATGAGTTTGGAATCTCATTCACCAAGCTTGGATGCTCAACATACATCAAATGAGAGCTTGGAGCACAACACAAAGGCTTGGAATTTTTGTTATCTCCTACATCCACTTAGCCGATCAAAGTGAGTATTTTCCGCAACTTACTTTGTTTATTCACACATATTTTATGCTTAATTGATCTTGGTTTGACCTAGAAAACCCAACAATGGTATCAGAGCCATAATTGAGCATGAAATTGATTTTAGGGTTCTTAAACTTTAATTTGGGATTTTGTGATTTGAGCATGATTTCTTCAAATTGATTGGTTGAGTATGCTTAGATTATGATAACTAAGTGTTATGCATGATGAATTTGGAGAAAAATTAATTAGATTAATTTTCCCCTAATTGCTTACCTTGGCCGAATCTATAGGACCCTTGTAGGTCATGGTGATTTTCATTTTAAGCCATTGGATGTGTTTAAAATGTTAGGATATATTGATTTGTGATTTAATTGGATTGAAATCAAAATCGGATATAAAATCCCTTGAATTGTCGTGAGCCTTGGAGAGCATGTTGGATTGATTTTGCTTCAATTTGTGTTGGACATAAGTTGATTAGTTAAAGCATGATTAATTAGTGTAATTGGTGTTTTAGAAATATTAATTTAACTAATTAATTATGGCTATACACTTTAGTTAATTAAATTGTGATATTTGGAATGTTCGAATTTAATTAATTAAGCTTAATTTGGAATTGGGCTATTAATGTTGTATTTGGGCTTAATGGGCTTGGTTGGGTCAAGTTTGGTTTAGGATAATTGGTTGGATCCAATTGGGCCTAAAACCATTTCCATAAAGTCCAAATATGATTAACGGGCCTTTAAAATTTAATTGGGCCTAATGGGCCATTATTAATTTTATTCCAAAGGGTGATTCCTTATTAGGCCTTGGTTGCCAAAGTCAATGCCTTAATAAATTAATTGAAAGCCCATTGGACTTTAATTGAATAGTATTGGATACTAATTGGGCCTTTGAGACCCGTTAAGATTGGATTTGGAATCCAAGTCTAAAAGACACATTTAAAGTGTAATCATTTAATTTGGAATTAAATAAAGAATTAGTATTGAATACAAATTAAATTGGATTTAATATTGTAGTTTGATATAATTCAAGAATTCGTACTTTGAGTACTTATTCTTAAACGAGTTGGACTCACGCAAATCAAATCGTTGTTTGAACATTGGATGATCATTAATCAAAGATTAATTAATTGGATTAGATTGGTTGATAACATGCTTTGTGTGAATACATGGATGTGATGTATAAATAATGTATATCGGATGGATATTAGATGAGTGAGGGCAATTTTGGAAATTGTTGTAATAAATTTAGAATTTATTAAATTGGACCTGCGTGTCCAGCCTATTACCTCTTGACTCTTTGTAATTCTATTCTCACCTATTCCCCTCAATGTAAATGAGGTTTCTTTAGAAGTGTTATGTAATTGGGTAGAAGTAAGAATAATGCTAGCCGGGGAAAGGAAATAGAGAGATTTTTTTTAGGAACAAAATATTTTAAATATCCATCCGCATATCATTATTAATTTATTTATCGCGCATTATTATGCTTTTAGAATGCATGCTTAAGGGTGTATGATGAGACCTAATCAAAGATAATTAATTGGTTGCCAATTACGCGAAAAACCCTCAACAAATATTAAGCGATTTCATTCCATTGAGTGATTCTCTCTCAAGATGTAAGATTGGCACTGGTTTGTTGGCCAAAGTCAAGACCTTTGTCTATCACAGATGTGTTTGAATCATGAAGGTTTTGTTCCATATCGCATGTCTTGTCCAAGTTGTGATTTATTAGCCAAAGTCAAGATCACTTCTTGTCCATCGACATCGACTACGAAGCTTTCCAAAGTCAATGGGTCCTACTTAACTGGAATCATTAAGCTTGTTGTGCCAAAGCCAATGCTTAGTTGATTCAGAGGAAAAAGGTTAGGGAATATATCAGATATATTGGCATATATTAGATATATGTTTCAGACTTGGATGTCCACCTACTGGATCTAGGAATTGGATGAGATCCAATTGATCTTAGAGATCTACCTAGTTAAATATCATACAGCTTGTTGGCCAAAGTCAAGGTTGTGTGTTATTTAATGGGATCCTACCCCACTAGGAAACTAGGTTTCCCGAGTACTCAACAGAGGGTTAGAGGCTCGCCAAAAAATAGTGGGAGGCAAGTATTAAATTTGCAATTTCGTTTAGATACTTGCCAATACGTGCTCATTTCATTTTTCGTCATTATTTAAATATATATTAGTTGGACTAATATTTAATTGTTGTTTTAAATTAAACAGTTGGACTGTGTTCAAACTATTTCATTTATAGTTGATTATATAATTGGATTATAGTAATCAATATATTTGGTTTTAACCAATCAAGTAGTAGTTGATTATATAGTTAGACTATAATACTCATTATATTTGATTGTACCCGAAATCGTTGATTGGATAGTTGGACTATTGTAATAAAGATAACTGAAAGATTAGCGTTTAGAACATAATCCTGGGTGAAAATGTCTTTAAACGGCTCTAATTTTCAGATTGGGAATAAAACCTCAGGATAGTCCTGAGAACTGAGAAATTACTCTATTTGATAGAGCAACCTCTCGGGCCTGAGCCCGGAGTTGCGCAAATAGTGGAGCATGAGATTTGGAAGACTCATGGTGATGATAACTTTAGTGCTCAATTCGTTATGCTTACCGCAATGACTCTTTAATTCTATCGTCAGAATTAAGGATTAGATCTTTATACCATGATGATGAAATTAAAGGATCTTCATAGATCTAACCCTGGATCTTAGAAGTACTAATTGTAATAGAAAACTCTTGGAGAGTTAATGGCTATGCTCAATGAGACAAAGCCAGAGTTTGCAAAAGGGCAAAGGCAAAATCGTCACAATCTTCTAGGAAGACAAATGACATATCCCAAGATGTCTGCCTAAATTATGGCAAATGGGGTCACTGAGGCGTGACTGCCGTATGGACAAGGCAGGCATGAAGGAAGTGAAGGCGGGGCAAGGCTCAGGCTTCAATTATGTTTGTCATAAACATGTTCACTATTAGTTTCAAAATTGGATTTTGATACTAAATAAATATGTACTGATGTGCAGAATCTGCCGACTGCGAGTCGGAAACGGAACGAGAGTCGCTGTTTTAACCGTAGAAACCTAAGTTTAGGAACTACCTTTTGGGCATGTACTTAAATTAGGAAACTGTTATAATGTACCTGTGGGACACAGAAACAGGGCGACGCATGTTGTTCCGGGCTCGTGGCCCGATTGGGAGTACGGAGTAGCCCGCGGGGGACTAAACCGGAGAATAATGGAGTCGCCACCCGGTGTAAACCGGGACAAAGATTTAAGGCCGCACTCACCCCTCGCAAGGGAAGACCTCAAGCCATTGGGTTCAGAATGGTCCCTTACTTATGCCACTTGTAATAAAATGATTTGTGCAATAATTCAACCAAGCCTAAGCAACATTTATTTCCAAGGATAATTTACTCCTAAGTTCGCATGCATAAGTACAAGGCTCATATCTAAGTTTTCATATTACCTATGTCCGGATTTGCATACAACCTATTTGCATTTAATCTATGTCCCAATTTGCATACATAATGATAAATACAACTAGCATACAATGTCATAAGCACATTACATTCGATCATATAATGCGGAAAACAAAGAACAACCTAAACATAATGCAAACTCCAAAAGTAAAATAAATGACGAATCATGCTTGAAAATGAACAACTAAATAGGCTAAATCATGCTTAAGAACCAAGTAACATACTAACGGCCTAATCATGCTTGAATACCATCTCATTAACACATCAAATAGACAAATGCAGAGATACAAATGGTATGATCGGCTACATGATACAAGAGAAATCACCTAAGAAATAATTATGCATGACATGTGATGAAAAGGACTCAGTTCAGTGTATGCGCGTTCGTGTAGCGTTTGAAAATACGTTCGAACGGTAAACAGAAGGTTCACGTTCGTATAACGTTTGATAACTCGTTCGAACGGGACATGACCTGATGAAACAAAACGCATTCGCATTCGAGTAGCGTTCCTAAACGCTTTCAAACGGTAAACAAGAGGTTTGTGTTCGTATAGCGTTTGAGAACGCATTCGAACGGGACCAGACCTGATGCATGATAAACAAAGGAAATACGTGCGCGTTCGAGTAGCGTTAGTAAATGCGTTGGAACGGAAAACAGAAGGTTCGCGTTCGTATAGCGTTCGTAAACTCATTCGAACGAACTGAGACAAAAACAAGCGTTGGTGCGTGTGGGAACACAGGATTTGGGGCGACGCATGCTGTCCCGAGCTCGCGGCCCGGTCGGGAGTACGGAATAGTCCGGGGGACTAAACCGGAGAATAATGGAGTCGCCAACTGGTGTGAACCAGGAAAATGAGATTTAAGGCCGCACTCACCCCTCGCAAGGGAAGACCTCAAACCGTTGGGTTCGGAATGGTCCCTTACTTATGTCATTTGTAATGAAAGGATTTATGTAATAATTTAATCAAGTTTAAGTAACACTTATTTCCAAGAGTATCATGCTTCTAAATTCACATGCATACATCAACAAGTTCATCACAACATGCAACATCACATGGCAATCTCATGAACATTTCTCAATCATATGATAGGGAAAACTAAGAACAACCTAATCATGCTTGAGTCTTTCCCTCCAACCTGCAACATGAGTATATTTGAGAAAAGCATTCAACCCTGGTACTATGAAATTCAGTGATGTTTAGAACACGGGGAATCTTCGGAAGCAACAACAGTACAGTCAGTTTTCAGAAATGAATCAGTATCAGTTGGGGGTGAGGCCCACATCAGTATCAGTCTGGGGGCGAGGCCCATATCAGTAGTATCAGTCTTGGGGCGAGGCCCATATCTGTAGCAGTTTGGGGGCGAGGCCCATATCAGTATCAGTCTTGGGGTGAGGCCCACATCAGTATCAGTCTGGGGGCGAGGGCCATATCAGCAGTATCAGTCTTGGGGCGAGGCCCATAACTGTAGCAGTCTGGGGGTGAGGCCCATATCAGTATCAGTCTTGGGGCGAGGCCCACATCAGTATCAGTCTGGGGGCGAGGCCCATATCAACAATATCAGTCTTGGGGCGAGGCCCATATCTGTATCAGTCTGGGGGCGAGGCCCACATCAGTATCAGTCTAGGGCTGAGGCCCATATCAGTATCAGTTAGGGCCGAGGCCCACATCAGTATTGGCCTAGAGCGAGGCCCACATCAGCATCACTTTAGGGCCGAGGCCCACATCAATATCAGTTTAGGGCCGAGGCCCACATCAATATCAGCTTAGGGGCGAGGCCCACATCATCATCAGTTTCTGCCGGGTATGGCATTCTGGGGGGACGAGGTCCACATCAGTTCAGTATCAGTTCTGCTGGGTATGGCATTCTGGGGGCGAGGCCCATATTGGTTCAGTATTAGTTCTGCCGGGTATAGTACTCTGGGGGCGGGGCCCACATCATTATCGGTAACGGTTTGGAAATTGACCACTCTCATATCAGTAATGGTTCGGAAATGGACTATCTCTCCTCAGCAATGGTTCAGAAATGGACTATCTCTCATCAGCAACAATTCGGAAATGGACCATCATCTCATCACTTGCCGAAAATGGCACTCTAAAAATGGAGCAACGGTTCGGAAATGGACCATTATCACATCTCGCCGAAAATGGCACTCCGAAAATGGAGCACGGTTCGAAATGGACCATCATCTCATCACTTGCCGAAAATGGCACTCTAAAAATGAAGCAACAGTTCAGAAATGGACCATTATCACATCTCGCTGAAAATGGCACTCCGAAAATGGAGCACGGTTCGAAATGGACCATCATCTCATCTCGCTGAAAATGGCACTCTGAAAATGGAGCACGGTTCGGAGATGGACTAAGGAAGGCCTAACCCATCGGAATATGATACATATACATGCATACATGCATACATATCACATACATGCAATGCTTGTTTTGTGTTCACAGGTTTGTAGCGGCAAAGACCATCTCATCAAAAAACGGTTCAAAAATGAGCCTTATTCTCGCACAGCACGGTTCGGAAATGGACCGCTACCACAACAGATGCCGAAAATGGCGTTCCAAAGTGGAGAACACACAGCAAATGCCGAAAATGGCGTTCCAAAGTGGAGCACACATAGCAAATGCCGAAAATGGCGTTCCAAAATGGAGCACACACAGCAAAGGCCGAAAATGGCGTTCCAAAATGGAACACACACAGCAAATGCCGGAAATGGCGCTCCAAAATGGAGCACACACACAAAAGATACCGAAAATGGCGCTCTAAAAATGGAGCATGGTTCGAGAGTGAACCAGGGGTCGCAGCACCTCACCACCAAATCAACTCAACTCAACACATGGTAAGTCAAGTGGCAGGTGGCGAGCCAGGTAAGTGAAAATGCATTGTATAACTTTGATAGGATTGTCACTGTTACACATTACACAAGTCCCATCAAAGTGGGGGAGACTGTAGGCACTGCATTTTTGCACATAAGTCCCTATGATGAGTCTCATTTGGAGACACTACCTTTTAAGTCATGGAGGTCACGGAAAACGGACATCGGAAGGGGAAATTCAGAATAAACAAGGTTCACTGTTTTTGTTCGTGCTGCGTTCGTGTATGCATTCGAACGGCAAACAGATTGCGGGCGTTCGTGCCGCGTTCGAAGAAGCGTTCGAACGGTGTCGGTAATTCTGGTTTTGCTGCTAGCCTCACATCAAGCCCAATTCGCCCGAGCCTTGGCCCACACGCCCAAGCCCACTTAAAACACATATTTAACACATGGTGAAATCAAAACAAATCTAAAAATCACATACCAAATTAAAATAAACATTAAAATCAATCAAATATTTTAATTCCTTAATTAAGATATTCACCCACCAATTACACAAGATTCCTTCCTAACTAAACAAAATCACATAATAAATTAAAAAGATGTCATGCCTAATTAAAATCAATTATAACAAATTAAAGATATTGACTTCATAATCTAAACCAAATTTGTCCCCCCTCAATCTTTGACTTTCCTTGCTCAACACCAAATCAAATCCCTTCCTTGTGAGACAAGGTGAAGCCCTAGCCTTTCTCTATATAAACAACCCCTAACCAAGACATGCACTCCCCTAGCTCATACACATAATATACACACAACTCACACAAATCACAAGACACAAAAGAAAATAACCCCAAGCCTTCACGTTAAAAGCACCTTCACAAACCGATCAGCCCTACACGTCCATAAGCCTCACAAATCTGCCCATGCCACACAGCCCTTCAACGCCATAAACACAACACAATTAAAAAAATGCCTCACCTTCGCCCCTTCAACACACTGCCCCCACTTCGTCAGCAACACAGTAGCCCTAAAACACACATAAAACAGCCCCCGAACCACACCATAACACCACCGAAAATCACACCCAAAACAGTAGCCAAAACATCCCAAAAACAGTAACTAAAATACATCAGTAAAGCAGTAGCAAAACGACAGCGAATCGGAGTCAAAAGCAGCAGCAAAAGACGGAGAACGATGACTCAAAACAGTAAGGCAACGAACAAGAGCAGTGAACCAGTGAACCGGAAGAGTTACGGAGCATCCACCCTTCCGACGATCGTGTACCGTACATCCGAGAGGTGATTTAAAAGGTTAGACCTGAGGGCACTTTTCTCATTAGTTTATATTCAACTTTTGATTGTGTATTGAATTCTATTCGCATGAGAGTCGTTTGTGGATGCATGTTGTGGCTTGAATGAAATGGAAAATGTGTCGCCTCTTGTGGTATATAGGATGGAAACCCAGACATAAATTTCATAGCCGATTCCGAATAGACGGTAGTATGTTCTGTACTCGGGATACAACTCCACGTACCACTTGAGTAAACGACACATTCTTTTGTTTTATGTTGCTTTGATTTATTTATTTTTCGTTATTTGAATTATGCATGTTCCTTTTGTATGTATGATACAACCGAGCGCATGGGCTAGTAAGTCGGATAAAGGTCCCCTATTTGGAGGGGTTAAAATCCTTTACCACGATGCTTTGCCGCGCTGGTTGATGTGTGTTCGGTTGAATGCAAGATATGTTCAATCGGGCATACTAAGTTTGATATTATTGTCTTTATTCTTGGTATGCATGATACAATCGAGCGCATGGGCTTAGTAAGTCGGATTAAAGGTACCCTATTTGGAGGGGTTAAAATCCTTTACCACAATGCTTTGCTGCGCCGATTGATGTGTGTTCGGTTGGATATAATATATGTTCAATCGGATATACTAAGTTTGATATAATTGTCTTTATTTTTTATATGCATTGAGATAAGCGCATGGGCTTAGTAAGTGCGATGAAAGGTCCTCTAATTGAAGAGGTTAAAATCCTTCGCCACGATGCTTCGCCGCGCTTCATCGGGAGTACGGAGTCGCCAGACTGTGGGAACACTGGAACTGGGGCGACGCATGCTGTCCCGGGCTCGCGGCCCGGTCGGGAGTACGGAGTAGCCACTGGGGACTAAACCGGAGAATAATGGAGTCACCACCTGGTGTGAACCAGGAAAATAAGATTTAAGGCCGCACTCACCCCTCGCAAGGGAAGACCTCAAACCTTTGGGTTCGGAATGGTCCCTTACTTATGTCACTTGTAATGAAAGGATTTATGTAATAATTTAATCAAGTTTAAGTAACACTTATTTCCAAGAGTATCATGCTTCTAAATTCACATGCATACATCAACAAGTTCATCACAACATGCAACATCACATGGCAATCTCATGAACATTTCTCAATCATATGATAGGGAAAACTAAGAACAACATAATCATGCTTGAGTACTATCTCATGAACATATTAACCAAATAACATGCTAATAGCCTAATCATGCTTGAATATCATCCCAAGAACACATCGAATGGATAAATGCAGGTATAAAAATAATATGATTGGCTACATAATGCAAGGGAGATCACCCAAAAGGCAGTTGTGCATGAAATATGTGAGACAAACTTAGTTCAGTGTGTGCGCATTCGTGTAGCGTTCGTAAACGCGTTCGAACGGCAAACAGAAGGTTCGCGTTCGTGTAGCGTTTGATAACGCGTTCGAACGGATCCAGACCTGATGAAACAAAATGCGTGCGCGTTCGAGTAGCGTTTGAAAAACGCATTCGAACGGGAAACAGAAGGTTCGCGTTCGTATAGCGTTCGATAATGCATTCGAACGGGAACAGACCTGATGCACAAAATGTGACGCAATACATACATAAAAAGCAAATAGTGAAATACAAAGCGCGGCGAAGCGTCGTGGCGAAAGATTTTAACCTCTTCAATTAGAGGACCTTTCATCGCACTTACTAAGCCCATGCGCTTATCTCAATGCATATAAAAAATAAAGACAATCATATCAAACTTAGTATATCCGATTGAACATATCTTATATCCAACCGAACACACATCAACCGGCGCGGCAAAGCATTGTGGTAAAGGATTTTAACCCCTCCAAATAGTGGACCTTTAATCCGACTTACTAAGCCCATGCGCTCGATTGTATCATGCATACCAAGAATAAAGACAATAATAGCAAACTTAGTATGCCCGATTGAACATATCTTGCATTCAACCGAACACACATCAACCGGCGCGGAAAAGCATTGTGGTAAAGGATTTTAACCCCTCCAAATAGGGGACCTTTAATCCGACTTACTAAGCCCATGCGCTCGGTTGTATCATACATACAAAAGGAACATGCATAATTCAAATAACGAAAAATAAATAAATCAAAGCAACATAAAACAAAAGAATGTGCCGTTTACTCAAGTGGTACGTGGAGTTGTATCCCGAGTACAGATCATACTACCGTCCATTCGGAATCGGCTATGAAATTTATGTCCGGGTTTCCATCCTATATACCACAAGAGGCGACACATTTTCCATTTCATTCAAGCCATAACATGCCTCCACAAACGACTCTCATGCGAATAGAATTCAATACACAATCAAAAGACGAATATAAACTAATGAGAAAAGTGTCCTCAAGTCTAACCTTTTAAATCACCTCTCGGATGTACGGTACACGATCTCGGAAGGGTGGATGCTCCGTAACTCTTCCGGTTCACTGGTTCACTGCTCTCGTTCGTTGCCTTACTGTTTTGAGTCGTCGTTCTCCGTCCTTTGCTGCTGCTTTTGACTCCGATTCGCTGCCGTTTTGCTACTGTTTTGCTACTGTATTTTAGTTACTGTTTTTGGGATGTTTTGGCTACTGTTTTGGGTGTGATTTTTGGTGGTGTTATGGTGTGGTTCGGGGGCTGTTTTATGTGTGTTTTAGGGCTACTGTGTGGCTGACGAAGTGGGGGCAGTGTGTTGAAGGGGCGAAGGTGAGGCAGTTTGTTAATTGTGTTGTGTTTATGGCGTTGAAGGGCTGTGTGGCATGGGCAGATTTGTGAGGCTTATGGACGTGTAGGGCTGATCGGTTTGTGAAGGTGCTTTTAACGTGAAGGCTTGGGGTTATTTTCTTTTGTGTCTTGTGATTTGTGTGAGTTGTGTGTATATTATGTGTATGAGCTAGGGGAGTGCATGTCTTGGTTAGGGGTTGTTTATATAGAGAAAGGTTAGGGCTTCACCTTGTCTCACAAGGAAGGGATTTGATTTGGTGTTGAGCAAGGAAAGTCAAAGATTGAGGAGGGACAAATTTGGTTTAGATTAGGAAGTCAATATCTTTAATTTGTTATAATTGATTTTAATTAGGCATGACATCTTTTTAATTTAGTATGTGATTTTGTTTAGTTAGGAAGGAATCTTGTGTAATTGGTGGGTGAATATCTTAATTAAGGAATTAAAATATTTGATTGATTTTAATGTTTATTTTAATTTGGTATGTGATTTTTAGATTTGTTTTGATTTCACCATGTGTTAAATATGTGTTTTAAGTGGGCTTGGGCGTGTGGGCTAAGGCTCGGGCGAATTGGGCTTGATGTGAGGCTAGCAGCAAAACCAGAATTACCGACACCGTTTGAACGCTTCCTCGAACGCGGCACGAATGCCCGCATCTGTTTGCCGTTCGAACGCATACACGAACGCAGCACGAACGAAAACAGTGAACCTTGTTTATTCTGAATTTCCCCTTCTGATGTCCGTTTTCCGTGACCTTCATGACTTAAAAGGTAGTGTCTCCAAATGAGACTCAACATAGGGACTTATGTGCAAAAATGCAGTGCCTACAGTGCGGCGTTCTGAAACGCGTTCGAACGCGGTTACATCAGTGACCTCAAAAAACAGTAAACAACATGACACATACGTGAATGGGTGAATAGATGACACCTAATAACGGGCTACAATGCGTGGCAAAGCATCGTGGTAAAGGATTTTAACCCCTCGACATAGAGAACCTTTAATCCAACTTACTAAGCCCATGCGCCAATAACATAATGCACATAAAAATAAAGACGATGATATCGGACTTTGTATACCCGATTGAACACATCTTACATTCAAACGAATATATGTCATCCGGCGCGGCGAAGCATCGTGGTAAAGGATTTTAACCCCTCGAAACAGAGGACCTTTAATCCCACTTACTAAGCCCATACGCTAATATCATAATGCATATAAAAATAAAGACAACGATATCGGACTTTGTATACCCGATTGAACACATCTTACATTCAACCGAATATACGTCATCCGACGCGGGAAAGCATCGTGGTAAAGGATTTTAACCTCTCGAAACAGAGGACCTTTAATCCAACTTACTAAGCCTATACGTTTTATCTTATCATTACACAAACAAATAACATGCAGAATTTAAATAACGAATAATAAACAAATCAAACAACATAAAACAAAATATGCGGCGTTTGCTCAAGTGGTACGTGGAGTTGTATCCCAAGTACAGACCGCACTACCGTCCATTCGGATTCGGCAATGAAATTTATGTCTGGGTTTCCATCCTATATACCACGAGAGGCGACACATTTTTCATTTTATTCAAAGCCACAACATACATCCATGAACGACTCTCATACGAAATAAATAACTAAAAACAATTAAAAGATGAATAAGAAAATAAATACGAAGAGTGCCCTCGGGTCTAACCTTTTTATGTCGACTCTCGGAAGTACCGTACGCGGTCGTTGGAAGGGTGGATGCTCCGCAACTCCTCCGGTTCACTGGTTCAATGTTTTCTCTCACCGTTTCGCTGCTCAAGCAACCATTTTCACTCCGTTTCACTGCTGTTTTGCTGCTGTATTTTGGTCACTATTTTTGGTGTTTTAGGCTACTGTTTTGGATGTTTTTTGAAGGTTTAAGGTGTAGTTTTAAGGTGTTTAGGCTACTATATGGGGGTGTGATTTTCGGTTAATGTAAGGGTAATTCCAAGGGTGATTTTCGGTTAATGTAAGGGTAATTCCAAGGGTGATTTTCGGTTAATGTAAGGGTTGTTTAGGGTGATCAGTTTCGGTGATGTAGATGGAGGAGGGGAAGAGAAACTTCTTGCTTCTTGTTATTGTCTTAGGCGTGAATTGAGAGCTCTTTTTTTGCTGTATATGCGTGAAAAGTGAGGAGGGGTGTCTTACTTGAGAGAGGGCAAGTGTTTGTGTGTTATTTATTCGGTAACTTTGGGAGGGTGTAGTTCGTGATGGTAGTGTACATGAGGGGTGAAGTGTGAAGGGTACGTGTATGTGTTAAGTATGTGGGTGATGAGCCATTAACATGAGGCTGCTGAATATGGCTGCATGGGTTTTTTTTGTGTCTTTTTGTGTTTGGTTTCTTCAATGGCCAAGAGGGAGGCAAGGGCTAGAGGTTCTTTGATGTTGGTTTTGAGAGAGAGATGGGCGAGAGGTTCCAAGAGAGAAGAAGAGAGTTGAGTTGTTAGGGTTTCATTTTTTTGTCTCACTACCGTGAATGTCCAGGAGCAAGGGTTGAAGTTTGTGTTATTTTTATAGTGACAAGCTAGAGTTTGCATGGATTTTAAGGAAAGAGATCAAGTAAATATGGATGCATCAATTTATTAAGGGGATAAAATCATGTAATTTGGGTGGGATATATTTATTTAAGGGAATGATATTTATATTTTTGGTGGGTAATATATTAAATTGGTGAGTGAATTATTTAAATTAGGAATGTGATTTATTAAAAGTGGTAGGTGATTTAATTTAATTTAATTTAATTTAATTTGATTTGTGTTTTAAATATGTTTTAATTATTTTTGGATTGGGCTTGGGTGAGATGGGCCTGGTGTGTGGCTTGCGGGGTTTTTTGGCTAAAGGTGCTAATTGGGCTTGGGTGTGAGGCTAGCAGTAAAACCAGAAATACCGACACCGTTCAAACGTCGATTCGAACACTACATGAACTCCCGCAATCTGCTTGACGTTCGAACGTTGTCACGAACGCAGCACGAACGAAAATAGTGAACTTGCGAAATGAACATGATGACATACTTACTCTGAATTTCCCCTTCCGACGTCCGTTTCCCGCGACTTCCGCGACTTAAAAGGTAGTGCCTCTAAATGAGACTCATCAAAGGGACTTATATGCAAAAATGCAGTGCCTACAGTCACCCCACTTTGATGGGACTTGTGTAATGTATAACAGTGACAATCCTATCAAAGTTATGCAATGCATTTTCACTTACCTGGCTCGCTAGCTACCACCTGACCTACCTGCTGCTTCGAACTGAGTTGATCTGGTGGTCCATTTTCGAACTGTGCTCCATTTTTGGAGCGCCATTTTTACCATCTGTTGTGTGTGTGCTCCATTTTGGAGCACCATTTTCGGCAGCTGTTGTGTGTGTGCTCCATTTTGGAGTGCCATTTTCGGCATCTGTTGTGTGTGCTCCATTTTGGAGTGCCATTTTCGGCATCTGTTGTTTGTGCCCCATTTTGGAGCGCCATTTTCGGCATCTGTTGTGTGTGCTCCATTTTGGAGCGCCATTTCCAGCATCTGTTGTGTGTGTGCTCCATTTTGGAGCGCCATTTTCGGCATCTGTTGTGTGTGCCCCATTTTGGAGCGCCATTTTCGGCATCTGTTGTGTATGCTCCATTTTAGAGCGCCATTTCCGGCATCTGTTGTGTGTGACCCATTTTGGAGCGCCATTTTCGGCATCTGTTACTTGATGAGAGGTGGCTCATTTTTGAATCGTTACTCGATGAGATGGTCTTTACCGCTACAATCATACGAACAAAATAAAAATAGTATGTATGTGATATGTATGTATGTATACATGGATGCATGATGTTGATGTGGGCCTCGCCCCCAAACCGATACCGATGTGGGCCTCGCCCCTAATTGATACTGATGTGGGTCTCGACCTTCGGGACTCATCCCCAAACTGATACTGATGTGGGCCTCGGCCTTACTCATGCCCAAACTGATACTAATGTGGGCTTCGGCCCTGGGACGCATCCCCAAACTGATGCTGATGCGGGCCTCGACCCCCAAATAGATACTGATATGGGCCTCGCCCCCAGAATGATACTGATATGGGCCTCGCCCCAAACTGATATTGATGTGGGCCTCGTCCCCAGACTGATACTGATATGGGCCTCACCCCAAATTAATACTGACGTGGGCCTCACCCCCAGACTGATAGTGATATGGGCCTCGCTCTAAACTGATACTGATATGGGCCTCGCCCTAAACTGATACTGATATGGGCCTCGCCCCCAGACTGATACTGATATGGGCCTCAACCCTCTGATTCATTCTTGAAAACTCCTGACACTGTACTGTTGCTGCTTCTGGTTGGCTTGCATTTGACGCTTTCTATTTTTTCTTCTTTGAAACTTGTGAATACAAAATAAAACAAACCCAAAAAGGAATGCAAAATACGTTACGTGTATGCATGTATGCATGAATGAGTTTCATATCCCGTTAGGTTAGGTCGTCCACCAATTCCCTTGGTGATTGCTCGGTTTTCTCTTCCTCTGGCAAAATACTGCTTCAATCTATCCACATTGATCGGCTCGGTGAACTCATTTCCTTCCAAGTCTGACAGCCTCACTGCCCCATTTCCCATTACTGAACGGTTATTCTGTCTTTTCTGCTTGCTTCTTTTGGAAATCCCCCGTGTTTTGAGTGTCGCTGAATATCATGGTATCAGGGTTGAATGCTTTTGTCAAACATACTCATGTCATGTAGGTTGAAAGGAAATGACTCAGTCAAGTAGGCGAAATTGATGTCTTTATTATTATTCAGGAAAATGTTCAAACAAGTAGACGAAGTCGATGTCTTTATTAAAAATGCAGAAAATAAACCAGAAAAAACAGTGTCATTGCCTTCTTCCTCGGCCTATGGTTCTTCACTGATGTCATCCTCTATCCTCATGGAAGAAACTAGGTGGTTGAGAGTTTGGAGGAAAAAACTTTCGGGCAGGCCGGAGTTGGTCATGTAAGTGGGTGGTGGAACAGAGTGGTAATTTGGTAGGGGGTTCCGATGTGTGTTAGGTTGTTCTTTCTCAGGATCAGGTATTTTATGGGCATCAATGAGGTTTTGGATTTCATGCCTAAGGCGGGTACAATTGTCAGTTTCGTGGCCTCTCCTCTGATGGAAGTGACAATACAGGCTTAGGTCAAGGTTGGGTGGTATAGGATCTGGAAGTGGTTTAGGCTCTAAGGGTTTTAAGGGTCATTGTCCCTTCAACTTTTTAAATACCTTCGACAAAGGTCTACCAAGGTTGGAGAATTTCCTATTTCTGATGGCAGCGACTTCGGTAGCAGCGGGCTTGGTCTCAGAATGCCCCCCAAAAGTCCTCATATTCTGGCTATAGAACTTTCTGTTCTCAGCTTCTTCTTCTTCTATATCCATGACAGTTTCCCTCAACTGTCGAAAATCTGCAATCATGGAGGTTATTCTCCTCAACTTGCCATAAATGGAAGGCTTGGTGCCCTTGATGATCATTTTGATTTGGTCATTCTCTGAGGGCCGAGTCTGCATCTTCAAAAGCTGGTTTCTCTAGCGGTCTACATACTCCTTGAAGCTTTCTTCCGGCTTCTACTTAGTGTTCTCCAAATAACGGAGTGACAAATCAATCTCCAAGTCTGTAACATACTGTTTCAGAAATGCATCTGCCAATTCCCTCCAATCTTCCCTAATCTTCTTCTCAAGGCTGTGATACCAAACTACCGGAGCTCATTCAAGTGACATCCCAAACATTTTCTGCACTTGACGCTTGGATAAACCCACTGAACTCATAACTGAAACATATTGTCGGAGGTGGACCCTCGGATCCCTATTCCCGTTGAACTTGGCCATATCCGGCATCTTGAATTGAGCAGACAACTGTTCCTCAAAGGTCATCGCCTCATAGTCTAGTAAGTCTTAATCCTTACCCTTCATCATATGGGTAACAGACTCTACCTAGTCACGGAGTTTCTGTATCTCGGCCTGAGACCCAGCTATTCTCCCAGCGTCATATTCAGCCATATCATCATCAAAAGCGGGGATGTCATCCCCCAACCTATTCGGAGGCTCCTCACGTCTTACATTCTTAGAGTTTCCCCCAGCACGGGGCACATCCATACTTGTCATGGCAGTGGTCAAGGCTTGAAACTGTTCGGTAATTTTGGCGAAACCATTCTCCAGCTGATCTACGCGAGATATCTCATTTTTTGATCCACTCATATCTGTTACCGGTCTTTTAGTGAGTCTTCCCTCTTCCCTAACCCAACGGGACTCTATGATATCTTTTATAGACATAGAGGGTATTAATAGGATATATGTATGCATGAGATGAATGAGATGCATGCGATACAAGGAATATATCAACTCATTAAAATTTTCACATAAATCGGCCCATCAACATTTTAGAAGCTTTTGGGCTAACTGTCATATGAGTGAACTTCTCCCAGTTTAAATGGCCCAACACGTTCACATCTTATGGCAAGAAGTCTAACCGTATCCAAATGATAATGTTCCTAAACACAAACATATAATGGCCCATTGGCGTTTTAGAAGCTTTTGGCCCAATCGTCATAAGATTGGTTCTTGTCCCAGTTTAAATGGCCCAACAAGCCCATACCTTATGACAAAAGGTCCGCATGGATCCAAACGACAATGTTCCCAAACACAAGCATACATAGATAGTTTCTACAGAGTGGCCCATCAACATTTCAGAATCTTTTGGCCCAATTGTTATAGGATACGAACTCGTCCCAGTTTGAATGGCCTAACAAGTTCGTATTTCTGACAAGAAGTCCAACTGCATCCAAATGAGGATGGTCCACAAGCACAAGGAAATAGTTGCTATAGGCCATACAACTCTGGTCTACGTTTGGATTTGTAGGAGTGTAGACAAAGACTCTCGCTGGCGAAGGATTGCCCATAACTAGGTATCCCCACTCAAGGGTTCGAGCGACCAAGTGAGCGCACCTTTTTTATACCTTACTATACGTGCCAACGAGTTATGATGTGTGACTGACTGTCAAATGGATTTCCCATTGTAGATTCCCCAGAGAGAGGGTGGAGCGAACTCTTTTAAATACCCAAGTCTCTTAGGCTCTTATCGCCTTGGTGACAGGAATAAACAACAAGTCCTTCAAATTACTCTGTCACAACGAGCTACGGGTAATGATTATCTAGGTGCCTTCACAATTTTTCCTTGTAGAAAGGTAGTGAATGAAGGAAGACACCAAACCATTACCTAGCCTTAAAAGTGCCTTTGATTAAACCCCTTTCAACCCACTATAGGAACAGTTAATTTAAAGCACAAATCATAATATTACAAGACATTATTTCGGGGCTGATTCCCTATCCCCAGTAGAGTCGCCAGACTGTGGGACACAGAAACTAGGCGACGCATGCTGTTCCGGGCTCGCGGCCCGATTGGGAGTACAGAGTAGCCCGCGGGGGACTAAATCGGAGAATAATGGAGTCGCCACCCAGTGTGAACCGGGACAAAGATTTAAGGCCGCACTCACCCCTCGCAAGGGAAGACCTCAAACCATTGGGTTCGGAATGGTCTCTTACTTATGCCACTTGTAATAAAATGATTTGTGCAATAATTCAACCAAGCCTAAGCAACATTTATTTCCAAGGATAATTTACTCATAAGTTAGCATGCATAAGTACAAGGCTCATATCTAAGTTTTCATATTACCTATGTCCGGATTTGCATAGAACTTATTTGCATTTAATCTGTCCCAATTTGCAAACATAATGATAAATACGACTAGCATACAATGTCATAAGCACATTACATTCAATCATATAATGCGGAAAACAAAGAACAACCTAAACCTAATGCAAATTCCAAACACAAAATAAATGACAAATCATGCTTGAAAATGAACAACTAAATAAGCTAAATCATGCTTAAGAACCAAGTAACATACTAACGGCCTAATCATACTTGAATACCATCTCATGAACACATCAAATAGACAAATACAGAGATACAAATGGTATGATCGGCTACATGATACAAGAGAAATCACCTAAGAAACAATTATGCATGACATGTGATGGAAATGACTCAGTTCAGTGTATGCGCGTTCGTGTAGCGTTTTAAAACACGTTCGAACGGTAAATAGAAGGTTCGCGTTCGTATATCATTTGATAACACGTTCGAACGGGGCAAGACCTGATGAAACAAAACACATTCGAATTCGAGTAGCATTCGTAAATGCATTCGAATGGTAAACATGAGGTTCGTGTTCGTATAGCATTTGAGAACACGTTCGAACGGGACCAGACCTGATGCATGATAAACAAAGGAAATACGTGCGCGTTCGAGTAGCGTTAGTAAACGCGTTCGAACGAAAAACAGAAGGTTCACGTTCGTATAGCATTCGTAAACACGTTCGAACGAACTGAGACAGAAAACATGCATTCGTGCGGCGTTCTGAAACGCTTTCGAACGAGGTTACAGCAGTGACCTCAAAAAACAGTAAACAACATGACACATACGTGAATGGGTGAATAGATGACACCTAATAACGGGCTACAAGGCGCGGCAAAGCATCATGGTAAAGGATTTTAACCCCTCGACATAGAGGACCTTTAATCCAACTTACTAAGCCAATGCGCCAATAACATAATACACATAAAAATAAAGACGATGATATCAGACTTTGTATACCCGATGGAACACATCTTACATTCAAACGAATATATGTCATCCGGCACGGCGAATCATCGTGGTAAATGATTTTAAACCCTCGAAACGGAGGACCTTTAATCCCAGTTACTAAGCCCATACGCTAATATCATAATGCATATAAAAATAAAGACAACGATATCGGACTTTGTATACCCGATTGAACACATCTTACATTCAACCGAATATACGTCATCCGGCGTGGCAAAACATCGTGGTAAAGGATTTTAACCCCTCGAAACGGAAGACCTTTACTCTAACTTACTAAGCCCATACGCCTTATCTCATCATTACACAAACAAATAACATGCAGAATTTAAATAACTGATAATAAACAAATCAAACAACATAAAACAAAATATGCGTCGTTTGCTCAAGTGGTATGTGGAGTTGTATCCCAAGTACAGACCGTACTACCATCCATTCGGATTCGGCTACGGAATTTATGTCTGGGTTTCCATCCTATATACCACAAGAGGCGACACATTTTTCATTTTATTCAAAGCCACAACATACATCAATGAACGACTCTCATACGAAATAAATAACTAAGAACGATTAAAAGATGAATAAGAAAATAATTACAAAGTGTGCCCTCAGGTCTAACCTTTTTATGTCGACTCTCGGAAGTACCGTACGCGGTCGTCGGAAGGGTGGATGCTCTGCAACTCCTCCAGTTCACTGGTTCAACATTTTCTCTCGCTGTTTCGCTGCTCAAGCTACCATTTTCGCTCCGTTTCGCTGCTGTTTTGCTGCTGATTTGCTGCTGTATTTTGGTCATTGTTTTTGGTGTTTTAGGCTACTGTTTTGGATGTTTTCTGAAGGTTTAAGGTGTAGTTTTAAGGTGTTTAGGCTACTATATGGGGGTGTGATTTCGGTTAATGTAAGGGTTATTCCAAGGGTGATTTTTGGTTAATGTAAGGGTTGTTTATGGTGATCAGTTTCAGTTATGTAGAGGGAGGAGGGGAAGAGAAACTTCTTGCTTCTTGTTATTATCTTAGGCGTGAATTGAGATCTTTTTTTTTGCTGTATATGCGTGAAAAGTGAGGATGGGTGTCTTACGTGAGAGAGGGCAAGTGTTTGTGTGTTATTTATTCGGTAACTTTGGGAGGGTGTAGTTCGTGATGGTAGTGTACGTGAGGGGTGAAGTGTGAAGGGTACATGTATGTGTCAAGTATGTGGGTGAGGAGCCATTAACGTGAGGCTGCTGAATATGGCTGCATGGGTTTTTTGTGTCTTTTTGTCTTTGGTTTCTTCAATGGCCGAGAGAGAGGCAAGAGCTAGGGGGTTCTTTGATGTTGGTTTTGAGAGAGAGATGGGCGATAGGTTACAAGAGAGAAGAAGAGAATTGAATTGTCAGGGTTTCGTTTTTTTGTCTCACTGCCGTGAATGTCCAGGAGCAAGGGTTGAAGTTTGTGTTATTTTTATAGTGACAAGCTAGGGTTTGCATGGATTTTTAGGAAAAAGATCAAGTAAATATGGATGCATCAATTTATTAAGGGGATAAAATCATGTAATTTGGGTGGGATATATTTATTTAAGGGAAGGATATTTATATTTTTGGTGGGTAATATATTAAATTGGTGAGTGAATTATTTAAATTAGGAATGTGATTTATTAAAAGTGGTAGGTGATTTAATTTAATTTAATTTCAATTTAATTGGTTTTAATTTAATTTAATTTTATTTGTGTTTTAAATATGTTTTAATTATTTTTGGATTGGGCTTGGGTGAGATGGGCTTGGTGTGTGGCTTGCGGGTTTTTGGGCTAAATGTGCTAATTGGGCTTTGGTGTGAGGCTAGCAGCAAAACCAGAAATACCGACACCGTTCAAACGCCGATTCGAACGCTACATGAACGCTCGCAATCTGCTTGACGTTTGAACGTGGTCACGAACGCAGCACGAACGAAACCAGTGAACTTGCGAAATGAACCTGATGACATACTTATTCTTAATTTCCCATTCCGACGTCCGTTCCCCGTGACTTCCGCGACTTAAAAGGTAGTGCCTCTAAATGAGACTCATCATAGGGACTTATATGCAAAAATGCAGTGCCTAAAATACCTAGTTTGACTTGAAACATTATCTCTATATCTAAGTTTAACCCGTTGCGGGTATACCTTTATATTCTAGAACACTAAGTGTTTTATTTTATAAAGATGATATTGAGATAAGAACATTAGATGTGAATAACAGTATTTATATTTTGAATATAATGAATCTCAAACATATAACATGACAACAAATAGCTCAAACTGAATAAATCAGATGAGAGTTATTTGTGGCATTGTTGTCTGGGACACATTAACAAGACTCGTATATCCATAATTTCAAAGAGTGGGTACTAGGACAAATTTGATTCTAATCAAATGATGTCTACGAATTTAGTTTATTAGGCAAAGTGCCTAAAACACCTTTTACTTGGTAAAACTGCAAGTGCCACCGATCTGTTAGCCCTCGTTCATAGTGACGTAAGTGGGCCAATGTCTAGCTAGGCTAGAGGTGGACATGAATACTTCGTAACCTTTACGGATGTGGCATCACGTTATGGTTATGTGTTTCTTGTGAAACATAAATCAGAAAGTTTTGATAAATTCAAAGAGTTTCGACACGAAGTAGACAGACAGACCGGCTAAAGTATTAAAACATCACGATTGGACTGTGATGGAGATACTTAAGCAATAAGTTTCTCAATTACTTGAAAGAGTATAGTATTCTTTCATAGTAGACTCCTCCCGAAACACCTCAATTTGATGGTGTGTCCGAACATAGAAACCGAACTTTGTTGGACATAGTAAGGTTAATTATGAGTAGCTCTGAGCTACCATTTTCCTTCTAGGGATACACATTAAACAGTGCAATACTTATTTTGAATAAAGTTCCATGAAAAATTTGTTAGACATATTTCATATTAGATATGAACAGGAAAGAAACCGGGTTTTCTCATTCCTGAAGATTTGGGAATGCTGGGCATATGTTTGGATGATACCAAACTAGAACCCAAAATCGGATAAGTGCCTATTTGTAGGTTATCCTAGGGAAACCAAAGTATAGTACTTATACAACTCACAAGAGAACAATGTAATTTTTGCTCTCCATGCGGTTTTTCTAAGAGGAATTCCTATATGCAGTGTTAAGTGAGAGGAAAGTAAAACTCGATGAAAATCGGAGTAATACTGTTCCAGGCACCGATTCTTTAACAGAACACAAACAGTTCATCAGAGATGAAACTGTACCATAATCTTCGAATACACAAGAACCACGTAAGTCGAAGAGAGTCAGAAAACAACCTGTGAGGTATGAGTTTCTGATCTCACCTCATAAAGATGTCAATCTTATTGAGGAACACGAACCGGCTACGTATGAGGAGGTGATACAAGGTATTGACTCCCTATTATGGCAAAGTGCCATGATGTCTGAAATAGATTCCATGTATACCAACCAAGTTTGGACACTGGTTGTTGTACCGGAAGGTATTGTGCCTATTGGTACTAAATAAGTCTTCAAGGAAGACATACATGGATGGCAACATACAAACGTACAAAGATAGGCTTGTGGCGAAAGGGTATTGTCATCAACATGGCGTCGATTACGACGAAACCTTTTATCCATTGCCATGATTAAATCCATTCGGATTATGCTTGCTAATGCTACATATTTCATTTATGAAATATGACAGCTGAATGTCAAAACCGCTTTCCTTAACGGAAACCTTTTGGAGGATGTTTATAACATCCTGACGATTTTTGTCGTACCAAAACATGCAAACTAGGTTTGCAAGTTAAGTCGATCCATTTATGGATTGAAGCAAACATTGCGTTCTTGGAACCAGCGACTTGATGTAATCATAATGGTATATGATTTAATTCAAAACGAAAATGATTCTTGTGTATATAAGAAGGTTAGTGGGAGCGCACTGACAATGATTGTCCTATATAATGATGATATATCATTTCTTGGAAATGACATTCCCATAATACAATCGGTGAAAGCCTGGCTTTCATGAAAATTATCCATAGATTACTTGTGAGAGGCAACCTTTATTCTAGGAATAAAGATCTACTGGGATAGATCTAAAAGTTGTTGGCATTCTCCAAGAACTCATACATTGAAAAATATGTACGTGACTTGGTGTCTCATATGCTTTGAGCATATGGAGTCACAATCAGGCCAATCCAAGTGATAGTCACTGGTTTGAATCTTAAGAACATCCTTAAGTATCTTAGATGAACTAAGGAAGCTTTCTTATGCTATGGAGAAGGAGAACTTGAAGTGACTGGGTTCACTGCTACAAGTTTCCAAACCAAAAATAACGACTGTAAGTCGTAATAAGGGTACTATATAGTTTGAATAATGGAACAGTGAGCTGGAAATCTTTCTAGCAAGATACTATTGCCGAATAAACAACAAAAGCGGAATATTGCTGCAGCTGAGGCAGCAATAGAAGCACTTTGGATCTATATAATCCTAATTGGATTAGGAGTAGTTCTGTTAGCAGCTGAGCTAGGCTACAACACAGGCTAAAGAATTAATGGTCTCATCAATGATCCAAGTATATACTTCAATTACTTCATCTGATTCATCGGATCATACATCGTGGCGATGTGATGATCGAATAAATCACATCAGATGATAACCATGCAAATCCGCTGACGAACGCTGTTTCTCAGCAGAAATTTGAGCGACCCGTACATAGTTCAGGTGTAGGACACTTGAGTGATTGGCTATAGGCCCAGTGGGAGATTGTTGGACAATTATGACCCATAGCATCACTATTTGTACAGAACATTGTGTTGTTTTACAAATTAACTATGTGACAAAAGAAATTGCTCTTTTATCATTTGTAATTGGATTACCAAGATACATAAATGATAAAAGTCAATATGATTAGTACCAGATTAATAAGATATGAGACATTATTAATCCACTAAGGTTTAATCATTAAATATCCATAGTCGTAGTATTATCGAGACTGGACATCGATAATGCGAAATAGACTAGTATTGCACTTGTGCGCATTGTGGGAGCATAACAACATAGTTCTCATATATTTAAGTATTGGATACTTATGCAAGTGTGATAAGAGGTTGTGTTTACCGATGTTACGGGAACAGCTTCGCTCTGGATAGACCCATCGGAATCCCATTGGTAGTATGACTATGTGTCTATGAGAGTCCGAATCAGGGTAGGTGTATTTGGTCTTAACCTGAGACTTGCATCGCTAATATTTGCGACAATCAATATACTTTGGTTTTGGTCGTCCGGGGCTTTAACAGGTTCTGTGTATGCCTCTTCTGGGTATATTGAGAATCGTAGTATATTGGGTGTAATGTTAAGATGGAAGTATCACTCCAGTCATATGGAGATGATGATCACGCAGGATACGAAACTAGTACTCTTAAGTACTGCAGTAATCAGGATAATATGACTAGGTCATGTTTATCCGATTATAGAGACTAGTTACCAGAGATCCGATATATGCTTCGTACGGGGCAGACACAATTCCAGCCCCAGGCCTAGCATGTGACATTCGATACTGGATTGTAATACGCAATACTACGTATACTACACCTGACATAGATTACATATTCCTTAAAAGAATATTTTGGGAGAATTGGGTAGGCACGGCGCTTGCTAGAAGCCAACCATGTCTTGTAAATCGGTAAGAACGTGGTACTAGGTACACACGTATTCAGATATTCCGATGACCAGATTTACTGCCAACATATCCAGGGATCTCATGGGTTGCTTCCCGAAGATTCACCGATGACGTATGACTCGAAGATAATTAATCTGGGATTAATTAGATGAGAGAGAAAATTAATCTAGGATTAATTATAGAGAGATTTTATCTGGGATAAAATACTACTAGAAGAGAGAGAACGATTAATGTGGAATTAATCGATAAAATTATATATTCGATATATTAAATGAAATTAGATTTCATAACGGAATTAAAATTGGATTTTAATTCGGGCGAACGAATTAATTTAGAATTAATTCGCGAGCGATGTGAATAATAATTTTACTAGGCATAATTATTTAATTTAATTTAATTTAATTACGTCGCAACGGAAAATTTGTTAATTCGCAATTAACGAACCCGAGCCCGGGATTTTTTTGCGGGCCCACTCGGATTTTGAATCAAGTGGGGCCCACATGTCACATCACTTGTCACTTTATTTGCTTTAACGTGATGGAAGTTAGTGAGCTTAATTTTGGTAACTTGTTGCTTACACAAGTTTGACTTGTGATAGACATTTTACTAACTACACTTTTGGTAAATGGATTGGTTTTTTGAAATCAATAAAACATTTTAATAAAAATGGAAAACTCACTTACTCTCTCTACACACCAAAAACCGTGAGCCTCTCCTCTTCTTTTCTTCTCCATTTTTACCGAGAATAACAAGGAAGAATAAGGAAATTTTGTAGCAAAATTTCCAAAGTTAGCACTTAAAGAATCATACAAAGGTGATAGGGAAACCTTTCCCATGAGTTTGGAATCTCATTCACAAAGCTAGGAAGCTCAACATACATCAAATGAGAGCTTGGAGCACAACACAAAGGCTTGAAATTTTTGTTATCTCCTACATCCACTTAGCCGATCAAAGTGAGTATTTTCCGCAACTTACTTTGTTTATTCACACATATTTTATGCTTAATTGATCTTGGTTTGACCTAGAAAACCCAACAGTTGGTATAAGAGATTTGATTCCTTCATTATTTACCTTGGGTACAATAGACTCAGTTCAGACCATTGTACATATTACAAGAGATTTGGAAATAATGACTTTATTAGTTTACTGTTATATGTGGATGACATGTTAGTAGCAGGCCCTAACAAAGATCGAGTCTAAGAATTAAAGGCACAATTAGCTAGGGAGTTTGACATGAAGGATCTGGGACTAGCAAATAATATTCTAGGGATGCAAATACACTGAGACAGAAATAACAAGAAGATTTGGCTTTCTCAGAAAAATTACTTGAAGAAAATCTTACGGCGCTTTAACATGGAAGATTATAAGCTAATTTCTACCCCACTTCCTGTTAATTTCAAGTTATCCTCTTTTATGTGTCCTAGCAATGAAGCTGAGAGGAAGGAGATGTCTCAAGTACCGTATGCATCAGCAACGAGAAGTTTAATGTACGCCATGATTTGTACAAGACCAGACATTGTACAAGCAGTGTGAACGGTTGCTGTTTTATGGCGAATCCTGGTAGAGAGCATTAGAATTCTGTTAAGAGGATCCTTAGATATATCAAAGGAACCTCAGATGCTGCACTATGTTATGGAGGATCAGAATTAACTGTCAGAGGCTACGTGGATTCAGATTTTGTAGGAGATCTTGACAAAAGAAAATTCACCACAGGTTATGTGTTTGTACTTGCAGGAGGGGCAATGAGCTGGGTATCCAAGTTACAGAGTGTTGTGGGTTTGTCTACAACAGAAGCTGAATACATGGCAGCTACACAAGCTTGCAAGGAAGCTATTTGGTTCCAAAGGTTATTGGAGGAACTCGGGCACAAACAATAGAAGATTCCTTTTTTTTTTATGACAGTCAGAGTGCTTTGTATATTGCAAAGAATCCAGCATTTCATTCAAGAACGAAGCATATAGTGGTCAATACCACTTTGTTCGTGAAGTAGTGGAATAAGGCAGAGTGGACTTGTTGAAAGTACACACCAATGAGAACCTTGCAGACGTAATGACCAAGCCTATCAATGCAGACAAGTTTATATGGTGTAGATCCTTTTATGGCTTAGTAGAAACTAGGGATGGCAATTTCCGGATCCGGACCCAGGTCCGTATGGACCCGGATCCGGATCCGGATCTGCAAGCTCTTGAATGGACCCGGGTCCGGTAGTGGACCCGGTAAAACGCTTCCGGGTCCGGAACCGGGTATACCCGGAATGAACCCGAGATCTGCAACAATTTTTTTTTTTTTTCGTTTTTTACAGTTTATTATTTTAAAAATGCTTTTTACATATTAGCCTGTATCTTGTCATGCTGTTTTCAATTCGTCTTTCGGAAATGTTCAGTTCTACAGATAATATAGAGGTGACCGACTTGATGAAAAAAGTTTCTATATTTCTTGATTCTTTCACTCCACTTGATTGCTCCTATATCATCAGTGATTTCCGAAAGGAAATCTTGAACATATTATGTCGGTTTGCCATGAATAGCTTTATCAGTTTGCCATTTTTTTATTTCTAATTTCTTCTTTAAAGGCTCAACTTGATTGCCAGATCGTGCCGTCGTCGTGCGTGAAGACTGAAGATGGTGGCTGCCGGCTGCGTGAGTCGTTGAGACTGAGAGGGATTTAGGGATTTTGCTGAAGATGGTGGTTGCGGCTGCCAGATTTTGCTGCCTTTGCGTTTTGAATCTTTTGATTTGAGAGTTGAGACTAAGAGTTAGGGTTAGGGTTAAGTTAAATTTTTTTTTTTGTTTTAAACTAGGTCCCGGGTACCCGGGTCCGGAAACACCCGGACCCGTATCCGGACCCGGTAACTTGCGGGTCTGTGTAATACAGACCCGGATCCGCAATTTTTTTTTGCGGATCCGGGTCTACCCGGACCTGGGTCGTCCGGGTCCATACGGACTCGGGCCGAGTCCGGGCCTGTTTGCCATGCCTAGTAGAAACATAAGCAGCTTGAAAACCGCAAAGTAGAAAGGATGGTGTGGAAACTGATTGGTTCTCAATCAAGTTCCCAAGTGGGGGAATTATTGAGTTGTCAATCATTTGCACCGAAAGGTGTAAATGATTAAAGAAAAATTGACTTTACTTGAAATTATTGAGTTGTCAATTATTCTCAATTTCACTTTACTTGTGTGCCAGCTTCAACCCACGATCCCCTAACAATCAGATGATTTTTGTGAACTTTAATCATTAGCTCTTTCTCTTTTCTTTTTTTTTTTCATAAGTATTTTTTTTATTAAATGAAATTTACATTGATATCATTTTTGTCTAAATAAGCGACAAGTGCAAAAAAGAAAAAAGAAAAAAGAAAAAAGAAAAATAAACAGTTGATAGATGCAGCCTTCTACTGCATTGATTTTGCAATCTGAGTGCACGGTCTAAATTGTCTTCAAGATGTGACTGTCAAATTGTAGCAAATCTAAATTAATTTGAACTAAATTAATTAATTAATTTGAATTAAATAATTAAAAGCTATTACAAAATGAAAATTAGGATTCAAGAAAACGGATTACAACAATGATCATATGAATAAACAAATATAATAAAATAAAAACAAAGTATAGAAGTTGTATCTCAATCACCAAGACTCAACAAACAAGCCCGTACGTCTTATTTTCTTTTAACTCTTATATTCATAAAGTCCTCTGTAGAAGGGTCTCGGTTATTTAGTAAACTATATTGATTGGGAAAGTTCTGGGTACTTGGTCAGTTCTTGTTGTCTTCTTATTCTCATAGCATTTTACCACATTTGATTTGACATCCTAATCAATGGGAATCACAATTTTCATAGAACTGTGCTGTTAAAACTACACGAGCGATTTTGGACATTCCCAATGCTTTCTTATTGTTTTTTCAACCATGAGCGAGTTCTTAAAGTGCAAGATCTTTTTTAGTGATCCCCACAAGTATAGAACTAATGATGTGAAGTCTTAGATCTCACTGTGTATAGAAAAAGCTCACTGTTTCGTTTGTTTCATGGTTCCTATTTTGACTAAGTTTGATTTTAAGGTATTTGAAATTGTATCCCAAGTGTATGTTGTTGATGGTGTTTTTAGACACTATGATATTTAAAACAGCGCGACGAGGACAGAAGGGTAATTCCCTTCTTGGGCGAGATCATTGAATCCAACCCGACCACTTTGCAATAAAAGAACAAACACCTTACGGTTCCAAACCACATCAGATGCAGACCGAGCACTCTATGACCAGCAACCGACCACTTGGGTTTAGACAGCCGGGTACTTTCAGGTCGACAGAAACATTCTCAGCATAAAAGATTGTCATGACCGACCTCATGAAGACCGACCAGACGGCGAAGCCGTGTTCAAGATGACGACACCCTATTCTTGCGGATAAGATAAGACGGATTATCCTACTCTCACAAGGAAATGAAGTCAGAATCCGAAAAGGAATAAGAAAAGAGAAGGGAGAATCGGACTAGGAATCCTTACAAGGAAAGAAGACTAAAGTTCAAACTAGGATTTCTTATGCAAATAGGAGTCTGATTTCTATACTATTATAAATAGGAGGGCAGAGTATGTGTAAAAGGGATCAAGAAATTAGTGATCTGAATCTTCAAGCTCTGACTTGTAGAGACCCAAGAAAAGTGTTTAAGTAATAAAGTACCATCTTTTTTGTGTCCGTGGACGTAGGTCGGATCCAAATCCACCGAACCACGTTAAATCTCCTTGTTGATTGGTGTGTTTATCTGTCTTTTGCTGAATTTGCCTTTGGTCCCCCATAACCAAACAAATTCACTATTGAGGGAGGATTTCTTCGGGAGTGATATTCCAATATTACCCTGATACCAAAATCCACCGTCAACAGTTTGCGCCGTCTGTGGGGAACCAACAAAAAGCAACTCGCGTAGTAAGACAATGGCGGAAGACGGAAACCACCAACCATCAGGGAACTCGGCTGCAGATTGGATGGAAAAAATTGAGGAGAACCTGAGGAAGGAAAGGGAGGAGAACCAAACTTTGCTAAAAATCATAGTAGACCGGTTAGAAAAAGTAGAAGAAGTGCACAACGGAAAATTCGAGACCGGGACTAGCCGAAGAAGGAACGAAATAGCGGAAGGAAAGAGAATTGTCGATATAAGTGAGGACGACAGACCCCGGAGGAAGGATCCTTACAGGGTAAGATCTGTAGTGGTTCAGGAATATTCCCAGACCGAGGACACACGGGAGGAAGAGGGTGACAAATCGTCACCAGACCCCTCATATGATAGCCCTCGCAACACCCGGCGAAAGGAGAAAGAATATGACGATGAAGTACGAGAAGATACCGGCCACAAGAAGCACCACTCCCGGGATAACAGAAAGAAAGGAGACCGTAGGGGGCGGAATGGAACCAAAGACAGCGGCATGAAATCTTGGTTACGGGAGGAGCTGGTCAAATGGGGAGTATGCCCCAATACAAACAGAGGGGATGTCCAGGACGACAAAGATGAGTCCCCCCTCACAGAAGAGATAAAAACAGAGAAATTCCCGAAGAGATTCAGCATGCGGACCAAGACGCCATACAAAGGCCATACCGATCCCAAAACCCACATTGAAAGCTTCGTCCTACTAATGGAAGTACAAGGGGTAACAGGGGACGCCATCTGCAAAGTATTCCCCCTAACTCTGGCCGGACCGGCCATTCTATGGTATAGAAGCCTAGCCCCAAGGAGCATCAGCAGCTTCCCACAACTGAGAAAGTCATTCATACGACACTTCAAGGGGGCTTGTGTCCCCAGAAAGACGATTGGAGAACTAAGGCTAATGAAACAAGGAGACGATGAACCTCTGAAGATATTTATTGAAAGATACCATAATATGGTACTCGAAGTCGGAGGGTATGAATCCCCCGAGGCCCTGGAAAGCTTGAAGGGAGCCTTAAGGGTCGGAAGGCTATGGACCCATCTAAGGATCCAAGACACCCCGGACTACGCCACCGCTCTGGAGGTGGCCCGAAAATTCATTTTGTTAGAGAACGAAGAGAAAGTATCCCGAAAAGGGAACACCATCAGAGAAAGAACCGCAAGGGAGGGTGCCCCCCGCCGAACAGAAAGAGAATCCAGAAGACCACCCCCGAAGCACAAAGAATTCAAGCCACTACACCGGGACAATCAAGAGAGAAGGGTGCCGACCCAAGTAAACCATGTGGTCGGGGAAGATGCATACATTCCCCTAAAGAAACCACTGGGACAAATTGTCATGGAGATCCAGGGGAAAGGCCTCTTAGTGGAACCCGACCAAAGGAGATTCCCCCCGGACAAAAGGAACCAAAAGGCTTATTGCGTACACCACAACTCCAAGGGACATGCAACAGACGGATGTAAAGATCTACGAGAACAGATGGAAGACCTAGTACGAAACGGATACCTGAACAAATATATCGACCATGAAACCATGGCGGTCAGGCAGAGGACACACAGCACTGACCAGAGATTCTAATCGGTCGGAGAAAAGCTATAACAAAACTCGGGAGCCTGGCGTACTAAAAACGGAACAGGCCCCGAAATTACAAAGTGGTCGGTCGGCATCAAACAATGCCCCCAAATGAGCCAAATATAGAGTTTTCTTCTCGAAATATCCCGCAGAAGAACTGTAAAGAGGACAATATATCCCCAAACATGAATAAAACCTTTTTCATCCGCTTTCTTAAAACAAAGTTGAAAGCCATATACAAACACGGGGGACATACTCGACGCCCACTACTAGAGACAGTTGGCACCAAGGCCAACTCTGGCTCGAGGCTGGATTCCGTTCCGCCAAGGCCACTTAGTTACTCAGCTCGGGGTCGGGATACATCCCACCGAGTCAGCCCTTCGGATTGGGGACGTAACATTCCCCCAGGTCCAAGTGCCTCCCTCAGCTCGGACTCGGGGTACGTCCCACCGAGTCAGCCCTTCGGACTGGAGACGTAACATTCCCCCAGGTCTAAGTGCCTCTCTCAGCTCGGGGTCGGGGTACGTCCCACCGAGTCAGCCCTTCGGACTGGGGACGTAACATTCCCCCAGGTCCAAATGCCTCTTTCAGCTCGGGGTCGGGGTACGTCCCACCGAGTCAGCCCTTCGGACTGGGGACGTAACATTCCCCCAGGTCCAAGTGCCTCTCTCAGCTCGGGGTCGGGGTACGTCCCACCGAGTCAGCCCTTCGGACTGGGGACGTAACATTCCCCCAGGTCCAAGTGCCTCTCTCAGCTCGGGGTCGGGGTACGTCCCACCGAGTCAGCCCTTCGAACCGGGGACGTGACATTCCCCCAGGTCCAAGTGCCTCTCTCAGCTCGGGGTCGGGGTACGTCCCACCGAGTCAGCCCTTCGGACCGGGGACATGACATTCCCCCAGGTCCAAGTGCCTTTTTCGGCTCGGGGTCGGGTTACGTCCCACCGAGTCACGCTCATTGGTCTGGGGACGAGACATTCCCCCAGAACCAATTATCTCTCTTGGCTCGGGGTCCTCAGGGACATACTCGATGCATAGGATCCGTGAGAAGCATTGCACGGGGAAGGATGATACTCCCGTGGCGATTGCTTGCTCCAGTGTTACAAAACATAAGGAGGAACATACCCTTGATGTGTTGAACACTCTTTGATCCTCACTTACCCGATGTAATGGATCCGTGGGAAAGCATAGCACGGGGGATAATGATACCCCCGTGACGATGGCTAGCTCCAGTGATGCCGGACCTAAGGAGGAATATGCCCTTAGTATCCCGGACACTCTTTGATCCATTCATCATCCGGATCCGCGAGAGACACAGCACGGGGATGTGTTGTGCCCCTGTAGCGTGTGCCTACTCCAGCGTGGTAAGGAGGAGCCCTCATACAATACACAGGCTCCCCAGTGAACCGACGTGTAGAGGATGTGCCCTTACCAATCAAACGCTCTTCTGATCTGAATCCTGGTTAGCCGGGACACTGAATTTGAAGATTCAGAATTGTGTTTTGGAGACCTCAGACGGGACGCTGTTTTGGGGCATCCATGTTGTTGTTTATGCTTGCAAAAAACGTTTTTGGGATAGGTGCTAAGTCACCCCCACCTTTTAATTCTATTTTCCAGAATCTTGTTTTTGTTTTTCGCCGATCTGGCAGAGGGACGCCCATGCCAGATTCGGTAGGGTTTCAAAAGGTTGATTCACTTCCCTTCTGAATAAAACCCCAGGGGGTAGTCGGCTCGGGGCTAGACTTCATTCCCCCGAGACTACTTGTTTACACAGCTCGGGGTCGAGTTACGTCCCACCGAGTCAGTTTCTTTGGACTGGGGAGGTAACATTCCCCCAGAGCCAAGTGTCTCACTCAGCTCGGGGTCGGGTTACGTCCCACCGAGTCGGTTTCTTTGGACTGGGGAGGTAACATTCCCCCAGAGCCAAGTGTCTTACTCAGCTCGGGGTCGGGTTACGTCCCACCGAGTCGGTTTCTTTGGACTGGGGAGGTAACATTCCCCCAGAGCCAAGTGTCTCACTCAGCTCGGGGTCGGGTTACGTCCCACCGAGTCAGTTTCTTTGGACTGGGGAGGTAACATTCCCCCAGAGCCAAGTGTCTCACTCAGCTCGGGGTCGGGTTACGTCCCACCGAGTAGGTTTCTTTGGACTGGGGAGGTAATATTCCCCCAGAGCCAAGTGTCTCACTCAGCTCGGGGTCGGGTTACGTCCCACCGAGTCGGTTTCTATGAACTGGGGAGGTAATATTCCCCCAGAGCCAAGTGTCTCACTCAGCTCGGGGTCGGGTTACGTCCCACCGAGTCGGTTTCTTTGAACTGGGGAGGTAACATTCCCCCAGAGCCAAGTGTCTCACTCAGCTCGGGGTCGGGTTACGTCCCACCGAGTCGGTTCCTTTGGACTGGGGACGTAACATTTCCCCGGGTCCAAATGCCTCACTCAGCTCGGGGTCAGGATATGCCCCTCCGCCTCATATTGACCCCTGAAGGGTCTCAAAGAGTTCGAAAAAACAGGAAGCATAGAGAAAAAGGAGAAAGAGATAGGGACACATAAAAATATATATATATATATATATATATATATATATATATATATATATATGTGCATATACAGCTTAATGTTATTACAAAAAGTAAAAGTGTACACAGGGCCCCGGTCGGGTCACCCTTTCTCATTCAGCCCGCACATGGGCAGGAATTTCTTCCTCAACTGGCTCAGATGGCGGGAGAACTGGCTCGATCTCAGGAACAACTACTTCATCCTCGGCGGCATGGGAGACCTCTACTTCAGGGACGGGAGGAGGGATCTCAAGGCAGTCCTCGCCGGAGGCTGGAATATCAGGTCGTCCTTCTTGGGAAGCCCCAGAAGACGGGACGACCGAAATCAGGTCTGGATTCATCACCTCCTCGGTATGGGGAGGGAGCCATTTCTGGAACTCCTCCTCGGAGATCTCCCATTTGCAGAAACGAATGGCCGCATAAATAGGATCCATAGTCAGACTTGGCAGCACCATCGGTATCAGTTCAGCACAGTCACCAACCCCCTCAAGGCGAATGGCCTCCTTCTCGGCCTCAAGATCGGTCTCTCTCTCCTCAAGCTCGGCCTCTTTTCTCTCAAGATCATCCCTGGCCCGTGCCATTTGTTCATCATTGGCCTTCAATTTGGTTTCAACACTGGCCACCTTTGCCTTCAAAACGCCAATCTCAGATTGGGCAGCTTTCAAATCCTCCCGGGCAGTGTCGGCAAGCTTTCGCTCCAGCGCAGCGGCAGCCTTAAGAGCCTTATTAATCTTGAAGTTCTCAACGGCAGTCGACTCAAGGTTCTATATCACCCCCTCTCGGTCAGCCAATTTAGCCTCCACTTCTGTAAGGCGATTCTGAAGTCTCTGGGCCTAGCCACCCTCGGACAATAGGCTCAAAAGGAGGTCCTTATTCTTCGCCATGAGGTAAGTAGCCTGCACAAAAACAAAGAAAGTCAAGATATGAGATGAAGAAGACCGGGAACCGAAATCAGAAAAAAAGAGGAAATAAAACTACATTTGCCATTTGAGAGCTCATCTCGGTCACCACAGCTTCGGGCGAGATATCCTCATATCTCGAAACCTCCCCCAGGGGAATCACCTCGGCCAATTCATTGAAAGCCGGCACTAAATGGGAAGTAGCTTCCCAGATGCCTTCTCCCAAGTCATCCACCCCGAGAATCACGGAACCTCTCCGTTTCTTGAAGGAGCCCACATATGATTTTTCCCCCGACGAACGTCTTTTTTCTTACCCGGGACAGGATCCTCCTCCTCCTCTTGAACCAGCTCGGTCTCCTTGGCCCCGAATTGACGCCTCCTTTTCCTAAAAGGCTTCGGCGGACTGATAAGACGAGCAGACCCCGATGACTGCGCACCAGGAGAAGAGAGACCCCGAGCAGCCAGCTGAACATTTCCTTGAGACGCCCTCTCAGCCCCAGCAGGGTCAGGCTGTGCCGGGAAGTTCTAGTATCCGCATGACCAGCCTTCTTCATAGTACCGGCCAACTTCTCAAGAAACTTTGGCCTCTTCGACATGCCTACAAAAAAGGGGGGAGAAGGAAATCAGGACCCGAGCATATAACAAAGATATCAAACATGGTGAACAGGGAAACAAACTAAACAGTCAGCCAACATCTACCTATCCGACCTGAGACCTCCGATGGAACGGTCCGAGTAAGGCCCGACTCAACAAAGGCCGCATCATTAACCAACTCCCTCCAGTGGGCAGCATACTGACGAGCCCAGGCTACCCGTTGCTGGACCCGATGGGAAACCTTGGGAGCATCCCTCCAACAGGCTAGGGGGAATAGAAAAGAAGGGGGGTAAGAACCCAAACAAAAAAAAAACTAACTAAGGAAAGCTAAAAGGTTAGTATCCTAACCTCCCGCCCTAAAGATGTCCGGTACCAAGAACTCCCCGTCATCCGACCTCAAGGTCCGCCCCCAGTCTCCAGTTGCCCAGAACCAGAGGTCTTTGAAATTCTTATTAGAATCAGGAAGCTTTCGGATGATGTTTGACGAGCTGTCATAAGCTGAAAGGTAATACCATCCGTGGTACGACCTGGGATTGGCCTTCAACCGGTATAACCTCTTCACCTCTCCGAGAGAAGGCTCGCCGAGTCCTGCCCGGTGCCAAGCTACATACAACCCGGCCAGAATTCTCCAACTGTTTAGACTCAGCTGACAGGGGGCGATCTCCATCTCGGCCAACATCCAAGCGAAATAAGGTTGAATCGGCAGCCGCAGCCCACACTCAAAAAAGGCAGGAAGAAGTGCCACCGAGCCCTCGTCAGGCTGACTGGCACGATCCATGAGACCGGGAACTTCAAGGGCAATATCTATAGGTATGTTATATCGCAGTCGAAGAAGGGCGAGGTCGTCCTCGGTTATTTTAGAAGGACGGTTCATATCCAGAGCCGACGAGCCGAGTTTACCGGCCTCTGGGTCTTTCCGAGGAACCCTCTGATGATAGGAGTCTTGTTCGATCTCAGAAAGAGTAGGGGTAGTGTCAAGGTCTTCTACACTAGGTGCCCCCGAGCCCGAGGAGAGCTCCTCAGCAGGGGGAGTTGAGGTTTTAACAGGCTTTTCAGGAGAGGAACTGCTATCAGACATCCCTGACACCCAGGAAAACAAAGAAGGAAAGTGAAGTTAGTCTATAGCTAAAAGAAAATACTCCCGGTTTCCATGTTAGCTAAACAGGTGGTCTCTAAAGTGCCCTAAGACAAAAACCCAGTAAACCATAAATCTTTTCCCATCAGACACTCAAAAATGAACAGCAAACACAGATTCATGAAAACAAAAAAAGAAGAGGTCGTTCAGAGGGCTTACTTGTTCTTCTCAGAAAAGGCAGGAGGTTGTGCAGTACGGTTGTGCCCGTTCCTTGTGTTCGCGGCAAAGAAAAAGAAAAAGCCCACGGATGAACTTCGAGAACGCGGAGTTGGACGAAATCACAGAGATGTCTTCAAGAAGGAAGGAGAAATTGCCGAAAAAAAAGATGGAACAGTGAAAGCCTCGCCTTCTTATAGTCAGGACCAGGACGCTCGTGACCGTTGGATCTAAGGGAAGAACCTGGATGAACGCCAGGTGTCGACTGCAAAAGGGGTCTCCTAAGTTTGAACAGACGGCTGAGATTAGCCCCCTGTGAAGACGCCTCTACACGGTCGATTCGTTCCCTTTTTGGCGGGAACCCGGCGGATGTTTGACAAGTGTCGAACTTAGAAGAAAACCCTAAAGTTGATTTGATAGGCATTTAAACAGACGTGACTGTTGCGTGTCTCAAGAAAAGGCGTTAAAGAAGAGGCGACGTAACCTAGTGACTCCACACCAAGGCCGACCCCCAAAAGAGTAAAACAGCACACCATCTCTTTATAATTCCCGGCACCAACTCGCAAATTCGTTGTTACCGAGAATTAGGGGACAGATGTTGATGGTGTTTTTAGGCACTATGATATTTAAAACAGCGCGACGAGGACAGAAGGGTAATTCCCTTCTTGGGCGAGATCATTGAATCCAACCCGACCACTTTGCAATAAAAGAACAAACACCTTACGGTTCCAAACCACATCAGATGCAGACCGAGCACTCTATGACCGGCAACCGACCACTTGGGTTTAGACAGCCGGGCACTTTCAGGTCGACAGAAACATTCTCAGCATAAAAGATTGTCATGACCGACCTCATGAAGACCGACCAGACGGCGAAGCCGTGTTCAAGATGACGACACCCTATTCTTGCGGATAAGATAAGACGGATTATCCTACTCTCACAAGGAAATGAAGTCAGAATCCGAAAAGGAATAAGAAAAGAGAAGGGAGAATCGGACTAGGAATCCTTACAAGGAAAGAAGACTAAAGTTCAAACTAGGATTTCTTATGCAAATAGGAGTCTGATTTCTATACTATTATAAATAGGAGGGCAGAGTATGTGTAAAAGGGATCAAGAAATTAGTGATCTGAATCTTCAAGCTCTGACTTGTAGAGACCCAAGAAAAGTGTTTAAGTAATAAAAGTACCATCTTTTTTGTGTCCGTGGACGTAGGTCGGATCCAAATCCACCGAACCACGTTAAATCTCCTTGTTGATTAGTGTGTTTATCTAACTTTTGCTGAATTTGTCTTTGGTCCCCCATAACCAAACAAATTCACTATTGAGGGAGGATTTCTTCGGGAGTGATATTCCAATATTACCCTGAGACCAAAATCCACCGTCAACATATGTCATATTATCTTGCATCCAAAATTGAATATGAAATTTATATTTGGATTTTCATCCGATATACCATATAAAAATCAAATTTATCAACAAACCATTTAAACCATAACACACCCTTATATTCTGTGAAATTAATTTCACTTGTGTCCCCCTATGAAAAGGTCATTGCTTGACCATAACACAATGAGTTTTTACTTCATATGTTCTCACAAGTCATGTAAGAGGTGAACCTAAGCTCTCGATGGCACTATTAGGAATTAAAGAACAACGCACAGCTGAAAATTTTTCGAGTTTATGAATATCACTCTCTCAATCCCCATACCAGAAGAACAATCACATTACATGATCATACGAAACATAAATAATTACATACATAAAGTAAATAATGATTAAAGAACAAACGTCAAGGGTATAAAAATAGATTATTTCCTCTCCGTTGTCAATGCTAAACTGGACAATAGCAAATTAGCCCCTATGATTTTTGGTGGTTGTTGGAAACTTGCGGCTGTGGATAGATTTTGCAATGCAACGATTCCAATGCACCTTGAGAAATTTTTGTATGTTGGAAACTAGGGAAGGCCAAAAAAACTAACCGAACTGAACCAAACCGTAAACCGAACTAAACCGGATCGAATTTACGATTTTTTTTTTCTAACGGTTCGATTTGCGGTTCGGATTGGCCCACCCTAAATGATTTACGGTTCGGTTTAGATGCTAAACCGAACCGCACCTATTAAACCGAACCGAACCGTTATAATTAAAAAATTATATATTTTTATACAAAGATTTGCATTTTTCTTTTTCTTTTAATTTTACTTTATATTTTTTATTTATTAGTATGTTAATACTTTTATTCTTAAATTTATTTGTTAATAATTTTATTCTTAAATTTTTTGTTTTATGGTTTATTATTGAAAGTAAGCGGTTGGATTTGTCTCTTAATTAGAATGATGGTAGCATCATTATTCGAGGTAATTTTTAAAAAATACAAGAATTAATTGTGCCTCATTTTTCAATCCTCTATTGAGTGCATGTGTTCTCTGAAGTCACAGCTTACACCGTAGCACTTCATACTATTTGTTCGCTAGACTAGTTTTTTTTTTGTCTTCACTTAAGTGGATGATTTTTTTTTTTAAGTAGAATAATCCGTAAACCGAACCGAACCAATCCGTAAACCGCTGGTTTAAAAAATTTTCAATCCGAACCAAACCATTATTTAATGGTTTGGTTTGAGAGGTAAAAAACCGGACCGTAAAATATGGTTTGGTTCGGATTATAGCAAAAACAAACCAAACCGAACCGCACCCACCCCTATTTGGAAACAACCCCTAACAGTTCCGAAGCAGCCCTGTGATTCTATAATTTTATAACAAGTCTGGAGCGTATTTGTTTCATTGAAATAGTCCCCAAAACAACACTGAAACTACCATTATTATGCTGAGAACTAGACAACTTATGGACTTGCAAGTCTTGTAATTTTCAGACCAGTTTATGATAGATTGTGCGACACTAAAACAACCCAAAAATAATCACGAATCAGTCATCTACACTCCCAAATATTTGCTCCAAAGACCGACAGCACAACAGCCCCGAAATCTGTCAAAGATCAAAATTACAATGGAGAAATAATACTCATGGCCGTGAGCTGTATATAGAGATGAAGATGTTTTTCACTCGATTTTCCATACTATATCTCATCACCAAGAGACCGGAGTGTGGGCTCTCAATAACTCTCAAAGTTTTCTCTAATGTTTTTAGAGAAAATACGGAGGCTAGGGTTTTGTTTTTGTAACTTGTTTTAAATAAAAGAGAACTTGTTTCCCATTTATAATTAGAGATTAAGTTAATTAATTATAATTAAATTATAAAATTAACCCTCTAACCCTAGCACTATAAAATTCGACTGTTGCGAGATTATCGTACCGCAAATATACGGTATCAAGTTTTAGTAAATGATGAATAAAGAGTGTTGAACTCACATAGATTGAAATCGAATTCACACTAAGTATTATAATTAATAAACTTAACTTTATTTAGAAATCAATTTAAAATAAAATAAATTAAAATTATAAACTAAAGAAGCGAAAATTCAAAATGTTTTAATTAAGGAATATCATAATGAGATAAATTCTAGAGTCTAATTTCACCCAGCTATCTCATATATATTTGTTATGCCAATCAATTATTACTCAATTTATTAGTTTATAAGCCAAGAATCCTAAATCAGTATACTCCCTCTCTTGAGTGTTGAGTGAAAATATTATTAATTACCGATTTTGATATCCCTATAAGAATCTAGTTATTAACAATTTATTACGCTATGTGATTCTTTGTTAACGACTTCAAATGAATTATAGGCCTCACGAACTCCATAAAATTCATGGGTTTTACTTTCTAGATCATATTCAAAATCTCCTATCCCGAGTGATAGATTCTAAATATGGAATCATCTAATTTGTGGCCAGCAAATCAGAAGCATTAAACACAAGAAATATAAATAAATGATTTAAAACTTCATAATAATTAATGGACAATCAAACAAATAGATTCAAGCATAGATTGCATCATCCTCTAGAATAAGAAAATTAGTTCATGACTAAATTAAAAAAAAAAACAAAGACAGAGTTAAGAACATATTGAACATCATAAGAGTTTGAAGAAAGAAACTAGAAGATAAACCCGAATCGAATCCCTTCGTCTTCAGACGTCACCGTCTTCATCTCCTCTTTTCGCTCTTCAATTCATTCCTTAGATCTCTTTAAATTATGTGTTTTGAGCTCTCTTGTTTTGTCTAATTATCTCCTCTAGGATTTTTGATGAATTATGCATTTATAGGGAAATTTAGGGAGGCATTGTAAGTGTAGAAAACAGATTTTCTAGTCTGAAAATCATCTTTTGCGTCGCAAGACGCAACATGCTTAGGCAAACATGTGTGTTCTTCATTGCTGGTGGCGTCGCGACCCAAGAAATAGCGTCACGACGCCAGGGTCTCTGCCAAGATGTGTTGTTTTTGCTTATTTTCCTTCCTCGTTTGCTTCATTTGTATCTTTAAACTTCCAAAACACGTCCATTTGCCCCAAGACACGTCTATGCTATAATGCTTCCTATCAATAAAACACAAAACAAACTACAAAATACGTAAAATGGCACGAAACCTAAAAAAATAATAAGAATGCTTTTATTGGGATGCCTAAAAATCTGAGGACTACTCCCTTTTATAGATTTTAGGAATAATCTTCCAGCTAAAAATGGGTCATATTAATGAAGGTGGGACACACTAACATGCTTAACCTTCATCTTTCGGTGTTGTTGCAGCTACTTGTTTGGAGAACAATTAATATTTGAAAAGATATCTCTTTCAGTGGATCATCTTCTGTAAATTACGTTTGACTGGAATTGGGCTTGGGAAGTCAGTTGGTCTTCAGCCCAAATTCGACCTAAGAACTGTTTAGAGGTATTGGGCTATGTTTGATATTAGGCCTGAGGTGAATAGATGCATATGCCCTTGTTTGCCCGTACAGTTTGTCCCATACTCTCCAAGTCAATGAGACCTTGGCTTAGAGAGTAATTGACGAGTATGTCATTTGGGTAAACCGCGTAAGCGTACCTAATCACAGAAGTCGCCTGGACTCGTTAATGATCATACCATGTTGATGGAACTAAGTAAATATTTGGGGATGATCTTCAGCCGACCAGATACTGATTTTAGAAATTATTTGGTTCTTGGACCTATTCAAGGTAACACCAATTCAAAGAGAACAAATATTAGGGGTGACCTTCAGTCCACCAAATTCATACAATCTTTTATCCTACCAAAGATAATGTCAACGAAGATAGACATTATGGATGTTCTTTAGTCGACAAGTCCTTGATGTTGATGTCGTTTGGTCCTGCCAAATGTAATAACACATTATTGGAATTAAAGAAAAATTAAGAAGGAACCTCACTCGACCAGATGAAGGCCAGGACAATCTCTAGCCTACTAGACCTGATAAGGAGCCGAAGGAGTCTTCAACATCGTCTGGACCAGATGAAAGTCCAGATCTTAACTGGCTCGACAGGAGCCATGGGAATTTTCATGTCGATTGGAAGAGATGAAGGCCGAGACAATCTCCAGCCTATTAGACCTGGTATGGACCCATAAAGAGTCTTCAACATCGTCTGGACCAGATGAAGGTCCATGTCTTGAACTAGACTCGACATTAGCCATGGAGAATGTTCCTGTTGACTAGACCAGATGAAGGCCAGGATAATCTCTAGTCTACTTTACCTGATAAAGACCTAGGGGGTGTCTTCAATATCGTCTGAACCGGATGATGGTCCATGTCTTGAACTTGGCTCGACATGAGCCATTGAGAATGTTCCCATCAACTGGACCAGATGAAGGCCAAGACAATCTCCAACTTATTGGACCTGATAAGGACCCAAAGAGAGTCTTTAATATCATCTGAACCAGATGAAGGTCCAGGTCCTTAATTAGGCTCGACATGAGCCGTGGGGAATATCCTGTCGACTGGACCAGATGAAGGCCAGGATAATCTCCAGCCTACTAGACCTAATAAGGACCCAGTGGGAGTCTTCAATGTCATCTGAACCAGAAAAAGGTCCAGGTCTTGAACTTGGCTCGACATGAGCCATGGCGAATGTTCTCATCGACTGGACCAGATGAAGGCCAAGACAATCTGCACCATACTAGACCTGATAAGGATCGAGGGGGAATCTTTAATATCGTCTGAACCAAATTAAGATTCGGTTCTTGAACTGGGCTCGACATTAGCAATGGGAATGTTCCCGTCGGTTGGACTAGATGAAAGCCAGGACAATCTCAAGCTTACTGGACCTGATAAGGACTCATGGGGAGTCTTCAATGTCGTCTGAACCAGATGAAGATCCAAGTCTTGAACTAAGCTCGACATGAGCCATTGGGAATATTCCCATCGATTGGACCAGATGATGGCCAGAACAATCTCCAACCTACTGGTTCATACTGTCATTTCAAATGGGGCAATATTTTGATCATGAAAATTATTAGTAAATGTCACTGAATATTTATCTCGTCTGGTGGCTCCGTCGATTGGGCCATTAAATGGTTCTTCACATGTGTCCTCTGTCGTTGTGGAATGAAATAAAGTAGTATGAAATTGCCTTTGTATGCGTCATCTAAGGTAAAGTAGTATGGATATTTTGCTAGTTATTCAGAGTAAGAATATGGACTTTTCGTGTCGAATGGATTCGCTGCATGGCTGAAATCGCCAACATGGTTAGTAGTTAAAGGGATAATTCCCTTACCTGTTATATGAGGGTTCCATCGAATGAACTAAACATTGATCACTCAATTTGTGTCGAGTGAAATCGTATGACGTGATACTACATATGTGCTTGTGTCGAGTGGACTCTTGACAAAACATACTATATAATAAACTAAACATTGAACTAAATAATTTTTTTGGAGCAAATGATGGACTTCATTCGACAATCAGCACGTTGTCGCATGCAAATTCAATTTTCTTGACTTGTCGTGTTGAATGGTACATGTTTGTCTTATGCTAAGCTGTATGTCCGAAATTACAATCATGGTTAGTGGCAAGGGGGAACCGTCATACCTGTTATATGGAAGCTTTGTCGAGTAGGTCAGTTGGTGGCTCTATTACAAGGAGTGTGCTTTGACGAATGGGCCATATGGCGATACCTGTTTATGAAGTACTCCTTATCAAATGGAATTGCTATCGGTTGATCAAATATATTGACCTCTCATTATCATGTCGAATGGACCAATAACATGTATCAAAAATATGGTTACTAGTCGGGATAAATTCATCAATACCTGTTCTAGAACAGTGTCGTATGAGGCAATTTGATGGCTCTCTGGATTAGAGTAATATCTTGTGTCGAGTGGGATAGCTGCATGTCTTTGTAAGTAGATGATATGTTACTTCTCCGTCGCCTGAGATGAGTAGTAGACAACATGATTCCATTGGAGATGGGTGTCTTTTATCTGTTGCTTGGAGGATATTGATCACTCATTGTCATCAAACCCGAGTAAACATGGTTCTTTCAGTCGACACTAATGTTTTACTCTCTTTGTCGATTTTACTTTAGTGGAGGCCAAATGGGCCTTAGAAAGCTTTGGGCCTCCAATTAATATCGTAGCCCTAGCGAGAGCTTCAAGGCATCTTTAGGCGGGAATTTGAGGCGCCAACTCGAGGAAGGTATAAGATAGCCTTGGAGGCTCATTTGCTTCGTTCATAAAATCTCTCTCGTTTCGCAAGTTGGAAGAGCTCTTCTGAATTCCAAGGTACCTCTCATACCTTCTTCGTGTTCTTCAGCATCTTCATTTGTTCTTAGCATAGATTCAACCCGTTCTTAGTTAAATAGGCCATTTGATCTTCAAGGATTGTTTAGATTGTGTTTGTGGGTAATTTGATCTTCTGGGGTATATAATTTAAGAAGGTTTAGTGTTTGTAAGATGAGAGCATATGTCGATCAAGAGTTCTTCGAGTTCCAGTGACACTCCGATGGAGATGTATGTAGACTCACCTTTATAAGTCGCCTCACATGTTCTGAGATTTGCGAGTGAGTCTGATACTGGGGAGTCGAGTGGTAGTGGTCATGATACCCGTGTTTTTGTGACTGTAGAACCTCATTTTAGGTATCCTCCAGGATATTCCTTTGTTAAGAATGGTGTCGGCGGATTGAGAGCCGAGTGAGATTCCAAGTACCAGTGAGTTGACAAATATACTGACAAAGAATCCAGCGAGTCGAGTGACTGAACGATCCATGAGGGAGATGAAATTGAAATATAGGTTCCCACAGTCGGTTGAGGTGAGGTTAGCATTCTCGAGTGAGTGGATTGATTTCAAAGTTTTTGGATGGTTTGGGTTTTATGAATGTCCATTTTCTGATGGACTTAGGTTTCCATTACCTTGGTTGGTGTGAGAGGTATTGGATCATTATGAGATTGTTTCGTCGTAACTGATGCCCAATACATGAAGAGTGCTATTGTCGATTGAATGCATGATATACGAATTGAGGATCAGGTTCAGGGTAAAATATCTCCTTTATACTTACTACTTGAAGGAGCATGTGGTCGAGAATGGGAGATATCACTTGTTTCTTCGATAAAAGAGGAAGCACCTGATATCTGGTCTGACCATAAATGATCGAGGAGGTTGACAGAAGTTCTATTTTTTTATGAGAGGAGAGAATATTTTTGGGTCGACTAGGGCTGGTCGTATCCCCGAGTATTGGAGTATCACGAGTGAATGTGGAATTTTATCTACGACATTGGTTGTTATTCTATTAGCTGGCTGAAATCCATTCTTTTTTTGTGGCAAGTTTGACTCGAAATCGCTCATTTGACGTAAATCCAGGTGTCGTTACAAACACCAACTATTTGTTGAGTATACCCGCTGCAGAGAGGAATTGGAGGGTCGTGTTAGAGGAGAAAAGGTTTAGGTTGACACCGTTGTGGAGGGAGGTGTTCGATTCTGAAGGTATCCCATTGGCCCTTTCTAAATATATTTTGGCTGTTATTCGGAATACCTAGACGTGTCGGCTCGTGTACGAGAGCCGTTCTTTTTTGCGGCCGCTAACACCTGAAGAAAATTTATGCGCAACAAATATAATGGCTGGTCCCTTCAAGCTTACGTCGATGAAAGAAATGCTCTCCAAGAGAAAGAGCAGGAAGGCCAATGGGAAGGAAATTGAGATGTTTTCTGAGCCTCCAATGTCGAAGAAGGAAGCTCATGTCAAACTTTCTACAGAGGTCGCTTTAAAATTGTACTGGGGCGGGCCAGTCTTCGAGAAAGAGGAAGTCGTTGATTAACCCAGAAGAAGACCTAGAGAACGTGGCTATTAAGATTCCGCGGAGTACGACTGTGATGTCAGATCCATATAGCTTGTCCAAGTTTGTGGAAGGATTGTTATTGGAGAAGGATGGAGGCGGCAAAAAGGGCAGTGGCTCAAAGTTACAAGGTAAATTACTACTAGATGCATTAATAATTTCTTCAACCTTTGACTAACATTTTCTGTTTTCATTGTAGACTCTAGAGTGTCCACTATTTTAGCAAAACTATGGAGAGGCAAATCTAAAGAGGATGAAGGATTTGGAGAAATCAACTATTGCTCTGCAGAAGGAGTTATCAGAGGCCAAAGCTGAAATGGAGGCAGCGAAGAAGAAGGCGAAGGAGGCTGAGAGTGAGGTCAAAGTAGTGAAGGCAATTTTAAGCATTGAGATGAGACGTTGTCGGCCGAAATCGAGGCTCTTAAAGTTGTAGAGGGGGATAATGCCAAATTAATTGATCGTTTGGAAGTAGTTGCTGTCGAGGCTGTGGTAAAAGAGAGAGGTAGCCTGATGTGACAATACCTTACTAGGGAGCATGCTTCTTGGAATCCTCAAAAGTGGATCAGGCTAAATGAAAGGTTGGATGATGGCCTCTCTTTATCGATTGAGAGTGAAAGTGGTGGTGGAGGGCCGGAGGTGAGTTCAAAGGAGGTTTCCGGTGAGGCGGTTATTGAGGGAGTTGTTGAGGAGGATCAATGAGTTACCGAAGTTACTGGAGGGGAAAAGACTGAGCCAATGAAAAATGAGAGATCTATTGATGTGAAGGCTGATCCTGTTGCGGATACACCAGATGCTCCTTCTGCTGTTGATGATCTCGCTGAAGTTCTTCCTTCTGAAGGCTTTGAAGATTGATCTCTTTTTTGTTTTTAGACTTTTTGGATTGAAAACTGTTGGCCAATGGCCCATTTTGTAAAAACATGACCATCTTTGCCTTAAATATATTGCCATGTTTCTTTAATGTCGCCTAGATTTTTTATTCTCAAATATCTAACTCATCAACTCAACTTAGTGCGGAGGTAGAGCGCCATTAAGTCGAACAAAAAATTTTACAAATTCAATTCGAAGGAAAGAAACCAGGTAGTCTCATTATCCCCTAGTCATAGAGCAGCCACATGTCGAGTGGGTGGTTTATGACTCTTAGTCATAAAGTCTACATATACTATTACTTGAGGTGTATTGCATTCGAGTTATTTTGGTTGGGTCTCCCATATTTTGTTTTCAACTTGTAGGCTCCTTGTCCCACTGCCTTGGTGATGATGTATGGGCCCTCCCATGTAGGTCCAAACTCTCATTCTCCAACCTCATTTGTCTTTTGAAAAACTTTACGTAGGACTGAGTCACATTCTTTAAATGATATGTACCTTACATTTTTGTTAAAGTACCTTTCTATTCTCTGCTGGTGGGCCGCCAGTCATATGAAAATGTTTTCCCTTAATTCATCATTGGTGTCAAGGCTTTGGTTCAGGAACTGTCGATTGGAATCTTCTTCAAGCCATTGGTAGCGTGGGGATGGGACATTTCCTTCGGCTGGAATGACTGTTTCTGCTATAAATGCTAGTGAGAATGGGGTTTCTACAGTCGATAAACGGACAATTATTCTGTATGACGACAATACTACTGGGATTTCATCTGCCCATGCTTCTTTTGCTTTTTCCAACCTTTTTTCTTTGTGTTGATTATAATCTTGTTGGAAGACTCGGCCTGACCATTGGCTTGTGGGTAGCATGGGGTTGAGAAGCTTAATTTGATTCCTCGATTCCTGCAAAAGCCTTGGAAGTGGTGGCTGGTGAATTAGAAACCATTGTCGGTCACGATCACTCTCGGTAACTCGAATCGATATATGATGTTCTTCCAAATGAAAGCTTATACTTCCTTATCACGTATCTTGGAGAATGCTTCGTCTTCAATCCATTTGGAATAGTAATCTATCAGCGCAAGCATATAGTCTCTCTGTCTTGGGGCGGTTGGGAGTTTTCCGATGATATTCCTCCCCTACTTCATGAATGGCCAAATAGAGAGGATGGGGTTGAGTCTCTCTAGTAGGACATGCGAGACTGGGTGAACCTTTGACATTTATCACATCTACGGGTGAATTCTGTAGCATCGGCTCGCATGGTAGGCTAGTAGTATCCCATAATATGGGCTCGACATACGAGGCTTCTTCCTCTAGAATGATTCCCACATTCTCCTTCATGTAATTCTGCCAACATATAGCGTGCTTCCTCAAGAGTGAGGCATTTGAGGTAGGGTTTGGAAAAAACCTCTTCAGGAGTTGAACATTGTGAAGAGTGAACTTTGCCACTTGGCGTTGAATTTTTCGGGCCTTAGCTTTATCTGTTGGGAGCACACCAACTTGTAAGTATTTGACTATCGAATTCATCCATGAGCCAGCTGGAGTGATATTGGCGACTTCCTTGGCTTCTTCCTTCCGGGTCGCTGGCCACTGTAAATATACCACATGAATAAATTAGGGTTTTTCCCATTGTATTGTCGAACCAAGAGTTGCTAAAGCATCCACATGAGTATTCTCAACTCTGGGGACTTGTGAGATAGTTAGTTTCTCAAATGTCGATTGAAGTTATTTAACCTTTAGCAAGTAGGAGGCCATTTATAAGCCTCGTGCTTAATATGACCCTTGGAGTTGATTGATAATTAGTTGAGAGTATGATTTCACTTAAATCTTTTTTGCTCGAAGTTCTTTAGCTAAGTCCAAACCGGCCATTAGAGCCTCATATTTGGCTTCATTGTTGGTGACTTTGAAACCACACTTAACTGTCTGCTATAGGGTATCGCCTTCGGGATTTGTGATCATAATTCCCAACCCGCAGCCTCATTTCTTACAAGAACTGTCGACTGCGAGTTTCCAAGTGGAGGTCGACTGGACACATTGGATCTCCATTTTAGCTGGGGCTTCTAGGTTGAGACTGAAGTCAGCCACGAAGTCTGCCAGTGCTTGAGATTTAATCGATGTCCTTGGCTGGTAAGTGATGTCGTGTTCTCCAACCTCCACTGCATACTTCGTCAGTCTTCCCGAGAGCTCAGGTTTATGAAGTATGCTTCTCAAGGGATAAAAAGTGTAGACAATGATCGGATGTCCTTGGAAGTAGAGGCGTATCTTCCGGACGTTGTTATCAAGGTGAGTACCAACTTCTCCATCTGAGTGTAGCGGGTCTCCACATCGAGTAAAGCTTTAGTCACATAGTAGACTGAGAGTTATGCCCCTAAGTAGAGAAAACGTCTTTCATTGTCGACTGGCTTCGACATGAGAGGTGGACTGGTCAAGTATTTCTTGAGTTCTTTCAAAGCCTCCTCACAGACTGGGGTCTATTCAAAGTTCTTTACTTTCTTGACGGTGAAGAAGAACAAAAAACTCTTATTCGTAGACTTGGAAATGAATCTGTTTAGAGCCGCTATTCTTCTTGTAAGTCACATGACGTCTTTTGGGATGGAGGAAGAAGGGAAGTTAATGATGGACTTGATTTGCTCAAGGTTGGCTTCTATACCTTGTCGAGCGACCAAGTAGCCAAGAAACTTCCCGGATGCAACTCTAAAGGCACACTTGGTTAGGTTCAACTTCATGCCATATTTCCTCAGTATGTCGAATGCCTGGTCCATATGCTCTAGGTGTTGCTCGGACTGTAATGACTTCACTAACATATCATCTATGTAGACCTCCATGGCCTTCCCAATCTACTGGGAAAATATTTTATTGACGAGGCGTTGGTACATGGCTCTAGTATTCTTGAGTCCGAATGGAATTACCTTGTAGCAGTATATGCATTTATTAGTGATGAAGGATGCTTTCTCCTGGTCGCTTGGATGCATGAGGATTTGATTGTAGCCTGAATAAGCATCCATGAAGCTCAACAACTCATGCCCAGCTGTAGCGTCAACCATTGAATCAATATGGGGCAGATGGAATGAATCTTTTGGGCATGCTTTATTCAAGTCTATGAAATTGATTCAGACTCACCATTTCCCATTCTTTTTTTGAACCACGATGACGTTCGCGAGCCACTCAGGGTATTGGACTTCTCTTACAGCTTCATTCTGTAGTAGCCTCTGAACCTTTTCATCGATGATTTGGTTCATCTCTGGGGTAAACTTCTTTCTCTTCTGTCTAACTGGAGGGTAGTCTGGATTGACGTGTAGTTCATGGGTAATCATCTCTGGATCTATCCCCGTCATATCTTCATGAGACCAGGCAAAGTAGTCATGTCGCTCTTTGAGAAAGTTGATCAAATTGGCACGGGGTCGAGGTGTGCTCCAATATGAGCCTTATGATCTGTATATTGTGGATGGATATGGACCTCGTCGAGTTCCTTAATGTTGGGCTGATCTTGTTCGACTCCACGTGTCCTTCCTGTAATTACTATGCAAATTGATCTCCTATGATCTCCTGGACACCCCACTTGGTTGGGAATTTCATCACTTGGTGATAGGTAGATGAGACAGCCTTCATGTTGTGGATCCAAGGTCGGCCAATAATTAAGTTGTAGGCCGAGGGATAATCTACAACCAACAATGTTGAGATTTTATTGATCCCACCCACATATACTAGGAGTGAAATCTCTCCAAAATAAATTCTTATTCCGTACTGAATCCTATAAGGGCAGTCGACCAATGATTGATCTTGTCCAACTCACCTCCCATGTCCGCAAGAGCAGTGGTGGAGATGATGTTGGCTGAGGATCCCATATCAACCTGCACCCGTTTGATCATAAAACTTACAACTTGCAAAGAGATTACTAGCGTATCGTGGTGGGGATTCATCCGGCTGGAGTAGCTGTCATCCCTGAATTCGATTGCTTGATCCGTGAAATGCCTCTCTATCGACATTGAAGAATGAGATGCCCCCATAGCTGCTGCTATGGTATGTCGTTTCACGACGGAGTAGGAGATACCACTGACTTCAGATCTGTCTGAAATAATAGTAACAATGTTATTTATTAGTGGTAGTGGTTATAGGCCATCCTCTTGTTTAACTCTTTCATCTCTTCAGGCCATCGTAGCTTTGTCTTCTCCGTAAGCAGATCTTTCAGGTGTCCCTTATTCAACAGCTCCAAAACTTCTAGTCTTAGTGCCACACAGTCAGCTGTTGTATGGCCGTAGTCTCGATGGAATTCATACCATTTACTTGTGTCTTTCCTGATAGGATCGTCTCTGGAGCGTGGGGCACTTTACTTCATTTCCCATCTTCTTGAGGACTGAGAGCAATTCTCCCAGGGAAACAGTGAAGTTGTACTCTGGTAGTCTCGGGATGCCGTAAGGTGTCTTTTGTTGGACTATATATGGCAAGGGTCAGTGATCGAAGTCTCGATTGAGTGGGAGATGGTCTTTCATTTGGTGGACTTTTCTGTCTGCCAATTGTTGGTTCTTGCGAGTGAAGTTTTTGAGTCCCTTGTGAGGATTTGGTATTCTTTCATTTTGTAGACTGGAAGAACTTTCCCTCCTCTTGTTCCTTTTATCTTCCTTCCATATGATTTTGATTTGGGCTCGGGCCATCACCTGATCCATAGTGTAACATCAGACTTTTGTTAGTTTCTTGTAAAGTCCGCTGTCCTCCAGAAGTCTATTTCTGAAGGCTTCCACAACAGTAGGCTGGTGGAGATCCGGAATTGATATTCTTTCTTTATTGAAGCGTGCTATATAGCCTCGCAATGATTCCCTCTTACGTTGTTGGATTGCATTAAGGTTGTCTGTGGTTTTCTCAAGTTTGTAAGAGCTAGCAAAATGCTCCACAAACTTGTCGACTAGTTCATGATATGACCCAATAGTGCGATATGGTAGGTTGATGAACCAAGTGAGGGCTGTACCTGCCAATGTCTCTCCAAATCCTCTGCACATGCCAGCTTCCCATTAGTGTGGAGCAAGACCTATAGACATCATTTTGTATTTATAATGGATTATGTGGTCATCTGGGTCGGTGGATCCATCATATAACTTCATATCGAGTGGGTTAAACTTTCGTGGTAGTTCGATGGAATTGATGGACCCTTAAAAGTTAGTTTCTAAGATCGTACCGGCTCGACTTTTTTTTACCGGTAGTCTGACGCCAGATAGGTTGGAGAGAATTGCGTCTTTGAACTCCTGTATTTTCTTGCACATGTTAGTGGCAACTTGTTATGCTTGGTCGGTTGGGGAGACATGTTGACCTCTTTATTGAATCAGTAGATGGTTGTATGATGGTGGATTGTTGCTTGTCACATTGCCTCCAATAGATTGGATCGAATGGTAAGACTGTTGGGGTGATCCGGAGCTTCACGTCGTTGGGAAGTAGAGGAAATTTTCTCCAACTGCTTTTGGAGGTTCATATTGGAGCTTTGCATGACTGAATTTCCCTCTTCTAAAACTCATAGCCATTCTTGGAGAATGGATAACTGAGCTACCACAGGGTCTGGTGTCTATTTGCTGCTTGAAGCCATGAGGAGCTATGTTTGTAAGGATAATAGATTGAGAGATCTTTGATTGCTATAAACCACTAAGGCCCCATGGTGGGTGCCAAATTATAGAAGCTGATTTTCGCTCGAGATCCATAATCAAGAATTTGTAGGGATGAGACACTAATGATCCTACAAAACAAAGGTGGAGTGAGAGTGGAGAGACTACCCACCGGTGTGGTGGGTGCCGTAGGTACTCCAACGCTAAAGTTAGTAATGGAAATGAGCAATAAACATGGTAGATGAATGAACAAGGTTTGAGGCTACTTTGATCCTCGTAGACTGTCGTGAGGACAGTGGGCCAAAGTGTTGGTGGTTGGTGGTTTCGGGGGGGGGGGGGGGGTGGTTCCAGTGAGAATGAATAAGCTTAGAATTTGAGTGCTTAAGTTGGAAATAAAATGCTTTTATTGGGATGCCAACAACTCTGAAGACTACTCCATTTTATAGATTTTAGAAGTAATCTTCCAGCTAAAAATGGGTCATTTTAATGAAGGTGGGACCCACTAATATGATTAACCTTCATCTTTCGAATGTTGTTGTAGCTAATTGTTCGGAGAACAATTAATATTTGAAAAGATATCTCTTTCGGTGGATCATCTTCTGGAAATTACGTTTGACTGGAATTAGGCTTAGGAAGTCAGTTGGTCTTCATCCCAAATTCGACTTAAGAACTGTTTAGAGGTATTGGGCTATGTTTGATATTGGGCCTGCGGTGAATAGATGAAAATACCATTGGCCCAAATTTTGCTCGTACAGTTACACACCAAAATATGTCCCCAAAATATAATTATTGATCGAGAATTATGCACCGATCTCACACATGTAAATCAAAGGACATAGCCTGCCATTTAAGAGTTTGTAGTACACTCAAGATTTAGATCAATTTATATATGATTATATAGTATACTGAAATCAATTTCTTTGTCTAACAGATATTGAAAGAAATTCATTTATGTTTGGTCCAACCCTATGTTAGGGATATGCCCTATACCCAACTTATGGATGAGCTATATGTAAATGTAGTTGTAATAATTTCATTAATTAATAAAATGGCAATCTTTATTATACGTGTCTTACATAGATTATATAAATCATCAAACACTGTAATAAAGCCCTTGGAGTAATAAGATGATGGCTTCCACGCCTTATGAGAATCATTACTCTTAAACGTTCTTAGTCATCGTTTTATGAATAATCTGGGCGTTCACAAAGTGGAGAGACTAGCATGATGATATGATCCACCCTTAAGTGGGGTAGCCGATATCATAGGCTACTAGCGGAGATCCGTCCGCTTGGTGTATCAAATGGATGCATGAGTTGCTCGTGTCCATCGATCTGACCGCCAAAAGTTTTCACATGGAGTGTTTATCCCATGTGTCTGTGAGAACTTTCATGTATCGATTGTATGACTAGTCCTCAGACTTGAGGTCTTTACAATCTTATGTGTGGATCAAATAACTTTGACATTCTCCTTCCCCAGTTCAAAAGATCCGGTCATAAGGGTATGATTGGGTCATTTGTTGAAACACATGAAGTTTGTAAAGATACAATAGAGAATCGCCACTCTCTCGGATAGTATTTTCTTATAAGTGTAGTATTCCAGTTCGCGGGTTGATATGTGTGATCAGTGCTTGAGACTGTGGCCGCAGCGGAAGAATCATGTGAGATTCTTGGGTTAGCACGATTCATGACACTATCGACATCATACCTTTGACCATATGGGTAGACACTTTCCGAACCCTAGGTCAATAGGTGGGGATACAGTGAGGCGAGAGACCGTATCATATGTAAATCGCATACAAAATGGGTATATATATCTTTCCTTCTCATTTGGGGGCCTTGGCATGTTGCTAGATGTCAACCTTGGTCATTGAAATTGAACGACCATCTGATCGGAGGATAATTTATGTTCGATTAAATTATCACGATTCATTTCATGTCCAACTTGAGGGAACCCAAAAGGTCACACACAACAAAGTCGAAATCAATGGTTAACAGTGCACAATACAAATTTAACAGCATATATGATTGCTGTAGGAATTGTTCATAAATGGTTCAATGTGTTTTATTGTTAAACAAATCATTTATGAGGTTCCATAGTGGCTTAGGGATTGGTGAATGACGATATGAGCACTTTGGGAATTGGAATTAAAAAAACATGAATAATAATTTTTTTTATTTGTTATTTATTTTGAATTCCAATTCGGCCCAAACTCTTATTAGGGTTTTATAATCTCATTAAACCACTAAATTAAGATCCAATGGCTAAGATTAAATTAGCATTTATCCCACATCGGATTCTTAATTAACTTTGTTGTCTTTGGAGCACCTATATAAACCCAAAGAATTCTTCACAAATTTTTGCACCAAACCTTTCATATATTGGGTTTCTATAAGTGAGCAACTCTAAAGTTTAAGAGTAAGCCACTGATTTTGAGGATACTTAAGTATAATTGACTAGAGGAACCTCGAGTTAAAAGTTTTGAGGTATTTTCCTAGGCTAGCACCAAGGGCAAAATACCTGTGCACTCAAGGCGTAGTCTTGCCGTTGAGTTTTGGCTTTGGTGTGGCATCTTTGGAGGCCACACACTTGGGTGGCTCTTTGGAACGTGGAAGAGCTTGCTGTTCGAGAGAAGCTTGTAGATTGAAGGAAGGACTGGAGGAGTCTTTGGTTCAAGTAAGTCTTTTTCTTTCTTTATTTTAATTAGAGTTCTTATGATAGTTAGCATGTTTAGGTTTATGTTATTTGCATGTTTATGGGTTTTTATGCTTAGAATATGTATAGTAACATGTCTAGGCTTGTAGAATAATCAAAACAAATGGGTCTTGGGCAAATGGATAGCGGTATCATAATTTCGTAATTTTTGATTTTCCGTTGCGCACTCGCGACCGCTTCCCAACAATGGTATCAGCGCGCTGTTTTGGTTTTGATTAGTTCTCTCTCATTTGAACTCGAAATTGGGTGTGTAAAAGTTCTTTGGAAAGCTAACACCCTGAACGTAATTTTAGGCACAAGTTTTGCATGATTTGGTTAAGATTGGAATTGTGAAATTGCATTTAAAGTTCACAGATCTGTAAAAAAATGTGAATAGTAAATTTATTTGAATAAAATAAAATGCAATATCATAATTAAATATTAATCAAAGTTATTTAATGCCTAAAATAATTCCAACATATTAAAACTCATATTCTTGATGATTCTATGTATGATTAGAATGGGCATGATTATTTTAGGGTGCAACATCTAGAGACTTTCTAAGGAAATAGAGAGTGTATTGCTTATCCATTAACTAAGTAATTATTCCGTGATGAACTTAGAGATTTATTACCTTTAAGGCTAATAAATATAAATCACTTGTTTATAATAAAAGACATTATAAAATATACAAGTGGGGTGGGACCAAGGCGTTAATAAAACTTTCCAAACTAAAGTTCATTTAACCAAATGTATTACTATAGTTAGATAATGATTTGGTGTATTCCTTCACTCACTAACTTTTTATAGCCAAAAGGAAACGCTGTGAAAACATCTAGATAATCATTTACTCAAAGCTTACCTTAAAGAATATTTAAAGTGTTGGACTAATTTGGAGGATCTATTGTTTATTCCTGTCACCAAGGCAATAAGAGCCTAAGAGATAAGGGTATTTAAGAGAGTTCGCTCCACCCTCCATCTGGGGAATTTTCAATGGAGGAATCCATTTGACAGTTATTCACCTAAACTTGCTAGAAATCCTCAATAATAATTTAAGTCTAAAATTTGCCTCCCATTGTAAAGTATAGACCCAAAGGGCTTAAACCGTATTGGCAAGACTAGGCTTTACCAGACTGACCAATTCCAATTTGTCCCTAAATCGTACTATTGCCAATGGTTTGACTTTTCTCAGTCATAAGACGCAGCGACCGTTAGACGTGGTCCTATAACTTAGTGGCAAAATATTGGGTGTCCACAAGGACTAGCATAAGCTATGGCATGTTTGACTGCCTAACCCAATGATCAAGGAATTGTGATTTATATCATAAATTAGTTGGGAACCTACCTAATTATCGTATTTTATAATGACAGGCCCTAGTCGGAGTTATGAAATGATTATAATGGGATCCTTACCCACAAGAAATCCATCATATTGGGGTTGATGCGATTTGCTTAAAATTTTAAAACAATTGAGTGTGAGCAACTTCATAATATTAAAAGCCCATGTTATTATGAAACATTAATGAAAACATATTCCTAATTTTAACATTCTCTCTTAACAGGTGGGTTAAAATATTTCACAAACATTCAAATGGCAAACAGAGTATCACTTCGTTCCATCCTTGATGAGCATAAGCTCAAATGGGACAACTACAATGACTGGTTTAGAAACCTTAAAATTATCTTACGACAAGAAACGATTTACTATGTTCTTGAAAGACCATTTCCCCATGAACCCGTAGAAGATGCTGACTAAAATACATTTGATGCTTGGAATAAACACGTCGATGATGATGAGCAAGCAGTTTGCGTAATGCTTGGCTCTATGTCGGACGAACTTCAGAAAGATCACGAAGATATGGATGCTTAAACCATCATCTTTCACTTAAAGGAGTTGTATGCAACTTCTGTTCATACTGTGAGATTCCAAGTGTCATGTGCCTTATTCCAAACACGATATAAGAAAGGATATGTTAGTGGACATGTGCTTAAGATGATTGGCCACATTGAAAAATTGGGCAACCTCGGGTTCATCATTGATAATGAGATAGGTCACGATCTAATTCTTCAGTCCTTACCAAAAGACTTCTCTAACTTTATTATGTAGTTTCATCTGTCTGATAAAGAAGCTACTTTAGCAGAATTGCACAATCTGATAAAGCAAGCAGATAAGGACTTGAAACCGGAGCTTAAAACCTCCGTCATGCTTACGGGTACAGACCTGAAGCCACGAGGCCCAAAGAAAAATAAGGGCAAGGCCAAGGCTCCAGATCACCTAAAGCCCAATGGTAAGGTGGAGAAGAAAAAGTGAAATGGGAAATGTTTCTTTTATGGAAAGAAGGGTCATTGGAAGATAGACTGCAGATCCTTGAAAGCCAAGGAAGCTAGGGAAGCCCAAGAGGTCAAGAAGCCCAATGCTTCAGGTACGTTGTATATGATTGAACTATATTCTCAAAACTCTGAACCTTCTACTTGGGTGCTTGACACCGGTTGTGGGACTCACTTGTGTAACATTGTACAGGGCCTGAGAAATAATAAGAGACTCCGTCATGGGGAGGTTGACTTACGCATAGGTAATGGAGCAAAACCGGCTGCATTGTGCGTGGGGACTTATTCATTAGTTTTTCCGAATGGTTTAGTTTTAGACTTAGAAGATTGTGTTTATGTACCTTCTCTAGTAAAGAACGTCATTTCAATTTATTCTTTATGTAATAAAGGCTTTTCATGCCTAATAAGTTGTAATGAATGTTATATTTATTTCAATGAAATAAAATATGGAGATGGTATTTTGAATAATGGTATCTATGTCTTACAAACTAATAAAGAATGTTCAACCTCTAATATATACAACGTTAACTCGAATAATCTCAATAAATCACTTCTATGGCACAGTCGCTTAGGTCATATCAATGAAACAAGATTAACTAAGCTACATAAGGATGAGTATTTTAGACCCTTCAAATATGTACCTTATGGAACTTGTGAGTCTTGTTTACTTGGTAAAATGACCAAATTACCCTTCAAAGGTAAATGACAGCGTGCAGCGGAGACATTAGAACTCATACACTCTGATGTATGCGGACCAATGTCAGTCACCTCTAGAGGTAGATTCTCCTACTTCATTACCTTTATCGATGATCACTCGTGATATGGGTATGTGTACCTTATGCGGTACAAATCTGAAGCCTTTGAGAAATTCAAAGACTTCAAAGCTGAAGTAGAAAACCAGCTTAATAAAAGTATTAAGTCATTGAGTTCTGACTGAGGTGGTGAATACTTAAGCGATGAATTTCAAGATTACTTGAAAGAAAATGACATTGTTTCCCAGTGGACTCCTCCGGGATCTCCACAGCATAATGGGGTCTCCGAAAGGAGAAATTGGACATTATTAGATATGGTCTGATCAATGATGCCATGCAATGATCTACCTCTTTCATTTTGGGGTATTGCTTTAAAAACTGCAACACTACTACTAAACTAAGTTCCTTCCAAGACTGTTAGTCAAACACCATATGAGTTATGGTCTGGGAAACGTCCCAGTCTTAGTTATCTAAGAGTTTGGGGATGTGACGCATATGTTAAGCTCACACAAACTAACAAATTGGATGATAGGGCATTTAAATGTAAGTTTGTAGGATATGCCTTGAACTCAAGAGCATACGTGTTCTACGTCCCAAATTAACAAAGAACATTTGTCTCACGAAATGCAAAATTTCTAGAGAATGAATTCCTTCTCAAGAAACATAGTGGGAGTAGACTTGACCTTGATGAGGTATGAGAAGAACAAACTAACATAGAACAAAACCCCAGACCCCTCAAAAGGGCAGCGACGGAACAACCACAAGGTTATGAACTTAGATGGTCTGGTAGGGAAAGACATGAGCCTGAAAGATATGGTTTCCATATTGATGGGGAACATTATCAGGTCATTGATAATGACGATCCCACCAGTTGTGATAAAGCAATGCGTGACATTGATTCAGTCAAGTGGCTTGAGGCCATGAAATCCGAAATAGACTCTATGTATCAGAATCAAGTCTGAGACTTGGTGGATGCACCTGAAGGGATAAAACCCATAGGATGTAAGTGGATTTACAAGCGTAAAACTGATACAGAAGGCAACATCCAAACCTATAAGGCTAGGTTAGTGGCGAAAGGAGACAAATCCAAGGAATTGACTATGACGAAACCTTCTTGCCTGTTGCAATGATAAAGTCCATTCGAGTTTTACTGGCACTAGCTGCACACTTTGATTATGAGATTTGGCAGATGGATGTCAAAATAGCTTTCCTTAATGGAAACCTCGTAGAGGAAGTCTATATGACACAACCTGAGGGGTTTTCATATAAGGATGATCATAAAAAGTATGCAAGCTTAAACGATCCATTTATGGATTCAAGCAAGCCTCCAGAAGTTGGAATATACGATTTGATGAGACAATTAAAGAATTTGACTTCATCAAAAATGTAGACGAGCCTTGTGTTTATAGGAAAAGTAGTGGGAGTGCTGTTGTGTTTCTTGTATTATATGTCGATGACATATTAATCATTGGGAATGATATTCCCATGATGCAAGCCACCAAGCAATGGTTATCTCAGAATTTCTCCATTAAAGATTTGGGAGAAGTAGCCTTCATCCTCGGCATTAAGATCTACCGTAATAGATCTAAGAGGTTGTTAGGACTTTCTCAATCTACATACATAGATAAAGTTTTGAAAAGATTAAAAATGGAAGATTCCAAAAGAGGTAATTTACCTACTAGTCATGGAATCAAATTATCTAAGGAGCAATGTCCACATACTCCTTCAGTTAGAGAGCGTATGAGTAGAATCCCTTATGCTTCAGAAATAGGATTGATCATGTACGCCATGCTATGTACAAGACATGATGTCTCTTATGCTCTTAGCATAATGAGCAGGTATCAGACAAATCCAGGTGAGCAACACTGGGCAGCTATCAAAACAATCCTCAAGTATCTGAGAAGAACTAAAGATGTGTTTTTGACATACGGAGATTTTTCTGAGATGAAAGTCATTGGTTACTGTGATGCGAGCTTTCAGACTGATATAGATGGCAGCATATCGTAAACAGGATATCTGTTTACTTTGAATGGCGGAGCTGTCAGTTGAAAAAGCTCAAAGCAGTCAACTACAACGACTCCACCACTGAAGCCGAGTATATTACAGCATCTGAGGCAGCTAAATAAATAGTCTGAATAAAGAAGTTCATCACGGAGCTGGAAGTGCGTCCTGCGATAAAGAATGGCGTCACGATGTACTGTGACAACACGGGCGCCATTGCTCAATCAAAGGAACCAAGGTCCCACCAGAAATCCAAGCATGTACTCAGGTGATTTCATCTCATCAGGGAGATTATTGAGAGAAAAGAAGTTATTATAGAGAAAATACCCACATAAGATAATCATGCAGATTCTCTGACTAAAGGGCTGACTCAACAAAAGTATGATAGGCATAACCGAGAGTATGGTGTCCAGATTCATACTAGTTGGCTATAGTGCAAGTGGGAATTTTTAGGGATATGCCCTATACCCAACTTGTGGATGGGCTATATGTACATGTATTTGTAATATTTTCACTAATTAATAAAATGGCAATCTTTATTATACGTGTCTTACATAGATTATATAAATCATCAAACACTATAATAAAGCCCTTGAAGTAATAAGATGATGGCTTCCACGCCTTATGAGAATCATTACTCTTAAACGTTCATAGTCATAGTTTTATGAATAATCTGGGCGTTCACAAAGCAGAGAGACTAGCAGGATAACATGATCTTCCCTTAAGTGGGGTAGCCGATCTCATAGGCTACTAGCGGAGATCCATCCGCTTGGTGTATCACATGGATGCATGAGTTGCTCGTGTCCATCGAACTAACCACCGAAAGTTTTCACATGGAGAGTTATTGTTGGGTTTCTACGGTCTAACTGGGATCGTTTTAAAGCGATGAAACATATGTGCGAATACATCAAAAAAGTTGCGGAATACTCACAATGATCGGTTGAGCGATGTGACGAAGAACAAAACTTTTTATGCCCTTTGAACTGCATGAAACTCACGGCATTTACTGGTTTTGAGCTCCTCCATTTTCGGCAATGGTGATCCCTCCAAGCTCCAAGCTTTGTGTGATTCCATGCTCACAAGTGCGATTCCCTATCACCTTCGCATGACCCCGAAAGTGTGCTAGCACTTGGTAATTTTTGCCACAAAAATCACCCTTGCACTCCTCTTCATTCTCGGCAGTTTGGCAGAAAACAGAAGAGGAAAATCAGCCCATTGGGCGTGAGAGAAGAAGAGAAGAGTGAGAGAGAGAGAGATGTCTTGGTTGTTTAAAAATTGTGTATCTAATACACTTGTTTGATTTTCAAAAAATCAAATAAAGATATACCATTTTGCTTTTCCAAAAAGTCAAGGCAATTAAAGCCACAACCACTTCCATCAATCAATCAATCAAGTGACAAGTTGTCACATCACTCAAAGTGACTAATGATTTGACGTTTGATGTGACTTGCAGGCCGCACTTGAATTCGAAATGCGAGTGCGCCCGCAAACACTCCCGGGCTCAGGTTCACTAATTCCAAATTAATGAATTTTCCGTTGCGATGCAATTAAATAATTATGCCTACCAAAATCACTATTCACGTCACTAACGAATTAATTCTAAATTAACTCGTTCGCCCGAATTAAAATCTAATTTCAATTCCGCGTCGAAATCCAATTTCGTATAATATATCGAATATATTATTTTATCGATTAATTCCAAATTAATCGTTTTGTCTCTTTAATGATATTTTATCCCAGATAAAATATCTCCGTAATTAATCCCAGATTAATTTTCTCTCTCATCTAATTAATCCCATATTAATAAAGTGCGAGTCATACGTCATCGGTGAATCTTTGAGAAGCGACCCATGAGATCCCCGGATATGTTGGTAGTAAATCCGGTCGTCGGACTATCCGAACACGTAAGTACCTAGTACTACGTTTGTACCGATTTACAAGACAAGGTTGGCTTCTAGCAAAGCGCCATGCCTACCCAATTCTCCAGAAATATCCTTACAGGAATATGTGATCTATATCAGGCGTAGTATACGTAGTATTGTGTATTTCGATCCAGTATAGGATGTCACGTGCAAGACCTGGGGCTGGAAATGTGTCTACCACATACGAAGCACATATCAAATCTCTGGTAACTAGTCTCTATAATCGGATAAACATGACCTAGTCATAATATCCCGATAGCTGCAGCATATAAGAGAACGAGTTTCGTATCCTACGTGATCATCATCTCCACTATGACTGGAGTGATATTTCCATCTCGACATCACACCCAATACACTACGATTCTCAATATACCTAGAAAAGGCGTACACAGAACCTGTTAAATCCCTGGATGACCAAAACCAAAGTATATTGATTGTCGCAAGTATTAGCGGTGCAAGTCTCAGGTTAAGACCAAATACACCTACCCTGATTCGGACTTCCATAGACACATATTTATACTACCAATGGAATTCCGATGGGACTTTCCAGAGCGAAGATATTTTCTGTACCATCGGTAAAACACAACCTCCTACTACAGTTGCATGAATATCCTATACCCAAATATATGATAACTATGCCGTTATGCCCTCACAACGCGCACAAGTATAATAATAGTCTATTCCGCATTATCGATGTGCAATCTCGATAATACTACGACTAGGGATATTTAATGATTAAACCTTTATGGATTGATACTGTCTCATACCATCTCAATCCATGAACTAATCTTATAGACCTTTCATCATTTATACATCTTGGTGATCTAATCACAAATGATAAAAGAGCAATTTCCTTTGTCACATAGTTAATTTGTACAACAACACCATGATCTGTACAAATAATGATGCCATGGGTCATAACTGTCTAACATTTATCCCATGTGTCTGTGAGAACTTTCATGTATCGATTGTATGACTAGTCCTTAGACTTGAGGTCTTTACAATCTTATGTGTGGATCAAATAACTTTGACATTTTCCTTCCCCGGTTCAAAAGATCCAGTCATAAAGATATGATTGGGTCATTTGTTGAAACATATGAAGTTTGTAAAGATACAACAGAGAATCGCCACTCTCTCAGATAATATTTTTCTTATAAGAGTAGTATTCCAGTTCGCGGCTTGATATGTGTGATCAGTGCTTGAGACTGTGGCCGCAGCGGAAGAATCATGTGATATTCTTAGGTTAGCATGATTCATGACACTATCAACATCATACCTTTGACTATATTGGTAGACACTTTCTATACCCTAGGTCAAACGGTGGGGATACAGTGAGGCGAGGGACCGTATCATATGTAAATCACATACAGAATGGGTATATATATCTTTCCTTCTCATTTGGGGGCTTTGGCATGTTGCTAGATGTCAACCTTGGTCATTGAAATAGAAAGACCATCTGATCGGAGGATAATTTATGTTCGATTAAATTATCACGATTCATTTCATGTCCAACTTGAGGGGAACCCAAAAGGTCACACACAACAAAGTTGAAATCAATGGTTAACAGTGCACAATATAAATTTAACAGCATATATGATTGCTGTAGGAATTGTTCATAAATGGTTCAATGTGTTTAATTATTGAACAAATCATTTATGAGGTTCCATAGTGGCTTAGGGATTGGTGAATGACGATAGGGGCACTTTGGGGATTGGAATAAAAAAACGTAAATAGTAAATTTTTTTATTTGTTATTTATTTTGAATTCCAATTCGGCACAAACTCTTATTAGGGTTTTATAATCTCATTAAACCAATAAATTAAGATCCAATGGCTAAGATTAAATTAGCATTTATCCCACATCAGATTCTTAATTAACTTTGTTGTCTTTGGAGCACCTATATAAACCCAAAGAAATCTTCAGAAATTTTTGCACCAAACCTTTCATATCTTGGGTTTATATAAGTGAGCAAATCTAAAGTTTAAGATTAAGCCACTGATTTTGAGGATCCTTAAGTCTAATTGACTAGAAGAACCTCGAGTCAAAAGTTTTGAGGTATTTGCCTAGGCTAGCACCAAGGGCAAAATACCCCTGCACTCAAGGTGTAGTCTTGCCATTGAGTTTTGGCTTTGGTGTGTGCATATTTGGAGGCCACACACTTGGGTGGCTCTTTGGAACGTGGAAGAGCTTGCTGAGTTCGAGAAAAGCTTGTAGATTGGAGGAAGCACTGGAGGAGTCTTCGGTTCAAGTTAGTCTTTTTCTTTCTTTATTTTAATTAGAGTTCTTATGATAGTTAGCATATTTAGGTTTATGTTCTTTGCATGTTTTATGAGTTCTTATGCTTAGAATATATATAGTAACATGTCTAGGCTTGTAGAATAATCAAAACAAATGGGTCTTGGGCAAAAGTATAGCGGAATCATAATTTCGTAATTTTTGATTTTCCACTGCCACTCACGGCCGCTTCCCAACATCCTATATGGTCACATCATATAAGATTCCTCATTCCCGGGCGTCACATGAATGATCCCGGATCAAGGTTATTATATATTTATGGTATGAACCACTGTTGTAGATAAACCATAAACAAAGTACCTATCTTTATTTGCTCTCTAGTACTATTTTAGATTTTTAATTTCAGACTTAAATCCTCTTGTGTATGACACTCATACACTAAGTCTGAAAAAACATAAGTAATCACATGTATACATAATAATTTATAATATGCGAATTAAAATGAATAGTTGATAAATGAATAAAAGCATCATTTATTATTATGATAATTATCTCCTTTACATACTACATGATACTGTAAGGCATATATCCTTACAGTAAACACAACAACAAGTCCTCCGAATATGGTTCAAATAACCAAGCAATGGATAGCCTATCTCTTGAAGGATGCTAGTTCTAAGAGATGGCTTTGTTTTTGTGTGTTTTGTGTTAAAATTTCTCTTAATTGGTTTGAGAAACCTTAGCACAAAAGGGAGGCATGAATTAGGGTTCCGAAAGCTTCCAAAGTTGTGATTTTTCATTACCCTTATTATGTATACAAATCGCTAAAGTTAATTGTGTTTATATAGATTTATGGTGATCATTATAGAATTAATATCAATCTAATTTGGGATATTTTGGAATGCCAAAAACATCTTCAAGCTGCAGCCATAGCTTTTATGTAACCCTAGGATAAGAGAAATCATAAGTTTCGCTTCTTATTTGAGAAAAAACTGCAACTATGTTAAAAGCCAATCGGTTAATCGATTCGATGCAATTAGTTAACCAATTAGCATAATCAATTAGTCAATTGCTTGTGCATGATCTGATTATATACGCACCTCAATCAATTTACTGATTAAATCCAATCGGCTAGCCGATTATTCACTCTATAAATACACTACTTTAGACCATTTGGATTCCTACTAAATCAACCCGGAATGATTCTCAAATATCATAGAGATATTATACATCATTATAATTCATTATTTTATCAAGGATTTGGGTATTTTATTTGTGTGAGTCAATAGATTCATCCTCAAGTTGGACATAGAATTGGATGTTATAGATTAAGTCCACATAATGTATCCTCCAATGAACACTGTTACATTGTTGTCATATTTTAATGACCATGAGTGTGATCTAGCATTATATCTGACCCCTGAATGAGAAGAAATAGAACATTTCCATGAATAATTTTCGTATGATACGATCTTTCGCCCAAAACATTATCCTACTATGAACTTAGAGTATGGAAAGTATCTGCTCCAATGTTCATTGGTTTAGTGTTGATCGTAATCCTGATGATATGCAATATGAGAATTTCTCTACCCAGAATTCTCCCACCATAACCATGGATTTGTATCATCATATATTACAACTATGCAACAAAGTACTAAACTCACTAAATATGTGTTTATCATGAGTTTAACGATCCTCTATTATGTCTTCCATAATTTTTATGTAACCCAATTACTCCCTATAAGTAGTCCTTAAAGAACGACTCAGGTTGGTGTCAAAATTACATAACTCCTACATAAGATTAGTGAAGACCTCAAATCTTAGATTAATTCATACATCGTTATTAGGAGTATTCCGCAAACACATGGGATAAATATCTCTATATGAAAACTACTTGAGGCCAGTTCAGTATACTTGTTAATTACCATAAGCACTCATGTGTTATACCAAACATTCAAACTATACTAATAGCTTATGAGATCAACTACCTCATGAGTGAGTGGTAGTAACATCAAGCTAGTCTATCTAGATTATCAATGCCTTTGTTATCGATAATTCCTTTTATTATGAACAATTTAAGAGTGATAGAATCTCATATATTGAAGCTCCGTTAGATTTCTATATAAATCATTCCAAAGACTTTATTATACAAGTTGTCTATGGAAGGATAAACTCAAGGTGCTCGTACAATAAATAAATGCCATTTTAATTTATTCAGTGTAACATTATATAGTGATCATTACAGTAGTAAACCAGTAGGACATAATTGTTGGGTTTTGGGTGGTGGTAGCGTGGTTTAGGCAAAAATCGAATTTTAAACATTTTAAATTTTCCATATGAATTAGCCAGTATCATATGCCTCTAATTCATCCATATTTTGCCTAAATTAATTATCGAGATCAAATAATGGTGAAATAAATTTTTGTAAATATGATGAAAAATTTATCGAAATATTTTTTGAATTATTTCATGAACCGGTGATCAGTTCAATAATCGGTCATCCGATTGAGCCCATGGTAAAACTGATTCACTATAGTAGTGAACCAGTCACTGCTACAGTAAATGGTTCAGGTTTGAACTATGAATAGTAACCATTGGTTACTATTTTATGGTGTTATAATTTTTCACCATTTTCATGTATTTTCATCTCAAAATTTTTTCTAAAAATTATTTCAACACTCACATCGAAACACATTCAAATATCATATATTTGACATTAAATAAATTAGTTTCAGATTTAATCAAATTAAAAAAATTAATTTAAAAATTTCATGCCTAATCTATTCTTTTCAACAAATTAATTAAATTAATTTGTACCATTCAAATCACCACAATATGAATCACCCAAAAATAATTCTAGATATTTCTAGAGAGGTAAAAATACTTTATAATGATAATTTGTGTCTAACACCTAATTAGGCCTAATTACACTAATTAGTCTGTTGATTTTTCAGCCCCGAGGAACTCAAAAACCTGAAGAAGGGGATAACGGGGTTCGTACTTACCAGATGGCCCAAGGTCCTTATGAGGATGAGAGATCATATGAATGGCCCGAGCCTGAGGTAAAGAAAGGCACCCGATGGCAGTATTGCCTAATGAGACCGAGTTGATATACTGACCTAACCTAAAACAAGACATTAGATTCGACAGCATTGGCACATGTGAAGACCGACTTGAGGCTGTCATGTGATATGTTTTATTATTGTAACAATGGGAATTGGATTGGAGTGAGCTAAATGAGACACAATCACATACACCTAGAGAAACTTTATTAGAAACAAGAAAACACGGGAAGGTGGCCACATAGGAAGTTCATGAGCCTTCAAACACATATCAAGAATGTTCAAGAATTGTAAAGAGAAAGTGAGGGAAGTGAGGAAATCTCTCTACTCAACCTGGTAAAGAAGAGAGGAAGAGAATCCAGCACCAATCACCTCGGCATGTCGACCTAGTGACCTAGGTCGGGGTTGCCGTATCTTGTGCTTATGTATGGATGACGGTAGCCCTACATGAGAGTTTGAGCCTCTAGAAAGTTGATGCAATGGGAGAAGGGCATAGGATTATCTCATGAAACTTGGAGCAACATGAGGGTGGATGAATTATAGGCCGTCATATGGGAAGAATGTGTAATAATAGTAGATTGGTAGAGTTGCAAGCTGGCAGAACTTGTAGTAGTGGGAAATAATGACAAGAAGACGTGGTTGACGTAATGAGTTGGTGTAACATTATATTTATTGGTGTAGTAAAATTTTCAAGAGCCCATATAAAGGGAATGTGTAATAGTGGGCAATAATTATAAAAAGATATGACTGACGTCATGGGTTGGAGTAATGGTAAATTTATGGGTGTAATAGAAGATTCAAGGGCCTATATAAAGGAGTGGAGGATTCACTTTCGAGGGTGGGTTCCTTTGTGTTAGCATTTTTTACATTTGACTACTTGAAAAAGAGAGCTCCAAAATTTTAGGGATAGAGAAAGAAAGTAGGTCAGTTTGACCTGAGCTAGTAATAAAAATTTCCCTTATTTTCTCCCGTGGATATAGGTTGGAGCCACTCTCCACCAAACCACGTTAATCTTTTTTTTTTCTCTGTGATTTCTTATTTGCTTGCCAAGATAGATTTTTGTTCCCAACTAATCAAACAAATTCATTACTTGGGAGAGATTTGTTCGAGTAGTAGTTTTCCCGAATTACCCCTGGAATGAAAAAAAACCGTCAATAGTTGGCGCCGTATGTGGGAAATAGAATGAAAAATAGAAAACACACTAAGAAGATGACAATAAATGGAAGCCACATAACTTCAGAGGCTTCAACATCGGAGTGGATGAAGAAGATAGAAGAAACCCTACGAAACGAAAGGGAAAATGCTTGAAATGAGAGGAAAACAACTCAGACTTTTATGAAGGCTATGATGGAGAAGATTGAGAAGTTGGAGAACGAGGGGAAGTGGGTCCTAGCAGAATGAGAAAGGAAATAGAAAAAGGAAAAATGATTGTCGGAGCATATGAAGATCTTGGAAATGGGAAGAAAAATGCCCGGAGGGTGAGATCTGTAGTTGTTGCTAGTGCCATATAAACATAGGGACCGTGGAATGAAGAAGAAGGCAGGCGAACCCAGAATCATCCAGCAACAGCCCGTGTTCTAGGGAAAGTGACCTGGAATGACATCCAGAGAAGGGACATGAGGTTCCTGGTTTTGGAAGATACCACGCTTAAAGTAGAGGGTAAGATGATGCCCTTGGGCCAGAGCACGACGCCTTCAAAAGCCAAATACGAGATTGGTTTTAGATGGGGATAAAGAAGTGGAAGAAAAGTGTGAAAAGAGGGCATTGGGGTGAACAAGGTATGGAGACAGCATCCCCGTTTGCGAAGAAAATATTATCGGTGGAGTTTCCGAGGATATTTGCCATGCCCGCGATGGATGTTTATAATGGAAGCACAGACCCCAAGTCCCATATTGAAAGTTTATTTTGTTGATAGAAATCTAGGGAATGGTAGGAGAGACAATATACGAGGTGTACTCTATCAGTTTCTATAGTGCTTCATGCTTATTATGCTCAATTAGAAACTTTCCAGACTCGTTATTATATAGAGGGTAAAACATCTTAGGATGGATCCAGAAGTAGGAATAAGAGTACGTCAGAGAGGAATTTGGAGGTCTGGCCTCTTCCTATCATCATAGACAATGGGAAATAGTTTGATAGCAAGTGCTTCAAGAAGCTCTGTGAGGACCTCCAAATTATACTGAGATTTGCCTCACATGCCCATTCAAAGTCCAGTGGGCAAGTAGAAGCAGCGAAAAAGACCATAAGGAGTAATTTGAAGGCAATGTTTGGGTCCTGCAAGGGTCCGTGGGTCGAGGAGCTGTCAGAGGTTTTATGGGCACATCGGACGACCTACAAGGACTCTACAGGAGAAACTCCATTTTCTTTGGTTTATGGGTCTGAAGTGGTCATCCGTGCAGAGATAGAAATGATGACACTTGGGTGCAACACTTTGAAGAAGGGCAAAATGAAGAACTCATCAAACACCACTTTGATCTGATAGAAGAAAAGAGAGAGAGGTCGGCGCTCAAGATAGCGGTGTATCGATAAATGATGGCACGTTCCTACAACAAGAGGGTTCGGGTATGATCCTTTCGGACGGGTGAGTTGGTCCTGAGGTGAGTCCCCTGAATACGAGGATGGCTCATTGGAGGCCAAGTGGGAAGGGTCGTATAAAGTTACTGAAGTTAATAGGTTGGGTACCTATCACCTTGAGTAACTAGACGGTACTCGACACAAAAACCCTGGAATACTGAGATGCTGAGAAGATATTTCAAATAGAGCCTCTCTTAGAATGACCCTCAAAGAGTTGTAGGATGGGCTGTAGATCCCTAGAATATAAATAAGTCTTTCCCCTTTTAATTGAAAACTTGTTTATTTATGCTTGTTTATTATTTGAATAGGAATGACATGTTTAATATTCTTGTGAAATAATCACATTCATAATGCGTAAATGGATGCAAGACATGTGGGAAAAGCACATACCTCCGCGGCATGCCAATCCCAGGTGTCAATATCAAACCCCCGAGCTGGAACATGATTACCCAAAGACTTGCACCTTTGAGGAATATAACCTGAAGACTTGCGTGGCATTTGGAGCCTCGAGGTATCCATAGCACGGTCGGAGAAAGAGTCGGTGTGGCATTTCAGGCCTCAAGGTAATCATAGCACGTATGGATTGAAGACAACTATGGTACTACGGTACCTCTGGGTTTGCATAGCGTGGGGAAGAATAATTCCCCCACGGCGTTTGCCCCTTGGTGTTGGAGGTTCATAGCACGGGGAGGGCACACGGGCCTCCGTGGAATTTGTAGCCTCATGATATGCTTAGTACAGGGAAAAGAAATGCCCTCGTGGGGCTGGCCATCCCATTTCAGACCTGTCAAGCATAGCACGGGGAAAGCAAGAATGCCTCTGTGGCTTTGCAGGACTGGAGTTTTTTTCCTACCATAAGGACATTCCTTTTGGCGTTGGTTACCCATCCGGTCCGTAGCTTGGTTCACTGGGATTTCTGGATTATAAGATTCAGAATTATTATTTTGGGTAACGTATGGCAGGACGCTATCTCAGGTTCCACCATTTTTTCTCTTTGGGGTCAGTATGTGGTATTTGATACGTCACCTCCGTTGTACTTGTCTTGTGTTTATTTTTATTTTTAATTTTATTTTGCTGGACAACTTGGCTCGGGATGCCATTACCAGTGTCCATAGAGATCGTCGGAGGCCGAAGATCTTCCCTCTTGGCTAAGTCTTGGTAAAAAGTGTAATGGTTTGAGGCTGTATTCATTCCGCTGAGGCCATATCAGAATGACACAAGTGTGGGACACAGAAACTGGACGACGCATGCTGTTCTAGGCTCACGGCCTAGTTGGGAGTACGGAGTAGCCCGCGGGGGACTAAACCAGAGAATAATGGAGTCGCCACCCGGTGTAAACCGAGAAAATGAGATTTAAGGCCGCACTCACCCCTCGCAAGGGAAGACCTCAAACCGTTGGGTTCGGAATGGTCCCTTACTTTTGTCACTTGTAATGAAAGGATTTGTGTAATAATTTAATCAAGCTTAAGTAACACTTATTTCCAAGAGTATCATGCTTCTAAATCCATATGCGCAAAAATAAAACTTACACCTAAATTTGCATATATTTCACATCTAAGATTGCATGCTTGCAAGTACATCAAAGTAGCAACAAACATACAACTTCATTGGCATATTGTATTCATGGAAACACAAGCACACACTAACCACACAAGCACACATAAAGGCGAATCCAATAATGGCGAACATGTGATTTCATAGACATATCATAAACAAATAGCCATTACATGTCCATGCACAAATAAAAGAGTCAACTAAGTATATAATGCAAAAAGACACTTAAGGGTGCAATTAGGCATTAAAGTAAGCATGCTATGACGTGGTGCAAAAGAAGATAACTAATATGGACACAAACACACATGTGAGCACTTTTCCAAGTGGTACGTGGAATTATATCCCAAGTACAGACCGCACTACCGTCCATTCGGAATCGGCTACGGAATTTATGTCTGGGTTTCCATCCGATATACCACAAGAAATAATACTACAATGCTATCATGACATGGACATATGAATTGTAATACGTTAAGCCAAGACTAAGGGATAGATGATGCAATCAATATATGGAAGACATGGCAAATATCGTGGTAAAGGTAGCCTTTTAGGCTTTTCTTTCCCCAAATTGAGAACCTTTTTAGTCCAACACAATAAGCCCATGCGCTTTTCATTACAATGCGTACAAAGATAAAGATAACTATATGAAACTTCGTATACCCGATTGAACATATCTCAAATTCAACCGAATATACATCAACCGGCGAGGCAAAGCATCGTGGTAAAGGGTTTTAACCCCTCCAAATAGGGGACCTTTAATCCGACTTACTAAGCCCATGCGCTCGATCGCATCATGCGTACAAAGAATAAAGACAATAATATCAAACTTAGTATGCCCGATTGAACATATCTTACATTCAACCGAATACACATCAACCGGCGCGGTAAAACATCGTGGTAAAGGGTTTTAACCCCTCCAAATAGGGGACCTTTAATCCGACTTACTAAGCCCATGCACTCGATCGCATCATGCATAAACAAGTAACATGCGGAATTTAAATGACGAATAATAAATCAAGCAACATAAAACAAAAGAAAGTGCCGTTTACTCAAGCGGTACGTGGAGTTGTATCCCGAGTACAGATCATACTACCGTGCATTCGGACTCGGCTATGAAATTTATGTCCGGGTCTCCATCCGATATACCGCGAGAGTTGACACATCTTTCATTTTATTCCAAGGCCACAACATACAATATTTCGTAATACATGCATATTTATCTACTCAAAGGCCACAACATGCATTTTAACATAATAATCATGCGAACAATACTCAATAGATAATAAAAATAAAACTGAAAATGAGTGTGAAAAATACCCTCAGGTCTAACCTTTTTTTCCGACTTTCGGACTTGCGTTTCACGGAGATCGGAAGGGTTAAAGCTCCTCAACTTCTCCAGTTCACTGGTTTAGCGTCTTAGCTCACTGTTTTACTGTTTTACTTGCTGTTTGACCTCCGTTTTGCTGCTGTTTCTCTGTATTTTCTGGTGCAGTTTCAGGTCTTTAAAGCTTCTATTTTTGGGTGTTTTAGGGTGCAGATCAGGGGCTGTTCCATGGACTGGTTTATTCTCGGTTTACTCACTATTTTGGGGTGATTTTCGGTCACGGGCTGGCTAGTTTTGTTTGTTTATATTCGGTCAGGGCTGTGTCAGTTGATTGGGAAGAGGCAGGGGCATGTACGTTTTATGAGAGAGAGCTGAGTGCGATTGCTTTGTTGAAGCGGTGAGGGTAAGTGGCTTATGGGTTTAGGCGTGAATGATGCTCTTGTCATTTTGTTTGTTGGCTTGTAAGGTGCCGTGAAGCTTGATAGTGGAAGCTATGTGGCTTACGTTTAGTTGAGTGGAGTGAAAGGTGTCGAGGCCATATGAGGCTGGTTGATCAAAGTTTGCTATTATGATGAGTTAATGGGCTGTTGAGTGGCGTGCATGACTCAGAGTTAGGGTTAGGGACGTGTGAATGGTTTATATACTCATGGGGGGATGAAGCCGTGGAGGGCAGTGAAGGTTTCTTTTCTTTTGTTGTGTTCTGCCGTGTGAGTTGTGTCTTGTCCAGGGAGTGCATGTCTTGGTTAGGGGTTGTTTATATAGAGAAGGGTTAGGGCTACTCCTTGTCTCACAAGGAAGGGTTTTGATTTAGTGTTGAGCAAAGAAAGTCAAAGATTGAGGGGGGAAAAATTTGGTTCAAATTAGGAAGGTTGAATATTTGATTGGCTTGGTTTAGGAATACAATTTCTTAGATTAGGAAGTCAATATTTTTAATTGGTTATGATTGATTTTAATTAGGCATAATATTTGTTAAGTTAGGAATATAATCTTTTAATTTGGTATGATTTTATTTTATGTTTTATTTAATTTAATTCAATTACATTATTTAATTAATATTTAATTTAATTTGGGTGTATTTTTAGGGTGATGGGCGTGTGGGCCTTATCTTGGTGGGCTAGGTGTTGTGTTGGTTTGGTGAGTGGGTTTGGGTCAAGGTTAAATGGTTCTGGGTTTTTTTAGGCTAAAGGTGCTTTAAAACAGAGGTCCCACGAGTGAGCCTGGAGCTAAACAAGCGAATAAAATTTAACGAAATACCGATTCCCTTCTGACAACCGTTTCCCGCAACTTCCTCGACTAAAAAGGTAGTGTCTCCAAATGAGACTCATCATAGGGACTCACATGCAAAAATGCAGTGCCTACAGTCGCCCCCACTTTGATGGGACTTGTGTAATGTGTAATAGTGACAATCCTATCAAAGTTATGCAATGCATTTTCACTTACCTGGCTCGCCAGCTGCCGCCTGACTTGCCTGCTGCTTCGAACTGAGTTGATCTGGTGGTCCATTTTCGAACTGTGCTCCATTTTTGGAGCGCCATTTTCGGCATCTGATGTATGCGCCCCATTTTTGGAGCGCCATTTTCGGCATCTATTGTGTGTGCTCCATTTTGGAACGCCATTTTCGGCATCTGTTATGTGTGCTCCATTTTGGAATGCCATTTTCGGCATCTTTTATATGTGCTCCATTTTGGAACGCCATTTTCGGCATTTGTTATGTGTGCTCCATTTTGGAGCGCCATTTTCGGCATTTGCTGTGTGTGCTCCATTTTGGAACGCCATTTTCGGCATTTGCTGTGTGTGCTCCACTTTGGAATGCCATTTCGGCCTTTGCTATGTGTGCTCCATTTTGGAACGCCATTTTCGGCATCTGTTATGGGTGCTCCATTTTGGAGTGCCATTTTCGGCGTCTGCTATGTGTGCTCCACCATTTTCGGCATCTGTTGTGGTAGCGGTCCATTTCCGAACCATGCTGTACGAGAATGTGGCTCATTTTTAAACCGTTATTTGATGAGATGGTCTTTGCCGCTACAAACCTGCGAACACAAAACAAACATTACATGTATGTGATATGTATGCATGTATGCATGGATATGTATCATATTCCGATGGGTTAGGCCTTCCTTGGTCCATTTCCGAACCGTGCTCCATTTTGGAGTGCCACTTTTGGCGAGATGTGAAAGTAGTCAATTTCCGAACCATGTTCCAGTTTCGGAGTGCCATTTTCGGCGAGATGTGATAGTAGTCCATTTTCGAACCATGCTCCACTTTCGGAGTGCCATACTCGGCCAAACTGATGCTGATGTGGGCTCGCCCTTGGGACTCGTCCCTAAATTGAAACTGATGTGGGCCTCGGCCCTGGGACTCATCCCCAAAACTGAAACAGATGTGGGCCTTAGCCCCTAAACTAATGCTGATACTGATGTGGGCCTCGCCCCCAAGCTGATATTGATGTGGGCATCGGCCCTAAACTGATATTGATGTGGGCCTCAGCCCTAAACTGATAATGATGTGGGCCTCGGCCCTAAACTGATGCTGATGTGGGCCTCGCCCTAGGCTGATACTGATGTGGGCCTCGGCCCTGACTGATACTGATATGGGCCTCAGCCCCAGACTGATACTGATCTAGGCCTTGGCCCTGGGCTGATATTGATGTGGGCCTCGGCCCTAAACTGATGCTGATGTGGGCCTCGCCCCAAGCTGATACTGATGTGGGCCTTGGCCCTGGGACTCATCCCAGAACTGTAACTGATGTGGGCCTCGGCCCTGGGACTCATCCCCAAAACTGAAACTGATGTGGGCCTCGGCCCTGACTGATACTGATATGGGCCTCGGCCCTGGGACTCATCCCCAAACTGATGCTGACATGGGCCTCGCCCCCAGACCGATACTGATATGGGCCTCGGCCCTGGGACTCATCCCCAAAACTGTTACTGATGTAGGCCTTGGCCCTGAGACTCATCCCTAAAATGATACTGATGTGGGCCTCGGCCCTGGGACTCATCCCCAAACTGATGCTGACATGGGCCTCGCCCCCAGACTGATATGGGCCTCGCCCCAAATTGATACTGATATGGGCCTCGCCCCAAACTGATACTGATATGGGCCTCGCCCCCAACTGATACTGATATGGGCCTCGCCCCCAGACTGATACTGATATGGGCCTCGCCCCTAGACTGATACTGATATGGGCCTCGCCCCAAGACTGATGCTGCTGATATGGGCCTCGCCCCCAGACTGATACTGATGTGGTCCTCACCCCCAATTGATACTGATATGGGCCTCGCCCCTAGACTGATACTGCTGATATGGGCCTCACCCCCAGACTGATACTGATATGGGCCTCACCCCCAGACTGATATTGATATGGGCCTCGCCCCTGTGACTCATTCCTGAAGACTGCTGACATTGTACTGTTGCTGCTTCTGGTTGGCTTGCATTTGACGCTTTCTCTTTTTCTCCTTTGAAACCTGTTATTACAAAACAGAACAAACACAAAAAGATGCAAATATGTTACGTGTATGCATGCATGCATGAATGAATTTCCTATCCCGTTGGGTAAGGTCTTCTGCCGGTACTCTTGGTGGCTGCTCGGTCTTTTGACAAGTCTGCTCTCTTCCCTAACCAACGGGTATCTATGATGGCTTTCAAGACAAAATGGGGTTAATATGGTGCATGTATGCATGAGGTGCATGAGATACATGCGATGCAAGGAATATATCAACTCATTAAAATTTTCACACAAATCGGCCCATCGTCATTTTAGAAGCTTTTGGGCTAACTGTCATAGGAGTGAACTCGTCCCAGTTTAAATGGCCCAACAAGTTCACATCTCATGGCAAGAAGTCCAACCGTATCCAAATGATAATGTTCCTAAACACAAACATATAATGGCCCATTAGCGTTTTAGAAGCTTTTGGCCCAATCATCATAAGATATGTTCTTGCCCCAATTTAAATGGCCCAACAAGCCCATATCCCATGACAAATGGTCCAAATGGATCCAAACGATGATGTTCCCAAACACAAGCATAAATAAAGATAATACAAACATAAAATAATGATTTCTACAGAATGGCCCATCAACATTTCAGAAGCTTTGGGCCTAATGGTCATAAGGTACGAACTCGCCCCAGTTTAAATGGCCCAACAAGTTCGCATTTCTGACAATAGTCCAACTGCATCCAAATGAGGATGGTCCACACGCACATACTCAAGGAAATAATTGTTACTTTAACCATACAACCCTGGTCTATGGGTGGGTTCACAAGAGTGTAGACAAAGGCTTTCACCGGCGAAGGATGGCCCACAACTAGGCCTCCACAATCAAGGGTTCGAGCGACCAAGTGAGTGCACCCTTTTTTATACACTAAGGTACGTGCCAATGAGCTATGGTGTGTGACTGACTGTCAAATGGATTTCCCGTTGTAGATTCCCCAGAGGGAGGGTGGAGCGAGGCTCTCTTAAGTACCCTAGCCTCTTAGGCTCTTATCGCTTGGTGACAGGAATAAACAACGAGTCCTGCAAATTAGTCCATCACAATCGGCTACAGGTAGATGGCTATATAGGTGCCTTCACAGCTTTTCCTTCTAGAAAGGTAGTGAATGAAAGAAGACACCAAACCATTACCTAGCCTCAAAATGCCTTTGATTAAACCCCCATTTTATCCACTATAGACACGGTAAATTAGAACGTAAATCCAAACATTACAAGACAATATTTCGGGGCCGATTCTCTATCCCCAGTGGAGTCGCCAGACTGTGGGACACAGAAACTGGACGACGCATGATGTTCTAGGCTCGCGGTCTAGTTGGGAGTACAGAGTAGCCCGCGGGGGACTAAACCGGAGAATAATGGAGTCGCCACCCGGTGTGAACCGAGAAAATGAGATTTAAGGCCGCACTCACCCCTCGCTAGGGAAGACCTCAAACCGTTGGGTTCGGAATGGTCCCTTACTTATGTCACTTGTAATGAAATGATTTGTGTAATAATTTAATCAAGCTTAAGTAACACTTATTTCCAAGAGTATCATGCTTCTAAATCCATATGCGCAAAAATAAAACTTACACCTAAATTTGCATATATTTCACATCTAAGATTGCATGCTTGAAAGTACATCAAAGTAGCAACGAACATACAACTTCATTCGCATATTGTATTCATGGAAACACAAGCACACACTAACCACACAAGCACACATAAAGGCGAATCCAATAATGACGAACATGTGATTTCATAGACATATCATAAACAAATAGCCATTACATGTCCATGCACAAATAAAAGAGTCAACTAAGTATATAATGCAAAAAGAAACTTATGGGTGCAATTAGGCATTAAAGTAAGCATGCTATGACGTGGTGCAAAAGAAGATAACTAATATGGACACAAACACACATGTGAGCACTTTTCCAAGTGGTACGTGGAATTGTATCCCAAGTACAGACCGCACTACCGTCCATTCGGAATCGACTACGGAATTTATGTCTAGGTTTCCATCCGATATACCACAAGAAATAATACTACAATGCTATCATGACATGGATATATGAATTGTAATACGTTAAGCCAAGACTAAGGGATAGATGATGCAATCAATATATGAAAGACGCGGCAAATATCGTGGTAAAGGTAGCCTTTTAGGCTTTTCTTTCCCCAAATGGAGAACCTTTTTAGTCCAACACAATAAGCCCATGCGCTTTTCATTACAATGCGTACAAAGATAAAGATAAGTATATGAAACTTTGTATACCCGATTGAACACATCTTACATTCAACCGAATAAACATCAACCGGAGCGGCAAAACATCATGGTAAAGGGTTTTAACCCCTCCAAATAGGGGACCTTTAATCCGACTTACTAAGCCCATGCGCTCGATCACATCATGCATACAAAGAATAAAGACAATAATATCAAACTTAGTATGTCTGATTGAACATATCTTACATTCAACCGAATACACATCAACCGGCGTGGCAAAGCATCGTGGTAAAGGGTTTTAACCCCTCCAAATAGGGGACCTTTAATCCGACTTACTAAGCCCATGCGCTCGATCGTATCATGCATAAACAAGTAACATGCGGAATTTAAATGACGAATAATAAATCAAAGCAACATAAAACAAAAGAAAGTGTCGTTTACTCAAGCGGTACGTGGAGTTGTATCCCGAGTACAGATCATACTACCGTCCATTCGGAATCGGCTATGAAATTTATGTCCGGGTTTCCATCCGATATACCGTGAGAGTTGACACATCTTTCATTTTATTCCAAGGCCACAACATACAATATTTCGTATACATGCATATTTATCTACTCAAGGGCCACAACATGCATTTTAACATAATAATCATGCGAAAAATACTCAATAGATAATAAAAATAAAACTGAAAATGAGTGTGAAAAATACCCTCAGGTCTAACCTTTTTGCCGACTTTTGGACTTACGTTTCACGGAGATCGGAAGGGTTAAAGCTCCTCAACTTCTCCGGTTCACTGGTTTAGCGTCTTAGCTCACTGTTTTGCTGTTTTGCTTGCTATTTGACCTCCGTTTTGTTGCTGTTTCTCTGTATTTTCTGGTGCAGTTTCAGGTCTTTAAAGCTAATATTTTTGGGTGTTTTAGGGTGCAGATCAGGGGCTGTTCCAGGGACTGGTTTACTCTCGATTTACTCACTGTTTTGGGGTGATTTTCGGTCACGGGCTGGCTAGTTTTGTTTGTTTATATTCGGTCAGGGCTGTGTCAGTTGATTGGGAAGAGGCAGAGGCGTGTACGTTTTATGAGAGAGAGCTGAGTGCGATTGCTTTGTTGAAGCGGTGAGGGTAAGTGGCTTATGGGTTTAGGCGTGAAGGGTGCTCTTGTCGTTTTGTTTGTTGGCTTGTAAGGTGCCGTGAAGCTTGATAGTGGAAGCTATGTGGCTTACGTTTAGTTGAGTGGAGTGAAAGGTGTCGAGGCCATATGAGGCTGGTTGATCAAAGTTTGCTATTATGATGAGTTAAGGGGCTGTTGAGTGGCGTGCATGACTCAGAGTTGGGGTTAGGGACGTGTGAATGGTTTATATACTCATGGGGGGATGAAGCCGTTGAGGGCAGTGAAGGTTTCTTTTCTTTTGTTGTGTTCTGCCGTGTGAGTTGTGTCTTGTCCAGGGAGTGCATGTCTTGGTTATGGGTTGTTTATATAGAGAAGGGTTAGGGCTACTCCTTATCTCACAAGGAAGGGTTTTGATTTAGTGTTGAGCAAGGAAAGTCAAAGATTGAGGGGGGACAAATTTGGTTCAAATTAGGAAGGTTGAATATTTGATTGGCTTGGTTTAGGAATACAGTTTGTTAGATTAGGAAGTCAATATTTTTAATTGGTTATGATGATTTTAATTAGGCATAATATTTGTTAAGTTAGGAATATAATCTTTTAATTTGGTATGATTTTATTTTATGTTTTATTTAATTTGGTAAATGGTTTAATTATTTAATTTAATTCAATTACATTATTTAATTAATATTTAATTTAATTTGGGTGTATTTTAGGGTGATGGGCATGTGGGCCTTGTCTTGGTGGGCTAGGTGTTGTGTTGGTTTGGTGAGTGGGTTTGGGCTAAGGTTAAATGGTTCTGGGTTTTTTAGGCTAAAGGTGCTTTAAAACGGAGGTCCAACGAGTGAACCTGGAGCTAAACAAGCGAATAAACTTTAACGAAATACCGATTCCCTTCCGACAACCGTTTCCCGCAACTTCCTCGACTAAAAAGGTAGTGTCTCCAAATGAGACTCATCATAGGGACTCACATGCAAAAATACAGTGCCTACAACAAGGAGGGAACATTACCTTGTGGCCAAGCTAATGCATCGACTTAGGGTTGAGATATGTCCCACCGAGGCTTGATTGTGTTCATTGACATTGGGGTTTGAGTTTATCCCCAATGGACAAGTGTTGAATGGCACCTAGAATTAATATTCCCTTGTGGCCAAGTGATTATATCAGCTCGAGGTTAGGTTATGTCCCACCGATGCCTTATTATGTTCACTGGCATGGGGTATGAGTTTCTCCCCCATGGCCAAGTGTTGAATGGCACAAGATGGAAACATTCCCTTATGGCCAAGTGATTATGTAGGCTCGGGGTCGGGTTATGTCCCACCGAGGCCTTATTATGTTCATTGGTATATGCGAGAGTTTCTCCCATATTGACAACTTTCCTTGTGGCCAATGATTATATAGGCTTGCGGTCGGGTTATGTCCTACCAATATCTTATTGTGTTCATTGGCATGGGTTGGAGTTTCTCCCTCATGGCCAAGCGTTGAATGGCACAAGGAGGGAACATTCCCTTGTGGCCAAGCTAATGCATCAGCTCGGGGTCGGGTTACGTCCCACCAAGACCTTATTATGTTCATTGACATGTGGTTGGAGTTTCTCCTCCATGGCCAAGTGTAAAATGACACAATAAGGAAATATTCCATTGGGGCCAAGTTATTATGTTGTCTCGGGGTCAGGTTACGTCCCACTGAGGCCTTGTCATGGTTGTTCGCATGTATGGATGTGGGTTGAGCATAATGTTGCTATATTTGAAGAATGATAAATCTGCTAAGTAAAACATCCTAAGAGTGGAATTGCATTATGTGGGGCTCGGGCATCAGTGTCTCCAAGTGGTGTGATCCCTTAGGGGAATGTGTGAGTTTACTTTGATTAAATTTACCAAATATCGATTAAAGTTGACCAGGCTATCATGTTGAAATGGAAGCTACCCTGGCTCGGGTCTTTGACTAGTGTGTGTCTTAAAAAGAGAAGTGCAAATAAAAAAAAAGTTTACGAAACTCTAAAAGTTTCTGACTTGTGTTTCATAAGATACATATAACCATAACACGATTACACATCCGTAAAGGTTACAAAGTATTCAAATCCACCTCTAGCCTAGCTAGACATGGGCCCACTTACGTTACTATGAACGAGGGCTAACAGATCAGTGGCACTTGCACTTTTACCAAGTAAAAGGGGTTTTAGGCACTTTACCTAATAAACTAGATTCGTAGACATCATTTGAATTAGAATAAAATCTGTCCTAGTATCCACTCTTCGAAAGTGTTGATATACGAGTATTGTTAATTTTCCCAGACAACAATGCCACTTTTAAGTCTCAACAGATTTATAAAGTTTGAGCTTTTGTTTGTCATATAATATGTTTGAGATTCATTTATATTTTAAATATAAATGCTGTTATTCACATCTAATGTTTTATCTCAATATCATCTTTATAAATAAAAACTTATGTTCTAGAATATAAAGGCATACCTGCAACATGTTAAATTAGATATAGAGATAATATTTCTAGTCAAACTAGGTACATTATAACAGTTTCCTAATTTAAGTACATGCCTAAAGGCATTTCCAAAACTTAGGTTCCCACAGCCAAAACTACGACTCTCGTCCCGTTTTCGATTCGTAGGTCCATCTCACCTGAAGTCAGTATCCTACTAATCAGCAGATCCCGCACATCAGTACATATATTTATGTACCACATCCAGTATCTAAAATCCAATTTTAAAACCAGCAGTGGACATGTTTATAACAAACATACATGAAGTCGGAGCCTTGCCTGTCTTCACTTCCTTCATGTCTGCCTTGTCCATATGGCAGTCACGCTTCCAGTGACCCTGTTTGCCACAGTTTAGGTAGATATCTTGGGATATGTCATTTGTCTTCCCAGAAGGCTGTGACGATTTAGCCTTGCCCTTTTCTTCACACCCCTAGAAGCGTTCGGCCAAGCCTTGGCCTTCTGGGATGTCGAAGTAAGATGCGCCTTGCGCTTCTTGCCCTTTTGCAAGCTTTGGCTCTGTCTCCTTGAGCATAGCCATTAACTCTCCAAGAGCTTTCTTTTGCAATTAGTACTTTTAAGATCTAAGAATAGATCTATGAAGATCCTTCAATTTCAATATCATACTATAAGGATCTAATCCTTAGTTCTGACGAAGAAATTAAGGAGTCATTGCGGCAAGCATATATGATTGAGCACTAAAATTTTCATTACAATGAGTCTTCTAAAGCTTATGTTCTACTATTTTCTCAAGTGCGGGCTTAGGCCCGATAGGTCGCTATATCAAATAGATTAACTTCTCATCTCCCAGGACTATCCTGAGATTCGTTTCCCAGTCTAGAAAATTATGCCGTTAAAGACATTTCACCTAGGATTATGTTCTTTGACGCTAATCTTTCAGTTATCTTGATTGCTATAGTCCAACTATCCAATCAACGATTTCAGGTACAATCTAATGTAATGATTACTATAGTCTAACTATATAACTTTTTACAATTTGATTGGTTAAATTCAAATATATTGATTACTATAATCGAATTATATAATCAACTATAAATTATCGGTAAAATTAAAATATATATATTACTATAATCCAATTATATATTCAACTATAAATGAAGTAGTTTGAATACAGTCTAATTGCTTAATTAAAACAACAATTGAATATTAGTCCAACTAATATATATAATTTTTTTTAATGACGAAAAATGAAATGAGCGCGTATTGGCAAGTATCTAAACGAAATCGCAAATTTAATACTTGTCTCCCACTATTTTTCAGCGAGTCAAATATCTTTTTTGTTCAACATATGCGGCTGCAGCCTATTTATATTCCCATCAATAACCAAATGAAGCAATTTCCTTGGTGAATAATGGCTAGAGATTTACGAGAATATGATCTCATAGATCAAGACCTCACATGTCTGGATATCTATCCCTCTTATCAGGGATGACAGATCCCGTGTGCGCACACCGCTACTCCATGAGCAACGGACCATACTTGGCGACAACTAGCGGTCATGTCATGAATAGGTGTTTGAAATATCTAGAACCTAAGTATAGTGGATCACTAATGAGTACCGTGTCCCCATGGTAATAAGGATCACTTATACCACTTGACTCGGGAAAACAATACGTGACAGTTAGGTAAGTATCTATCGGGTATTTTTTGGGAGTCATTCAGTGCTCATCCAAAAAACACCTATACGTCCATATATGTGTCTCTACGACTCATTGTTTACTAGGAAAACCACTGAATCATATCCTGGTATATACGACATGTACTGATCTCTACGGATTTTACTGACCGACCTGTATCAACTAATCTTGACAATGAATTTATTTTGAGAACATACATTGTAGTGACACCGTCAGTATCAATTACAAACTTCTGGTTGTAATGGTGTGACTACCATATATTCTCGAGTCTTTATCTAATGTATACATCACTAGCTCATAGTTAGTTTCGATCTATGATAGATTAGATCGAATATGTATAAAAAAGATAAGATAAGGTACCATTTATAGAGTAATATTATGGAAAAAAATCATTGTTCTTATTCATGAACCAGTCATAAATATGATACTGATTGGCGCTCAAAGTACTAACCCCAACAATACTACCCATAGTCATCTATTAAGTTTAGTCATTTAGTTAATTAGGTTATCTTATTTTGGTTAGAATTAGGTTTATTTGCTTTTTTTTTTTTAAATATTCTCTTTTGTAATTTTCATATAGATTTTTAGATTAATAAATATAGAGTTTTGCATGTAAAAATTTGTGAGAATGGATTTCTTTATTGGTTATTAAAGAATTTTCAACTTATAAAAAATGTTGCTAACTTTTATGGCGCTTTCAAGCATTCAATGTTCTTGAGACTTTATTTCTCAAGGTTTGGCACTTCCATCAAACCTGATCATATTGGGAATCTTGGGTTTGTTTTTCAGATGTTGTTCCAACTGGGTTCTCATCAATTACCATATATTTATGAAGTATGCACAATATAACTTTCAGTCACCAATATTACTAGAGTAAAATGTGAGTTACTGAGCTTAATGTGACTTAGGTAAAATATAATATAGGTAAAATATGACTTAGGAAAAGCACATATGTAACTGAGTTTAGTGTGACTTAAATAAAATATGATTGTGACTGAGCTTAAAATGACTTTCGTAAAATATGATTATGACTGAGTTGATTGTGACTTACGTAAAATATTAACAAGACTAATAAGTGCGGTTTATACCACTTATTCCCGCATTCTTAGCTTACTATTTTGTTAAATTTTGTTCCATTTAATGTATTTTGTAGTTTCTTTTATGTTTTATTGGTAGGAAGCATTGGATCATGGATCTTGGGGCAAATGGACTTATTTTGGGACCTTACGGACGTAAAGGAAGCATGCGGGAAAGCTAAATACGTAGAAAACACTAATCCTGAAAAATGGGGTGGCGTTGCGACACCACTTTTGGCATTGCGACGCCCCACCAGGATTGCTTCACATATTTTACTGAGGATTTGGCGTCACGACGCTGCGGCAGACTCCCATAATCTTCAGAAATCATTATTCTACAAGCACAATGACTCCAAGACTTCCCTATAAATATATAAGCTTGTCTAAAACCCTAAAGAGGAGACTAATACACAACTAAATAGTTCAAAATATATTTTAGAGAGATCCAAAAAGGAATATTGAAGAGTAATAAGAGGAGACGAAAGGGGGGACGTTCAAAGACGAAGGGATTTAATTCGAGTTTTATCTTCTAGTTTCTTTCTTCAAACTCTAATGATGTCTAACATGTTATTGATATTATTTTCATTGTTTTTATTTTTAGTCATGAACTAACTCTATTATTCTAGAGGATGATGTAGCCTATGTTTGAACCTATTTATTATTTGTCAATTTAATTGTTATAAAATTTTGATTTAGTTTATTTATATTATCTTGTGTTTAATGCTTCTAGTTTGTTGGCCACAAATTAAGATGATGCATGTTTAGAATCTATCACTTGGGAGAGGGGATTTGGAATAGGATGTAGATAATATAACTTAGGAAATTTGTAGAGTTCGGGAGAACCTATAATTCTTTTGAAGCCGTTAACAAATAATCACAGAGCGTAATGCATTGTTAATTACTAGATTTTTGTAGGGATATCGAAGTCTGTAATTGATAATATATTCATTCGGCACTCGGGAGAGGGAGTTAGAATAATTTAGGGTTCTTGACCTATAAACAATGTAACATAATAAAGAATTGATTGACATGACAAATATATAGAAGATAATTAGGTGAAATCAGACTCCAGAATCTCTCTCATCTTGGTCTTTTCTAAATTTAACTTTTTGATATTTTGCTTTTTTAGTTTTTAGTTTTAATTTATATTATTTTAAATTACTTTCTAAGTAAAGTTAGGTTTATCAATTATAATATTTAGTGAGAATTTGATTATAATCCCTGTGCGTTCGAAACTTTACTTATCTTTTACTAAAATTTGACAATGTATAGTTGCGGTACGCTGATCTTGCATTAAAGAGTGAGCTCAATAAAATGTGATTGAACAAGCTGAAAATGTGAACTCATTAAAATTTGAGTTAACTCAATAACAAATCCTTATTTACATTCTAACATTTAACAAATCCTTATTTTACCTTTTAGACATTAAACAAATCCTTATTAATATTAATTTTATTTTTTACAAGATTGAAATTAACCTTCGGTTTCTTCTGTAAAGTTAATATTCGAGAACAAAAATATGCTTGTTGTAGTGAAAATTGTTATGGTTGTGTATTATGTGTGATGCAATAATTTTGGAGATGATTTAGACTAGGGGTAATCATAGGGTCGGGTCAAATCGTGACCCGACATAACCCGACCCGACCTGCACGGGTTCTAAAAAATTATGTAATTTCGAGTTGACCCGAACCAAATCCGATTTTTTCGAGTCGGTTCACGGGTTTGACTTCGTAACCTGATCCGACCCGGAAAAATAAATTTTTATTAGTTTTCTAAAATTTTTATTATTTTTTAAAGTTGTTAATATTATTTTAGTTATTTATTACTTTTTTATTTTGAAACTTTATATGAATGACAAGTTTCAGGATATAAAATAGTTAGTATTTATGTCTAAAAATAATTCGCCGACCCGACCCGCTTGGGTTTGCATACTCAATTTTCTTGTTGGGTTTATCAACCCGCGTGACCCAACTCGATCGGGTTTCGGAAAATTTGAAAAATCCCGACCCGACCCGACCCGTGAACACCCCTAATTTAGACCTTATAAAAGTTCGAATTTGAGAGAGGTGTGTTGATAAAAGTTTAGGTATGTATATTAAGCGTATGTAGAATTTTATAAATTGTGATTCAGAGTCTGTTTAAGGAGATATGAGTATTTAAAAATAGATGGTCAGATATCATCAGTCTCTTATAAATATAAAGACTTTTTTATCCATTATTTTTTTATCGAAGTATATTAACAATGATACTTATTTTAAAGAAGTATAAAGCATTTCATAAAAAAAATTACATATTATTAATTAAAATTACAAATAAGTATCATTGTTAATATACTTCGATAAAAAAATAATGGATAAAAAATAGTCTTTATATTTATAAATTAATAATATGTAATTTTTTTCATGAAATGCTTTATCTGTTTAAAAATATTTAGTTTTTGAATTTAAAATTGGAAAATTAGAATTTAATCAATTAATTATTATTTTTAGTTGAATTAACGTATTAGTGAAGTTGCTGTAGAAGTTTTATTCAATTGCCTTTGTTTTGTTTTATGTTCTTTTTGATAATTTTACTACCTATAGAACTAAAGTAGATTTTTTTCTTCGCAGTTATAGGATAATGCTTGAAGTTATTTTGGGTTTTTAAAGCGAACAACATTGCCTCTTTTATTTGTTCTTGAAAAATCGATTTGTCTAAAGTTCTAATCCTATACAGAATTAAACACAAAAAATTAAAACTGATCATAATTATTGTTTTTTTTTTCTTAAAAAAAAAAATTAAAAACATGCACCCTTAAGTCTAAATAATATGAATCACAACAAATATATAAGCGGTAAACAAATAAACACAAGAACTTTGTTGACAAAGTGGAAAACTCGAGCGAGTAAAAAACTGTTTCGGGTATATAGGCTACCAGTCAAATCCACTATAAAGAGAAAACTTACAGTGATGGTATAGGACCTATGGTGATAATTTTACCGACTCGAATACCTCTAGACTGTAATAACTCGAAGAACTCTCTGAGCAAACAATCTTCTACATAACATCTGAAGTCTCTGAGTGGACCAACCTCGCGAACTCGCAATGACGGAACTCCGACTACTAATCTTTCTCCTAAGGAACTCTGAAGGCTTAGGAAATTGGGTTAGGGTTTGGTTTATGTATTGATGGTCAATCAATGAATCTCACCACAACAAAGAAGACAAGAGAAATAATAAAGTCTTCAAGGTGAATTGCCAAGCAGGATGAAAACAAAAGACGTTATAGCTCTGAATTATGTGTTTCCAACCAATGGTAAGGTGGCTCTAAGTTTGTTTATATAGGTAGGGTAAATGTAGACTTTTCCTTGTGCAAAACTGGCTAAAAAAGGAGTCCAAAAAAACGCAGTCCCGTAATTTCGTTCAAATGCAAGTCGAATGAGCACTGTTCTGTAAACTCGTTCGAACACAATCTCAAACGCAAACACAATAGAAGGTTTTGTTCGCACAAAAAGATGAACGCACTATGCATGAGAACCTATTGTCAAGTTTTGTTCTAACCAAAACACGAACGCCACTCATTCAAACACAAACACGAACGCAGCCCTAACGCATATCTGATATCTTCACACACAGTCTGCCAAATACCAGTCTAATTGCTCTGAGATCATCAAGACTCATTACAACTCAATTGAACCTATTTTGTTACGGACATTGCCCACAAAAATGGAACTAACAATCTCCCTCTTTGGCAATCCATGATAAAACTACCACCTAATACAAAAACTACGGTAAAATACCGAAAAATAAAATAACCAACTGGAAACCATCAAGGCAGTGACATATTACAATATGACTCGATCCAATACCTAACAAGTAGTCTTAAAGTTGACGCCACCACAACCACTAATATGCTCACCTGAAATATGCTGAAACAATAATATACTGTGAAAAGCATAGGGAACATAAAAAGCAGATAAACTAAAATTAAAAATTCTCATGAATTTTAAACAAAATGAAAATCTCATGCATTTAAAACAAAAACAAAAATCGATATACTTACTCCTTCTTATTTGTCCCGAAATGACAATGGGTAAAAATAATATGTTAAAATAATAGATCAATATACCAATTAAAAATCACATGTAAGAGAATATGCAAACTTAACTTACTCCCCCTCACTAACTGCCATACTCAGTTAGCAAAGTAACACACGAGAAGTAAATAAAAACAAATAAAATGCAGTATTTAAATTAAAACACATTATGTAATAACTAAAAGCACACACAATAAGTTTTTTTTAAAAAATATGCTAAATAAGTCAAAAAATGACTCAAAATATCACTTCAAGCAAGTATAATAATACCCAGTCAGTACTGAGCTATTTAAAACATGAGATAATATGCACCTTTTTTGGTTATGCTAAATAATACACACATGCACATGACACAAACATCAAAACATAGCAAGCACTTGTGTGAAAAATAAGTGTAAAACTAGTCAAGGCTTAAGACCTTATTTTATGAGCGGGACACAATCAAAAAAATCCTACCTCATATCACACCAAGTCCACAAAAAAGATGTTTGATGAGTGGAAAATAGATTACTATTTCCCACTCCCTTAACTTAATATTTTGTATAATTTCTTGAGTTTTGTGAATATTTTGATGTGTTTTGTGGTATTTTGTAGATAAATAAAATAACAGGACTTTGTGGAGGCAATTCAGGATTAAAACAGCGGAAAACGGACAAAAAGGGCAAAAATATAAATTTCTTGCTAAAATATGTCGTTTGCTAAAATGCACCGTGCTAAAATGCACCGTCTGCTAACATGCGCCGAAGACTGCTAACATGCACCAAACACGTGGACCAATTAGAGAAGTTTTGCTATCATGCGCCATTACTAACATACGCCTGCCACGTGTCAACATCACAACAAATTTGTTAACGTGCGCCATGCCATGTGTCACCATCACATGCTGCCGACAATCCACATCTTTGCTGACATCAGCGTCGCGACACGCACCAACTTTACGCGTCGTGACACCGACACTATAATGCAGCCGATAGACACGTGTCCTCATCTCCAGAAGTTGCGAGCCACGCGTCCATCATCAACGGCGCGTCGTGATGCGCAATGTTCCACGCGTCGCGACACGTGAGGCAAAATTTTGCCTATAAATTGAGGACGAATTTCATTTGTAAAACCATACTTTCTTCTGAGTAATTCCTTAAGAATACTAAGAAGATTGTATCTTGTTTGTTTATTTACAGCTTTATGTAATTATTTTGTTTACTTTTCGCAAGAGCACTTTTTTTTTTTTACTTTACAGTCTTTTACTTTTCAGTCTTTTACTTTTCAGCAAGAGTAGGTAACTTTTTTCTGCTGGGGTGAAAGGTAAGCTTTTATTACTAATATTTAGATTAATCTCCCTTAATTATAATATATAAACTATTTAAAACCTAACTTAATGAGATACCGCATTTATGGTCGGTTGAACTTAATGAAATTGATTTTAACCTGACTAAACATGGATACCGCCTGTATGGTCGATTGAAATTAATTATAAATTTGACTTAATCAGGATACCGCCTATATGGTCGGTTGGTAATATCACGCAAAGTTTATATATTATAATAAGGGAGATATCTAAAATAGAAGTAATAAAAGTGGATCCTCTAACCCCAGTATTTTCTTTACTGTTTTATTTACGCTTTTAATTTCCAAGTATTTACTTTATGTCATTTACTTTATTTAAGCTTTTACTAGCCTTAGTTATGTGTGGTAACTAAACCTGTTATCTTGGGTTGTGATGAATTTCAATATCACTGGTTTATAAGGGGTTATTTCATGTTTTGGGTAATATAAAGGTTTATTTATTGAGCCTTAATCTTAATGCTTCTTGTTAACTGGCCATTAATAAGATTGATCTGGTAAACTTAAAATGAACTTGGAAAATGGATTTTAGGTTTAAACCTTAGACTCAATAGCCAACGATCTTCCTTGAGGATAGATAACCCTTTAATAGATTTCCTTACAGGATGGGAATATACATGTCGGGCGGGGGTAGCAATAATTGGAACTTAATCTTAATGAATTCAGATAACTTGGTTGACATAGGAAAATGATTAATTGGGTTATTCGGGGTATTTGTATTTGACCATCGGAAGAGATTTTTGCATAAATTTGTGTTCCAGGTTAATAAACCAATATATTGCACAAACATAATATAACCACTTCATCTTTAAAAAGATATTGGAAGGATTCACAACCCTGGATAGTTTAATAATATTGAATTTCCCTTTAATTTACTTTCGCGCTGTTTAATTTACTTGTTTTAAGTTTAAAGTCACCATCCAATCAACCAACCAATCTATTAGATACTCGTAAATATTTGACTTCATAAATTAATAGTTTAGGTATTAAGTTCTCGTGGGATCGATAGATTTATACTACTTGAACGATATGTGCGCTTGCGTTATACGCGTGTGATTACGCCGGTCAATGTTCAAACCCAGCACTACTAGGACCTAAAGATAACTAACATTGGTTACATGGTATAATATTCTCCCCCTAAATTTGAGCTCTTAAATAAACTCTTTCGAATGAATGGTTTTTGCCCTTATCTTTTGAATTTGACCTATTGGCTCTTTTGCACTTGAGACTCATTTAAACTGTTTTTTTTCTTTTACAAAGGGATATCATAAGGTCATCTAGTCAAAATTCACACTATTTAATGATCTAAGTATGACATAGTTTATACTGTCAGTAAAAAAACTCATACATGCAACCAAGCCTCAGGACATAAAAATATGTATGTGAGATGCAAGCACAAGATATACTAAGGGTTTCCATCACACACATATATGCACATAGAGCATCAAGAAAAATAAAAGCATATTACACATGTATAACAGTATATCCTACATATCATTACCACATGCACATGCTTTTACATGCTCTTTCAAGCCAGAAAATCTTTTTGGTCTTTTTCATTTTATAATTTTTTTTAAACAAGACAAGAAAGGACACAAGATGGTTTGTCATTATCCAATGGTACGTGGAGTTGTATTCCCGAGTGTAGATCACAGTACCGTCCATTCAGAATCGGCTATGAAATTTATGTCCGGGTTTTCATCCTATATACCAAGAGATATATAACAAAAATAAAACAAACACACACTCATATGCAGTGAAAATAAAAAAAATACAGTCGTGTAGAAATATAAAACACAGGCAAACACACATGCAATGGGAAAATTGAATGCAACATCTAAGAAAAGGTACACCGAAGTGCACTCTCATCATGCCTTTTAGGATCAACGCATTCAAAAGCTGATGGGAAGTCATCTCGCTTCCTCTCCTCGAGGTCATCAATAACTAAAAAGCTTTTGTTAGGCTTGGCTTGAACTTCATTCTTTTCTAGCTCAGTTTCCTTTAGCCTCTTACTGACCTCAACATTCATCTTCTTGATAGCTAGACTCTCATTAAACAGTTCAGTGTAGGATACCTGAAGATCATCCTCATCTACAGACTCATCATGAGAGAATTCTGAATCAATAACTACATCACTAGTTTTATCCTCTCTCTTACCTGTAACACTAGCAGTAAATGCAATAAGATAACTTTTATCCTTATGAGACTCATCAAAAGTATAACCATTTTTTGAATCACTAAGTAAGGCTGCCATAACTTTCTTGCCCTTAGACTTTAGGTATGTGGGACATTCAGACCTAATATGTCCATATCCTTCACATTCATGGCATTGGATAGCGCGAGCTTAACTATCATTGTCCTCTCTAGACTCCTTCCTACTACACTACTCTCTCTAGGTTTGTCTTCCCTATCCCTATTAGAGCCATGACCATTCTTCTTCAACTTAAGAAATTTCTTGAACATTTCACAAACATAGTCCTTTAAGCATCTGTGAGAGTATCATCCTCATCATCATTGGATGAATCATTGGTAACTTCCTTTGCGGTTTTCATTGCTATCTTCTTAGGCTTTCTATATTCAGGAAGTTGTCTTTCATAAACCTGAAGTTTTCCTACGAGGTCCTCTAGTTTAAGGTGATCTAAGTAATTACTTTATTTGATTGCTATGATCCTTAGTAAAAATTGTTCACGTAGGGATCTAAGGATTTTCCTAACTATCCTATTCGTAAGAATAGTCTCGCCTATGTTAAAGTTGGAGTTAACAATATCGTTAATCTCAGCATAAAATTTGAAAGAAGCCTCATCATCTTTCATCCTAGCGACTTCAAACCTAGTAGCAAGCTCTTGGAGTCTATTATTCTTAACTGACATTATGCCCTCATGCACAGTCCGAAGGATATCTCATGCATCATTGACTATCTCACACATTGATATTCTCCGAAATCCAGTAGAGCAAACAACAACATGAATAAAATTAATGGATTTGTTGTTCCTATTGCTAGCAATAAACTCCTCTTTAGTCCAAGTTAGTTTATCTTTAGGGGAAGAGACCCCATAAACCATAACCACGAGAGGTTTCCACCCGTGCTCTACTGACATTCAGACATTTTCATCCAATGACTTATGGAAAGCACTCATGCGAACTTTCCAATGAGGGTATTATGTCCTATCAAAGAATGAGGGACAATTTAAGGGTTGAATTCAATCCATATATGACGGGTCAAGGACCGAGTTCAGGCTCTGATACCAATTTAAAATTTGATTTTTGTCTAAGGTTTTGACCCAATGCATAACTAAACATAATAAACTAAGATATGTCCTAATTGTAGTTTTTATAAATTAAAAACATGCACCCTTAAGTCTAAACAATATGAATCACAATAATTATATAAAAGAAATAAACAAATCAACACGACAATTTTATTGAAGAAATGAAAAACTCGTGCAAGAAAAAACCACTCCGGGTATATAGGCTACCAGTCAAATCCACTATAAAAGAAAACTTACAATTATAATATAGGACATATGGTGACAATTTCATCGACTCGAATACCTCTAGACTGTAAGAACTCCATGAACTCCCCGAGCCCGCACCAAGAAGTTTTATTCAAAACCTCTGATGTCTCTGAGTGGACCAACCTTGTGAACTCGAAACGCCGGAACTCCGACTATCAATCTTCCTCCTAAAGAATTCTGAAGGCTTAGGAAATTTAGTTAGGGTTGTGTTTATGTGTTTATAGTCAATCAAGAAATCTCAACACAATGAAGAAAACAAGAGAAATAATAAAGTCTTCAAGGTGAATTGCCAAACAGGTTGAAAAAAAAACACATTATAGCTATGAATTATATGTTTCCAACCATTGGTAAGGTGGCTCTATGTTTCTTTATATAGGTAAGGTAAAGGTAAGATTTTCCTTGAGCAAAACTAGCTCAAAAATGTGTCCAAAATATTTCAGTCCCGTAATTTTATTCGAAAGCCCATCGAACGTAAGTCGAATACGCACTGTTTCGTAAACTCGTTCGAACACAGTCTCAAATGTAAACACACTTGAAGGTTTTGTTCGTATAGAAAGATGACGCACTACGTATAGGAACGAACTGTAAGTTTCCTAGACATGCCCAAGGTCTCTAAGTCATGATATTGTGTGTGAATAATCAATAAAGTTTGCGGAAAAAAACTTACAAAGAACATATGAGAATTTCCAAGAAATGCTTCAATGGATGTAGCTCCAAGCTTTGGCTTTGATGATTTTGCTCTTGGGTGAGTTTCCCTAACACCTCATTCAACTCTTTAAAGTGTTAGCTTAATGAAATCTTACAACAAAACTTCAAGGGAGAAGGAAGAAGCTCAAGATAATGAGCTAAAGAGAAGAAAGAGTTTGCTGTGAATAGTAAAATTGTCACACTTCCAAAGTTGAGTTAACTAATTTATACAAAGGTTGAGTGTTGGTTTTGGTTTGAGTGTTTCATAAGCAATCCAAACCTTACTCAAGCTAACAACAACTTCCATCAAATGTCTAACATGTTGATGTAAGTGAAGTGGGTCCCACCACCACTTCTATCAAATGTCCAAGCCTTACTCAAGGCAACAACAACTTCCATCAAATGACTAACATGTCAACTTCCAAATTTAAATCGGCTAACTCAACACGCACCTTCGCTCGGGCCCGGGTTCGTTTAATTCCGAACTAAACAAATTTTCCGTCGCGACGTTATTAAATCCAATTTAATTAAATAATAATGGCTAGCAAAATTATTACGAAAGTCGCTTGCGAATTAATTCCAAATTAATTCGTTCGCTCGAATTAAAATCCAATTTTAATTCCACATTGAAATCCGATTTCAATTAATATATCCAATATATTATTTAATCGATTAATTCTAAATTAATCGCGTTCTCTCTTCTATTTGAATTTTATCCAAAATAAATTCTTCCCGTAATTAATCCTAGATTAATTTTCTCTTTCTCAAAATGAATCCTAGATTAATTCTGTTCGAGTCAAATGTCATCGGTGAATCTTTGGGAAGCAACCCAAGAGATCCCTGGATATATTGGTAGTAAATACGGTGATCGGACTATCCGAACACGTGCGTACCCCGTACCACATTCTTACTAATTTATAAGACATTGTTGGCTTCTAGCAAAGCACCGTGCCTACCCAATTCTCCAGAAATATTCAACGAAGAATATATAATCTATATCAGGTATAGTATACTATGTATTGCGTATAACGATCCAGTATCAGATGTCACATGCTAGGCCTGAGGTTGGAATTGCCTCTGCCCCGTACGAAGCATATATCGGATCACTAGCAACTAGTCTCTGTAATCGGATAATCATGACCTAGCCATATTATCCCGATAGCTGCAATATATTAGAGTACTAGTTCTGTATCCCTGCGTGATCATCTTCTCCATATGACTGAAGTGATACTTCCATCTTGACATCACACCCAATACACTACGATTCTCAGTAAAGCCAAAAGAGGCGTACACAGAACCTGTTAAAGCTCCGGACGACCAAAACCAAAGCGTATTGATTGTCGCAAGTATTAGCGATGCAAGTCTCAGGTTAAGACCACATACACCTACCCTGATTCGGATTCACATAGTCATACTACCAATGGGATTCTGATGGGTCTATCTAGAGCGAAGCTTTTCCCGGTCCAATAGCTAACAGAACCTCATATCACACTTGCATAATTATCCTATACTTAAATATATGAGAACTATGCCGTTAAGCTTCCATAACGCGTACCAATGTAATATTAGTCTATTCCACATTATCGATGTCCAGTCTCGATAATACTATGACTAGGGATATTTAATGATTAAACCGTTCATGGATTAATATTGTCTCATATATTATTAATCCAGAACTAATCATGAGGACTTTTATCATTTATATATCAAAGTAACTAATTACAAAATGATAAAATAGCAATTTCCTTTGTCACATAGTTAATTTGTACAAAAACCACAATGTCTTTTATAAATAGTGATGCTATGGATCATAATTATTCAACAATCTCCCACTTGGCTCATAGCCAATCACTCAAGTATCTAACATCTGAACTATGTACATGTCGCTCAAACTTTTGCTGAGAAATAACTTTCGTCAGCGGATCTGCAATGTTGTCATCTAAAGCGATCTTTTCGATCTTCACATCACCACAATATATGATCTTACGTATCAGATGGAAACATCGAAGTACATACTGGGATCATTGATGAGACCGCGATTCCTTAGCCTGCGCTATAGCCCCGTTATTGTCACAATACAAAGGAACGTGCTCAGCTGCTAACAGAACTACTCCAAATCTAATTAGGAATTTACGGATCCAAACTGCTTCTTTTGCTGCCTCAGCTGTAGTGATATATTCCGCTTCTATTGTTGAATCAGTAATATCTCTTGCTTGGAAGATTTCCAGCTCACTGCTCTGTTGTTCAAAAAAAATATATACCCAGATTGTGACTCAGAGTCGTATTTATCGGTTTGGAAACTTGCGTCGGTGAACCCAGTCACATCAAGTTCTTCATCTCCATAGACTAAGAAAGCATCATTAGTTAATCTAAGATACTTAAGGATGTTCTTAACAGCAACCCAATGACCATCAACTGGATCAGTCTGATAGCGACTGCACATGCTTAAAGTATACGAGACATCAGGTCGCGTACATATCATGACATACATGATCGATCCGACTACAGAAGCGAACGGGATCTGACTCATGTTATCTCTCTCATTTTGAGTTTTAGGACACATGTCCTTAGATAGAGAGACGTCATGTGACACTCGTAGCAGTCCCCTCTTAGAATGATCCATGTTGAATCTCTTCAACACTTTGTCAATGTACGAGCTCTGGGAGAGTCCAAGTAGCTTTCTAGATCTATCCCGGTAGATCCTTATTCCCAGAATAAAGGCTGTTTCTCCCAGATCTTTCATGGAGAATTTTAATGAAAGCCAAGATTTCACCGATTGTAGCATGGGAATGTCATTGCCAATAAGCAATACATCATCAACGTAAAAGACAATGAATGTCAGTGCGCTCCCACTAACCTTCTTATATACATAAGAATCATCTTCAATTGAATGAAATCATATTCTTTTATGATCTCATCAAACGTTGGTTCCAAGAACGCGATGCTTGCTTCAATCCAAAAATAAATCGATTTAACTTGCAAACCTTGTTTGCATGTTTTGGTATGAAAAAATCGTCAGGCTGTTGCATATAAACATCCTCCAAAAGGTTTTCGTTAAGGAAAGCGGTTTTGACGTCCATCTGCCATATCTCGTAATCGAAATATACAGTAATAGCAAGCATTATCCGAATAGATTTAATCATGGCAACGGGTGAAAAAGTTTCGTCGTAATAGACATGTCGTTGACGATACCCTTTCGCTACAAGCCTAGCTTTGTATGTTTTTATGTTGCCATCCATGTCTATCTTCTTCTTGAAGACCCATTTACAACCAATCGGCTTAACGCCTTCTGGTACATCAACCAGTGTCCAAACTTGGTTGGTATACATGGAATCCATTTCGGACTTCATGGCATCTTGCCATAAAGTGGAGTCGATACCTTGTATCGCTTCCTCATACGTAGCCGGCTCATTATCCTCAATAAGATTAATATCTACATGAGGTGAGACCAGAAACCCATACCTCTCAGGTTGTTTTCTGACTCTCTCTGACCTACGCGGTTCTTGTGTATTAGAAGATTATGGTACAGTCTCATCCCTGATGAACTGTTCGTGTTCCGTGAGGGAGTCTGTGCTAGGAACAGTATTACTACAATTTTCATCGAGTTTTACTTTCCTCCCACTTACCACTGCATTTAGGAATTACTTTTTGAGTAAAACCGCATTGAGAGAAACAAATACCTTGTTCTCTTTTGGGTTGTAGAAGTAATATCTTTTTGTTTCCCTAGGATAACCTACAAATAGGCACTTATCCGATTTGGGTTCTAGTTTGGTACCATCCAAACATTTAAAGTATGCCAAGCATCCCCAAATCTTTAGGAATGAGAAACCCAGTTTCTTTCCTGTCTATATTTCATATGGAGTCTGTCCAAATGAATTTGACGGAACCTTATTCAAAATAAGTATTGCACTGTTCAATGCATATCCCCATAAGGAAATTGGTAGCTTAGTGCGACTCATCATTGACCTTACCATGTTTAACAAAGTTCGCTTTCTCCGTTCGGACACACCGTTTAATTGAGGTGTTCCGGGAGGAGTCCAATGTGAAAGAATACCATATTCTTTCAAGTAATCAAGAAACTCATTGCTTAAGTATTCTCCACCACGGTCTGACCGTAATGTTTTAATACTTTTACCGGTCTGTTTTTCTACTTCGTGTCGAAACTCTTTGAATTTTTCAAAAGTTTCCGACTTGTGTCTCATAAGATACACATAACCGTAACGCAATGCATCATCCGTAAAAGGTTACGAAGTATTCATATCTACCTCTATTCTTGCTAGACATGGGCCCACATACGTCACTATGAACGAGGGCTACCAGTTCAGTGGCACGTACACCTTTACCGTTAAAAGGCGTTTTATGCATCTTGCCTAACAAACAAGATTCGCAGACATCATATGAATTAGGATCAAATCCGTCCAAGTATCCCATCTTCGAAAGTGTGGATATGCAAGTCTTGTTAATGTGTCTCAGACGACAATGCCACAGATAAGTTTCATCTATTTTACTCAATTTGAGTCTTTTGTTTGTCATGTTATATGTTTGAGATTCATTTATATTCAAAATATAAAGACCATTATTAGCATCAGCAGTACGTATCTCAAAATCATCTATATAAACAAAACACCCAGTGTTTCGAAATACAAAAGTATACCCATATTGGGTCAAATAAGATACAGAGATAATGTTTCTAGTCAAACTAGGTACATAATAACAGTCTGATAATGAAAGTACATGCCCCGAGGGTAGTTCCAAAACATAAGTCTCTACAGCCAAAATAACGACTCTAGTCCCGTTTCCAACTCGTAGGTCAATCTCGCCTGAAGCCGGTCTCCTACTTATCTGTAGATCCTGCACATATATGAGTACCACATCCAAAATCAAAAATCCAATTTTTAAAGCTAGAAGTAGACATGTTTATTTCAATAACAAACATACTTGAAGCCGGAGCCTTTCCCGCCTTCACTTCCTTCATGTGCACCTTGTACTCATGGCAGTCACGCTTCCAGTGACCCCGTTTGCCACACTGTAGGCAAATATCTTGGGATTTGTCATTTGCCTTCCCAGAAGACTTTGATGATTTGGCCTTGCCCTTTCTTTTCTTCTTCTTCACAACTCTAGAAGCCTTCGGCCAAGCCTTGGCCTTCTGAGATGTCGAAGTGAAATGTGCCTCGCGTTTCTTGCCCTTCAGAAAGGTTATGCCCAAATGACCTAGTTTTTCGATGTCAACAATCATCTGCGACACATAGTGCTCGATAGATGTACCCTCTGACATGCGAGAGCGAAAAAACATCTTCTGCTATTCATACTTCTAAGATCTAAGGTTAGATCTATGAAGGTCCTTCAATTTCAACATCATGTTGTTGGGATCCAATCTATTGTTTTGATGACGAAATTGAGGGGTCATTGCGGCAAGCATGACAGACTGAGCAGTTGAGTTGTCATCACTGTGAGTCTTCCAAAGCTCATGATCAACAACCCGCTCATGTCCAGGCTCAGGCCCGAGAGGTATGTCTATGACATAGAGCAACTTATCGGCTCCCAGGACAATCGTAAGATTCATCTCCCATTCTGGAAAATTGGCGCCGTTAAAGACATTATCGCCCATGACGATGTCTCTAACGCTAATCTTTCCAGTCATCTTAATTGCAATAGTCTAACTATTCAATAAACGATATCATGTACAATAAAATGTAATGATTACTATAGTCCAACTATATAATCAACTACAAATGAAGTTATGGTACAGTCCAATTGTTCAAAGAAAATAATAAAATATTAGTCCAACTAATATAAATATATAACGACGAAAAATAAAGCGTGCATTTAGCAAGTATTAAACGAAATTGCAAATTTAATACTGGCCTCCCACTATTTTTTGGCGAGCCTTTAACCCTCTGTTGAGTACTCGGGAAACCCAGTTTCCTAGTGGGCTAGGATCTCGTTAAATAACACACAACCTTGACTTTGGCCAACAAGCTGTATGAAACTTAACTAGGTAGATCTCTAAGATCAATTGGATCTCATCCAATTCCTAGATCCGGTAGGTGGACTTTCAAGTCCAAGATATATATCCAATATATAATTCCTAACCTTTTCCTCTGAATCAACTTAGCCTTGTCTTTGGCTCAACAAGCTTAATGAATCCAGTTAAGCGTGACCCATTGACAGTGGGAAAGCTTCGTAATCCACGTCGATGAACAAGAAGTGACCTTGACTTTTGCCAACAAGTCACAACTGCCCAAGACATGTGATATATAACAAAGCCTTTGTGGTTCAAACACATCCGCGATGGACAATGATCTTGACTTTGGCCAACAAATCAAAGCCAATCTTAGATCTTGAGAAAGAACCACTCAATGGAAGGAAAAACGCTTAATGTTAAAGTGAGGGTTTTTTTTTGCTTAAATTGGCATCCAATTTAATATCTTTGATTAGGTCTCATCATACACCATTAAGCATGCATTCTAAAAGCATAATAAGGCGCGAATAAATTATTAATGTTATACGGATGGATATATAACAAACTTTGTTCCTAGAACAAATCTCTCCATTTCTTCTCTCCGGCTAGTACTATTCATACTTCTACCTAATTACATAATACATTAAAGAAACCTCATTTACATTGATGGGAATGTTGGAGATTATCTAGGACCCAAGGATCATAAATCAAGCATGAACATGTGTGAATACATTCGAGGAAGTCGCGGAATACTTACATCGATCGGTTGAGTGATGCGGAGGCAACAAAAATGAAATCTGCTCGGCAGTGGACTGCTCATGGTAGTGCAGTGAATTTCCTCACTGGTTTCGGTTTTGATCACCAAGAATCAAGCTCCAAGCTTTGCGAAACGATTCCCGGCTCATGGGTGGACTTCCCTATCACCTCATCGCATGATCCCGTAGTGCGCTAGCACTCTCGATTTTGCAACAAAATCATGACTCTTGCTCCCATTTTTCTCCTTGGTTCACGGCAGAAACTGCCAAACTAGAAGCAAGAAAATTGCCCACTTTGGGCGTGAAGATGAAGAAGAGTGGAGAGAGAAAAGAGTAAAAGTGTGTTATCTAATTTTTGTATTTGATTTTATTAAATCATATACCAAATATTTGGCTAATAAAAAGTCAAACTTTTAATGCCAACAACCACTACATCACTCAATCACATCAATCAAACAATCATTTGTCACATCACTCAAAGTGACATGAGTTGACGCTTGATGTGACGCTAGATGCGACTACCGATTTGACGCTTGATTTGACTTGCATGCCGTACTCGAATTCGAAATGCGAATGCGCTCGCAAATAATCCCGGGCTCGGGTTCGCTAATTCCAAATTAACGAATTTTCCGTTGCGTCGTAATTAAATGATTACGCCTAGCGAAATCACTATTCACGTCGCTAACGAATTAATTCTAAATTAATTCGTTCGCCCGAATTAAAATCTAATTTCAATTCCGTTCGAAATCTAATTTTGTTTAATATATCGAATATATTAATTTATCGATTAATTCCAAATTAATCGTTCTCACTCTTTAATGATATTTTATCCCAGATAAAATATCTCCGCAATTAATCCCAGATTAATTTTCTCTCTCATCTTATTTATCCCAGATTAATTAAAGTGCGAGTCATACGTCATCGGTGAATCTTTGGGAAGCAACCCATGAGATCCCCGGCTATGTTGGCAGTAAATTCGGTCGTCAGACTATCCGAACACGTAAGAACCTCGTACTACGTTTATACCGAATTACAAGACAAGGTTGGCTTCTAGCAAAGCGCCATGCCTCCCCAATTCTCCGGAAATATCCTTACAAGAATAAAGGATCTGTATCAGGCGTAGTATACATAGTATTTCATATTTCTGTCCAGTATCGAATGATCACATGCAAGGCCTGGGGCTGGTACAATGTCTGCCCCGTACGAAGCATATATCGGATTACGAGCAACTAGTCTCTTTATTATCGGATAATCATGACCAAGTCATATTATCCCGACGGTTGCAACCTTTTTAGAGAACCAGTTCTGTATCCCTACGCGATCATCAACTCCATATGACTGGAGTGACACTTCCGTCTTGACATCACACCCAACACACTACGATTCTCAATATACCCAGCATTGGCGTACACAGAACCTGTTAAAGCCCTGGACGACCGCAACCAAAGTATATTGATTGTCGCAAGTATTAGCGGTGCAAGTCTCAGGTTAAGACCAAATACACCTACCCTGATTTCGGACTTCCATAGACACATAGTCATACTACCAATGGAATTTCGAGGGGGTCTATCCAGAGCGAAGCTGTTTCCCGTACCATCGGTGAAACACAACCTCCTATTACACTTGCATGAGTATCATATACCCAAATATATGAGAACTATCCGTTGTGCCCTCACAACGCGCACAAGTGTAATACTAGTCTTTTACGCTTTATCGATGTCCAATCTCGATAATGCTCTGACTAGGGATATTTAATGATTTATCCTTCGTGGACTGATACTGTCTCATATCATTCTCCGTCCAGGAACAAATCATAGGGACCTCTCATCATTTATATATCTAGGTGATCTAATCACAAATGATAAGAGTGCAATCTCCTTTGTCACATAGTTAATTTGTACAACAACACCATGATCTGTACAAATAGTGACGCTATGGGTCATAATTGTCCAACAATCTCCCACTTGGCCTATAGCCAGTCACTCGAGTGTCTGACACCCGAACTATGTACGGTTGGCTCAAACTGCTGAGAAATGCTTTCGTCAGCGGATTTTCATGATTATCGTCTGATGCGATTTATACGATCATCACATCGCCATGATGTATGATCCGAACGAATCAGATGAATTATCGAAGTATGTATCTGGATCGTTGATGAGACCATTAATTCTTTAGCCTGTGCTCAAGCCTAGCTCAGCTGCTAACAGAATTATATCTAATCTAATTAGATCTATTTATCGACCCAGAAGGCTTCAATTGCTGCCTCAGCTGCAGCAATAACCCGCATTTGTTGTTTATTCGGTAACAGTATCTTACTGGGAAGATTTCCAGCTCTCTGTACCGTTATTCAAACTTTGTAGTACCGTTTGCGACTTATAGTCATCTTATCGGTTTAGAAAACTTGCAGTAGTGATCCCAGCCACTTCAAGTTCTCCTTCTCCATAGATTAAGACAACATCTTTAGATCTCTAAGATACTAACGGATGTTCTTAACATCAATCCAGTGACTATCACATGGATTGGCCTGATTGTGACTCCATATGCTCAAAGCGTATGAGGCACCAGGTCGAGTACATTTTTCAATGTACGAGTTCTCGGAGAGTTTTATGAAAGCCAAGCTTTCACCGATAGTTGTTATTGGAATATCATTTCCAAGAAATGAGTTATTATCATTATTTATAGGACAACCACTGTCAGTGCGCTCCCACTAACCTTCTTATATACACAAGAATCATTTTCGTTTTGAATTAAATCATAAACTATTATGATTACATCAAAACGATAATTCCAAGAACCTGTGCTTGCTTCAATCCAATCATGGATCGATTAACCTGCAAACCTTGTTTGATAGTTTTGTACGACAAAACCGACAGGATGTTGTAAACATCCTCCAAAAGGTTTCCTTTTCAAGAAAGTGATTTTCCCGTAAGCTGTCATATTTGCAGCATTAATCAAGCATTATCCAAATGGATTTACCGTGGCAACAGGTAAAAGGTTGAATCGTAATCAACATAATGTTGATAACGATACCTTTCCATTAAAAGCCTAGCTTTACATGTTGGTATGTTGCCTTCCATGTATGTCTTCCTTGAAGACTTATAAGTACCAATAGGCACAATGCCTTACGGTACATCAACTAGTATCCAAACTAAGTTGATATACATGGAATCCATTTCGGACTCATGACACTTTGTCATAATAGGGAGTCGATACCTTGTATCACTTCCTCATACGTAGTCAGTTGGTATTCCTCAATAAGATAGACATCATTATGAGGTGAGATCAGAAACCCATACCCCAGGTTGTTTTCTGACTCTCTCCGACATACGTGGTTCTTGTGTATACGAAGATTACTGGTATAGTTTCATCCTTGATGAACTATTTGTGTTCCATTTATGGATTCGGTGCTTGTAATAGTATCACTCCGATTTTTCATCGAGTTATACTGTCCTCACACTTACCACTGCATATCGGTATTCCTCTTAGGAAAACCGCATGGCGAGCAACAATCTAATTGTTCTCTTGTGAGTTGTATAAGTACTATACTTATGGTATCCCTAGGATACCTACAATTGGCACTTATCCAATTTGGGTTTAAGTTTGGTATCATCCAAACATATGCTTAACATTCCCAAATATCAGGAATGAGAAACCCGGTTTCTTTCCTGTTCATATCTAATATGTAATCTGTCAAACAGATTTTAATGGAACCTTATTCAAAATAAGTTCTTGCACTGTTAATGTGTATCCGTTGAAGGAAATGGTAGCTCAGAGCGACTCATGATTAACCTTATCATGTCCAACAAAATTCGGTTTATCCGTTCGGACACACCGTCAAAATGACGTGTTCCGGGAGGAGTCCTCATTTGAAAGAATACTATACTCTTTCTAGCCGATCTGTTTGTCTACTTCGTGTCGAAACTTTAAAAGTTTCCGATTTGTGTTCTTCAAAAGAAACACATAACCATAACGCGATGCCACATCCGTAAAGGTCACGAAATATTCATATCCACCTCTAGCCTAGCTAGACATGGGCCCACTTGCTTCACTATGAACTAGGGCTAACAGATCAGTGGCATTTACACTTTTACCAAGTAAATAGTGTTTTAGGCACATTGCCCAATAAACTAGATTCGTAGACTTTATTTGAATAGAATCAAATTAGTCCGAGTACCCACTCTTAAAAAGTGTGGATATACGAGTCTTGGTTTAATTGTGTCCCAGACAACAATGCCACAATATGTTTCATCTGATCAAATCAGTTTGAGCTGTTTATTTGTCATGTAATATGTTTGAGATTTATTTATATTCAAAAATATAAATTCTGTTATTCACATCTAATGTGTTTATCTCAATATCATCCTTATATAATAAAACACTTTAGTGTTCTAGAATATAAAGGTAACACCCACAGCGGGTTAAACACTGATATAGAGATAATGTTTCTAGTCAAACTAGTTACATTATAACAGTTCCTAATTTAAGTACACACCCGATGGTAGTTCCTAAAGTTAGGTATCTACGGTTAAAACTAGCGACTTTCGTCCCGTTTCCAATTCGCAGATTAAATCTCTACTGAAGTCAGTATCCTGCTCAAAGCAGATTCTGAACATCAATACATATATTTTATGTACCACACTAAATATTTAAAATCCAATTTTAATACTAGTAGTGAACATATTTATGACAATCATATTTGAAGTCAGAGCCTTGCTCGTCTTCAATTCCTTCATGTCTGCTTTGTCCAAACGGCAGTCACGCTTCCGCGATCCCGTTTGCCACATTTAGGCAGACATTTTGGGATATGTCATTTATCTTCCCAGAAGTTTATAATGATATTTCCTTTGTCTTTTTCAACACTCCATAAGCCTTTGGCCTAGCCTCGGCCTTCTAGAATATCGAAGTAAAGTGCGACTAGCGCTACTTGCCTAATTGCAAAGTCTTGACTTTATCTCCTTGAGAATAGTCATTAACCCTCCAAGAGTTTACTATTGCAATATTAGTACTTCTAAAATCTAAAATAGATCTTTGAAGATCCTTCAATTTCTTTATCATACTTTAAGGATCTAATCCTTAGTTCTGATTCAGAAATTAAGGAGTCTACTGCGACAAGCTTAATGGATTAAGCACTAAAGTTATCATTACATAAATCTTCCAAAGATTATGCTCTACTATTGCTTAACTCCGGGCTTAGGCATAATATGTTATTTTATCAAATAAAGTAACTTATTAGTTTCCAGGACCATCCTGAAAATTATTCCCAATTTGAAAATTAAACCATTTAAATACATTTTCCCTAGGATTATATATTAAACGTCAATCTTTCAATTTATATCTTGATTCTAATAGTCCAACTATTTAATCAACGATTTTGGTACTATTTATTATAATGATTACAATAGTCCAACAATTTAATCAAATATAATTTAATAGATTAAAATCAATTATATTGATTACTATAATCCAATTATAAAATCAACTATAAATGAATAGTTTGAATATAGTCCAACTATTTATTAAAACAACATTTTAAATATTAGTCCAACTAACATTTAATTGACGAATGATATTTGAATGAGCGCGTATGGCAAGTAATTAAACGAATATTGCAAATTCAATTCTTGCCTCCCACTATTTTTCGGCGAGCCTCTAACCCTCTGTCGAGTACTCGGGAAACCGTGTTTCCTAGTGGGCTAGGATCCCGTTAAATATCACACAATCTTGAATTTGGCCAACAAATTGTATGATAATTAACTAGGTAGATCTCTAAGATCGATTGGATCCAATCCAATTCCTAGATCCGGTAGAGGGACATCCAAGTCCAAAACATAGATCTTATATATGCCAATACATCCAATGTATAACCTAACCTTTTTCCTCTGAATCAACTAAGCCTTGGCTTTGGCACAACAAACTTAGTGATCCCAGTTAAGCGCGACCCATTGACCATGGAAAGCTTCGTAATCAATGTCGATGGACAAGAAGTGGTCTTGACTTTGGCCAACAAACCACAACTTGGACAACACACAATTGAACAAAGCTTCGTGATTCAAACACATCCTCGACGGACAAAGGCCTTGACTTTGGCCAACAAGCCAATGCCAGTCTCGGATCTTGAGTGAGAATCACTCAATGGAAGGAAAACGCTTAATATTTTGCGAGGGTTTTTCGCGTGCAAATTGGCAACCAATTTATTATCTTTGTTAAGGTCTCATCATCATACACCCCTAAACATGCATTCTAAATACATAATAAAGCGCATATGAAAAATAATAATGATATGCGGATGGATACTTTACACATTGATCCTAGATCAATCTCTCCATTTCTCTCTCTCTCCCGCTAGCTACACAAATATTCTTCTACCCGTTACACTACACTTCTAAAGAAACCTCATTTACATTGAGGGGAATAGGTGAGAAGAGAATAAAAGAATAGGAGGTGATAAGGCTGGACACGCAGGTCCAATTAATAAATCAAATTTATTACAATAATTTCTAAATTGTCCCACCCATCTAATATCCATCTGATATACATATTCATGCATCGCAACCATGTATTCACACAAGCATGTTATCAATCAATCTAATCAAATTAATTAATCTGATAATTAGTGACCATCCAATGTTCAAACAAGGATTTGATTTTGCTCGAGTCAAACTCGTTTTGCGAATAAGTACTTAAAGTACAAATTCTCGAATTAAATTAAACTACATAATTAAATCCAATTTAATATGCATTCAATTCTAATTCACTATTTAATTCCAAAATAAATATCACACTTTATTTACGAACCTTTACGACTTAAATTCCAAATTTAATCGTTACGGGTCTCAAAGCCCGTTTAACGTCCAACGTTAATTTAATTAAAGTCCAATGGGCTTTTAATTAATTTCTTGAGGCGTGGACTTTTGGTCAACTCGAGTCAAACCGAATAACCAAAATCCAATCCGGGAGTTACCCCATAAGCCTAGAAATCAATTTAGGCCCATTAGGCCCATTAAACTTTAAAGGTCCATTAGTCGTATTTGGGCTTTATGGAAGCAGTTTTGGGCCCAATTGGATCCAATCCAATTTGCCTTAACCCAATTTTGTACAACAAAGCCCAATAACAACATAACAAGCCCAAATACAATTTAAAAAGGCCCATTTAATCAAACACAAAAGTTACAAATTTAATGTTTAATTAAACTAAAGTGTATTAACATAATTAATCACCCAAATAAATATTTCCAAAACACCAAATTAGTACTATTAATCATGCCATCAACATTAAAACATGTCCAACACATTTTAACAAAAATCAAACCCAATTACATGCTCTTATGCTCTCGGCAATTTGGGGATTTTACGTCCGATTCGAATTCAATCCAATTAATTCCATAATCGACATTAAATCGTATTCCCGAATGATTTCCAACACATCCAATTGTCAAAAATCAAAAATCCCAAGACATTTTAGGGCATCACATTTTCGGCCATGACCAAAATATTGGGGAAATTTGTTCCAAACATAATTTCAACAAATTGATCCAATCAATCCTTAATTCTAACACATTTAAGCATACTAATCCATCCAATTTCATTAATCATGCTCAAAATCAAGTTTGCCCAATTTTTAACCCTAAACTTTTTCATGCTTTTAACCAAGCTCTTGATACCATTGTTGGAGATTATCTAGGTCCTAAGGATCATAAATCAAGCATGAACATGTGTGAATACATTCGAGGAAGTCGCGGAATACTTACATCGATCGGTTGAGCGACACGGAGGTAACAAAAATGAAATCTGTATCAGGCGTAGTATACGTAGTATTGCGTATTTCTGTCCAGTATCGAATAATCACATGGAAGGCCTGAGGCTGGTACAGTGTCTGCCCCGTACGAAGAATATTCAGATTACGAGCAACTAGTCTCTTTATTATCGATAATCATGACCAAGTCATATTATCCCGACGGTTACAACATTTTTAGAGAACCATTTCTGTATCCCTACGCGATCATCAACTCCATATGACTGGAGTGACACTTCCGTCTTGACATCACACCCAACACACTACGATTCTCAATATACCCAGCATTGGCATACACAGAACCTGTTAAAGCCCTGGATGACCGCAACCAAAGTATATTGATTGTCATAAGTATTAGCGGTGCAAGTCTCAGGTTAAGACCAAATACACCTACCCTGATTTCGGACTTCCATAGACACATAGTCATACTACCAAGGGAATTCCGAGGGGGTCTATCCAGAGCGAAGCTGTTTCCCGTACCATCGGTGTAACAAAACCCCCTATTACACTTGCATGAGTATCATATACCCAAATATATGAGAACTATGCCGTTGTGCCCTCACAACGCGCACAAGTGTAATACTAGTCTTTTAGGCATTCATCGATGTCCAATCTCGATAATGATCTGACTAGGGATGTTTAATGATTTATCCTACGTGGACTGATACTGTCTCATATCATTCTCCGTCCAGGAACAAATCATAGGGACCTCTCATCATTTATATATCTAGGTGATCTAATCACAAATGATAAAGTGCAATCTCCTTTGTCACATAGTTAATTTGTACAACAACACCATGATCTGTACAAATAGTGATGCTATGGGTCATAATTGTCCAACAAGGAATTGGTGAGAAGAGAAATACAAAGAGTTAAAAGATAATAGGCTGGACACGCAGGTCCAATTTAATAAATTCCAAATTTATTACAACCATTTCCAAAATTACCCCCACCCTTCTAATATCCATCCGATATACATTATTCATACAAATACATCCAAGTATTCACACATAGCATGTTATCAATCAATATATCCAATTAATTAATCTTTGATTAGTGACCATCCAATGTTCAAACAACGATTTGATTTGCGCGAGTCCAACTCGTTTAAGAATAAATACTCAAAGTACGTATTCTTGAATTATATCGAACTACTACAATTTAAATCCAATTAATTTGTATTCAATACTAATTCGAATTTAATTCTAAATTAAATAATTACATTTATTTATGTGCCTTAAAGACTTGGATTCCAAATCCAATCCAATTGGGTCTCAAAGGCCCAATTAGCATCAAATGCTAATTTAATTTAAGTCAAATGGGCTTTCAATTATTTCTTTAGGCATGGGCTTTGCCCAATATGGATCCAATCCAATAGCCAAGGCCCAATAAGGAATCACCATTTTGCCAAAAATCAATTTAGGCCCATTAGGCCCAATTAAATTATTAAATGCCCAAAAGTTATATTTGGACTTTATGGAAATGGTTTTAGGCTCAATTTGGATCCAATCCAATTGTCCAAAACCATGCTTGGCCCAACCAAGCCCATTAAGCCCAAATACAACAAATTAGCCCAGTCCAATTTAAAGACTAATATTGATTAACATAATATTCCAAATATCATATTAATTTTAATTAAAATGTAATTACCATAATTAATTAATTAAACTAATATTTCCAAGACATCAATTTAAACTAATTAATCATGCTTTAAAATATCCAATTCATGTCCAACACAATTGAAGCAAAATCAATCCATTAAACAAGCTTATTGTTCACGGCAATTTGGAAAAATAATATCCAATTTTGATTTCAATCAAATTAAATCAACAATCAATATTTATTTCATGCTTTAAACTCATCCAATAGTCTAAATTCAAAAAATCACCATGAACACTATGTAGGGTTATATTCGGCCACTTGAAGGATTTTAGGGAAAAATAAATCTAATCAATTTTCTCAAATCCTATGATGCACAAATCAAACTCATCCTCATCAAAACACAACCAAACAACCAATTTGGAAAAAAATCATACTCCAAGCACAAAATCCCCAAAATAAAGTATATAAACCCTAAACTCAAATCATGCTTAGAAAAGTCTCTGATACCATTGTAAGTGTCCTAGACATGCCCAAGGTCTCTAAGTCATGATATTGTGTGTGAATAATCAAGAAAGTTTGCGGAAAAAAGTTACAATGAACAGATGAGAATTTCCAAGAAATGCTCCAATGGATGTAGCTCAAAATTTTGGCTTTGTTGATTTTGCTCTTGGGTGAGTTTCCCTAACACCTCATTCAACTCTTTAAAGTGCTAGCTTAATGAAATTTTGCAACAAAACTTCAAGGGAGAAGGAAGAAGCTCATGACAATTAGCTAAGGAGAAGAAAGAGTTTGCTGTGAATAGTAAATTTGTCACACTTCCAAAGTTGACTTAACTAATTTATACAAAGGTTGAGTGTTGGTTTTGGTTTGAGTGTTTCATAAGCAATCCAAGCCTTACTCAAGCCAACAACAACTTCCATCAAATGTCTAACATGTTGATGTAAGTGAAGTGGGTCCCACCACTTTTAAATTCCAAATTTAAGTCGGCTAACTCAACACGCAACTTCGCTCGGGCCCGAGTTCGTTTAATTCCGAACTAAACGAATTTTCCATCGCGATGTTATTAAATCCAATTTAATTAAATAATAATGCCTACCAAAATTATTACGAAAGTCGCTTGCGAATTAATTCCAAATTAATTCGTTCGCCCGAATTAAAATCCAATTTTAATTCCACATTGAAATCCGATTTCAATTAATATATCCAATATATTATTTAATCGATTAATTCCAAATTAATCATGTTCTCTCTTTTATTTGAATTTTATCCCAGATAAATTCTTCCCGCAATTAATTCTAGATTAATTTTCTCTCTCTTATAATTAATCCTATACTAATTCTGTTCGAGTCAAATATCATCGGTAAATCTTTGGGAAGCGACCTAAGAGATCCCTGGATATGTTGGCAGTAAATACGGTCATCGGACTATCAGAACAAGTGCGTACCCCGTACCACATTCTTACCGATTTACAAGACATGGTTGGCTTCTAGCAAAGCACCGTGCCTACCCAATTCTGCAGAAATATTCAACGAAGAATATATAATCTATACCAGGCATAATATACTATGTATTGCGTATTACGATCGAGTATCGGATGTTACATGCTAAGTCTGAGGCTGGAATTGTGTCTACCCCGTACGAAGCATATATCGGATCACTAGCAACTAGTCTCTGTAATCGGATAATCATGACCTAGTTATATTATCCCGATAGCTGCAACATATTAGAGTGCTAGTTCTGTATCCCTGCGTGATCATATTCTCCATATGAATGAAGTGATACTTCCATTTTGACATCACACCCAATACACTACGATTCTCAGTAAACCCAGAAGAGGCGTACACATAACCTGTAACAGTTCCGGATGACCAAAACCAAAGCGTACTGATTGTCGCAAGTATTAGCGATGCAAGTCTCAGGTTAAGACCACATACACCTACCCTGATTCGGATTCCCATAGACACATAGTCATACTACCAATGGGATTCCGAGGGGTCTATCCAGAGCGAAGTTGTTCCCGGTCCAACGGCTAACAGAACCTCCTATCACACTTGCATAAGTATCATATACTTAAATATATGAGAACTATATCGTTAAGCTTCCATAACGCGCACAAGTGTATTACTTGTCTATTCCGCATTATCGATGTCCAGTCTCGATAATACTATGACTATGGATATTTAATGATTAAACTATTCGTGGATTAATATTGTCTTACATCTTATTAATCCGGAACTAATCAAAAGGACTTTTATCATTTATATATCAATGTAATCTAATTACAAAATGATAAAATAATAATTTCCTTTGTCACATAGTTAATTTGTAAAAAAAAAAAAAATTTGGTTTACAAATAGTGATGCTATGGGTCATAATTGTTCAACATGAACTGCCAAGTTTCTTTCTAATCCAAACACAACTGTGACACGAACGTCACTTTTTCGAACACAAATATGAACGCATCACTAACGCAAATATGATATCTTCACGCACAGTCTGTCAAATTACACTCCAATTACTCTGAGATCGTCAATACTCATTACAACTCAATTGAACTTATTTTGTTATGGATATTGCCAACAAAAATAAAACTAATAGTTTCTTCAATAGTGAGGTAGTGGTTCTGTCATTTGTGTATGCTTGGGTGTCATTTTCATACGTATATGTTATTAATAATATATAACTAACTAATATTAATGTTTTTTTTTTCATATATCATTAATCACATGTAATTTATTAAGTTAAAGGGAACATTATAAATAAAAAAAATCTTGATAATTTATATTACTAATAATTCTACACTTTTCAAGTGATTTCTTAGAATCCTTTAGCATTTGGATGGTATAATTCTTTAACTTGTAAAATTACTTATTAAATGTTCCACCATCTTAATAATGAGTGCCAAAATCAAGAGAATTCATAATTACTGACCGATATTACTTATCAAAATAATTCTGTCGATAAAAATTGGTAATTACTGATTGAATACTGACCATTTAAAGATTAAGACATTTTCTGACCCAATACCGACAGTTTACCGACCGATATATTATCGATGGACTAATGCATCAGTATTCCCTCGGAAAAAGGCGTGATGTGCACAAACTTGGCTCCAAGAAATGACAACAAGCTTTTACTGACGTCTTACCGATCGTATTTTCAGTCGATAAATAAAGTCATTTTATCGATCGTCTAGATAAGTTGATATTATGTCAAATTTACCAACCGAGTAGATATCGGTCGGTAAATGTGAAATGATTTTAATAAAAATTATAAAAACTGGATATATACCGATTGAATATATATGTATCGAAGTGTAGGTCGGTAAGATTAGGTGCCTAACAATAATTGAGCGCTAAGATATGACGCCAAAATGAACGTTTTACCGACCAAAATTTATTTCGGTCGGTAATTTACCGATATAAATGAGTTTCGGTTGGTAACTTACTAACCAAATTATTCAGTCGGTAAATTTCCAGAATATAAAAACAAACTTTCCTCTTCCACTGTCTCATTACTCATGCTCTTCTCCATTTCTAGATTTCTGCTCACTTCTACTTTAGTCTTGGTATTTTTTTTCTTGCTGCCATATTAACCAACAAATGTATATTATGTACAAATCAAATTAATTAGGAACTTTTATATTTAGGGATTTTGTTTGTGTGTGGTTGTATTTTGGTAAGAAAATTAATTTAATTAGGAACTTGTATTATGAGTGTGTCGATGATTATTTTGAAGTATTTATTATAATTTAATATGTTTATAACAGGGTGAATTGGAAATTTTCTTCCATTTTAGTTATAACATAACATAAATGAATTCAAATAGAATGTGGATACATGCGAGGCTTAATAATGATGGTACACTTAACATGGACTTTGTGAATGAGATATTAGAATTTATTGAATATGCTAGTGGTCAGTCAGTATATATGCAAGGCAGTAAGATAAGGTGTCATTGCAAAGTGTGTCATATTCTAAAGTTTAAAGAAATTGAGGAAGTTAAGTTACATCTGGTGCAAAAGGAATTTGTTTCAGATTATTATGTATGGGATCGGCATGGGAAAAATCTTACATATAGTGGGTTCGAGCAAGTCACATACAACAGGTCAATGGTGATGGAAATAGAATTTATAAATCGATATCACCAAATGGTTTATGATACTACCAGCCCTAGCTTTGCTAATGATGACCACATTTTTATGATGCATCTAGGTCTGGTTCTTAGACAGATAATCTATAGGAATCCCATAATCCTTATGCAGATAAATTTTTAGAAGATGCTGAATTCTTTAAATATAGAGTTATGGTTGGGGTGTTAAAAATATTCACAGTTTTCAGTGGTAGCTCGATGTTTGAATATGAAATCTAAGCAACATAATTCAGAGAAGGCCTTTGATGATTGGGTATTATTCATTAGAGAAGTGTTACCATAAGACAATACGACGGTGGATCACTTTAACAGTACGAAAACATTAGTTTAGGCCTTAGACTGCCTGTTGAAATAATTGATTGTTGTAATAATGATTGCATGATATACTGAGGTGATGATGTTGTATTGAAAATGTGAAAATTATGTTCTCAACCCAGATTTAAGAACATAAGAGGATCAGCTAAATATAAGAAGGTTCCATATAAGATGTATTATTTTCCTTTTACCCCAAAGTTGTAACGACTATACGCTTCAGCAGCAACAACCGTGCATATGAGATGGCATGATAAATATGAACAAAAAAGAGTTATGTGTCATCCATCTGACTTGGAGGCATGGAAGCATTTTGGCCGCACTCATCCTTCATTTGCATATGAAAGTCGTAATGTTAGATTGGGGTTATGCACTGATGGTTTTCAACCTTTTGGCTAATCGGGACAATAATTTTCTTTATGGCCAGTCATAGTCACTCCGTACAATTCGCCACCTTAGATGTGCATGAAAGAGTAGTACATGTTATTATCATTAATTGTTCTAATGCCTCAAAATCCAAAATAGAATATTGAAGTTTACCTCCAGCCTTTGATAGCTGAACTACAATTATCAAGAAAGCAAAACTTCAACTTGAGAGCTGCACTGATATGGACAATTAATGATTTTCTTACTTACTCAATGTTGTCAGGCTGGACTACATCTGGAAAATTGGCTTGTCCTTACTGTATGGAGAACACACATGCATTCTCACTCCCAATTAGTCGAAAAACTTCATAGTTTGATAGTCATCAAAAGTTTCTTCGACCTAATCATCAATTCAGACGCAACAAAACTCATTTTCATAGAAATACTACAAAATACTCAACATCACCACCATTTAAGACAAAAGAAGAAATCTTAAAGTTGATTGATAAGTTTGGGTTGGGAAAGGTTACTGAACTTGATGCTAATGAGATTAATAACGATCCAATATGTAGGCAATATGGGTGGAAGAAAAGAAGCATCTTCTAGGATTTACCGTACTGGAGTTGTAATTTTATCAGACATAATCTCGATGTGAAGAACATTGAGAAAAATGTATTCTAAGATAAGTTTATGTAACACCCTGGTAATCCCGACGACTATTAAGTTATGGATGACATAATACATTATGTAAATCATGTTCAAGTATGTATGTGCTCAGACATTCAATAAATTTCTCGTAGTTCCGATACGGAATGCATTCCAAGATTTAAATCCAGACAGCCCATGGTATTTGAGCCATAACTTTTTCATACATACTCCCATTTTTATGAATATTATATCTTCGAAAATCTAAGACTGAGACCTACAACTTCCGCGTTGGATATTTTTAAAAACTCAAATCAGCAGTGGGTCAAAAATTATGATTTTCGTGGCTGTTATAGTAGAATTCGGTAATAGTCTAGATTTAAGGTGATGTGGCTCAATCCTAACCACCCATTTTATAATAAAACATCAGCCCCTTTGCCTATAAAAAAGGCATTATTCTCTCATCTTCTCAAGCAAAAAATGTGGAGGGTGAGATGTAGGTTTTCTCATGCCAATTCATCCTCTTATCCCTATTTTTCAAGACATTTTTGATCCATTCTAGTACACTTCCAAGATTTATAAGCTTTATTTCTCTTTCTATCTTCTCAATTTTCAGTTTTGAGAAAAATGAATGAAAACCCCCAATTCACACCTTGTAAATCCTAGGGTTTGGATTAGCTTAATTGGCTTTTGTAAGTTGTTAGCATACATCTTGAGAAGTGTCATGGTAGTTTAAGCATGGAATGAAGTATATATGCATATAAATGTGCTGGGGAACTTCTTTTGTGAGTTGATGATACTTAAATAAATGGGTTGAGTTTAGATTGAGGAAATGAAATGATTTATTTTAAGTTGAGTTGGAGTTTGGATGATAATCTTGGGGATTACTTGAACTTTGTCATTAAAGGTTGATGTGTAGCCTTGGAAATGGGCGAGCATCGCGATGCCATCAGGCTTGTGTCGCGACGAGTCGTAAGAGGAGTTATATTTGTATGAATGTATTGGAGGATTGCTTTTATGAGTTGATGATACTAAAATAAATGGGTTGAGTTTAGATTGAGGATATGAAATGAGTTATGTTAAGTTGAGTTGGCGTTTGGCTGATAATGTTGGGGATTACTTAAACTTTGTCATTAGGGGTTGATGTGTAGCCTAAAATAGGGGAGCATCGCAACTCCAACACGCTTGTGTCACGATGCATAGCTAGAGGAGCTCTCTACCTTGATTCTGTTTGAGTGGGCGTCATGACGCCCAACACGTAGTGTCCCGATGCGGAAATAGAGGAAGCTCTCTACCTCATCTTGGTCTGTGTGAGCGTCGTGACTCATGACCAAATTACAGTATTAGATTTAACCCTTCCAATTTCATTCAAGAATGTTATAGGCCACAATAAGGGTCTCGTATCAGCATACCTACACGTATTACATCATGTCACAAACATCATACGTCATCTAGTGATAAAAGTTCCAAAGTATATTTCATGATTTTCATTCTAACTAAGTTTATCGATTATAGATTGTCGGCAGGAACTATAATTTTCTTCGATGAAGCGAAATAGTACCAACCAGATACTAAAATCAGTGAGTGGACTTTTTTCTTAAGTTGTGTTTACTTAAATTTTTGAGCTTGAAACTTACTTTTCCGCACTTAGGGCGTTTGCCAAGTTTATTTCAGATGTTTTAAGAATAAAAATATTTTGAGCAATGTTTTAGAAAACAATGATTTTTAAAGTATGATTTCATAGTTTTGGAGGTATGGGGAAAACCCCACGTCAGATGTAACTTGACTCAGATATGGAATTGACATTTATTGGAATTGACGGACATTACATGTGCACATCTAGAGCAGGACTAGGGAGACGGTGATACGTAACGCCCATAGATCCTAGATTTTAGGGATATGAGGACGGCAAGACCTAACGCCCCTAGACCCTAGATTCAGTGGCATGCATTAGGGGACAATGATATGTAACGCCTCAATGGCATGGGCTTGCACATCTGTCTCCAGTTCAGTGGCCTGGGGATGGCGATATGTAACACCCAATACCACTAGTTTAGGAGTATGAGGGACGGTGATGCGTAACACCCCCATACGTCAGGTTTTCTACATATACTCAAAGACATGGTTTTCAGAATGATGGTTTATAAAAGATTTTTTTTTAAAAAAACAAAATTATTTTATGAGAATCTTAGAGAATTAAAGACAGAAAGCAATTTTCAAGAAAGAGAGTTATTTTCAGAAAAAAAAAAAAAAAAAAAAAAGAGATTTTAGAAAAGAGGATTTCATTGAGATGATTTGGTTTTAGAACAATGGACTTTCGAAAGGTATTTTAGTTCATATTTTATATTTTCCACTCATTAGATCATTCAAACGATCCAACCCTCCAACTCCCAGTTTCTTTGTTTTATAGGTTACTCGGAGGACGAGCTCGAGATGATGGATACTGATGACAGTCACTAGGGTGTTGAGTCCAACAAGTCAGGTCAGAAATATAGTCAGTCAGAGTCAAAGTAAAATCTTGTATTAGACAATAGTACAGTCAAGATCATATATTTTATATGTTAAAGTGTTGATAACATGGTTGAAAAACTATTATATTTCAAGTATATAGTTATGAATGTTAAAGTGGATCTTGTATTGTTGAGTTGGGCCATGGTCTCAAGTATGAGATCATGTTTAAGATGAGATTAGTAGAGTTAACCAGGGTTAGAAAGTCAGAGGCTAAGGGGATAGGGTGGCCTATTCCCTAACGGTAGCATCTCCGGAAAATAGATGTTATAGTTTAACACTGTGATGGATATGAAGGGATAGACTAAAGATATTGTTAATGCAAGGGAAGACATAATGTTATTTTGAAACCGACCAGAGTTACTAATGCATGCGGAGTCCAGAAAGTACCCTAGAGCATGTTACACATTAGATAGAAATCAGAAAGAAGTTTTATGCAAATTGTTAAAAGAACTCAAGTTCTCAAACAATTATGTTTCGAATATAGGATGATGTGTCGATATTCAAAAGTATAAGTTATTTTGGATGAATAGTCACGATTTCCATGTGTTTATGCAAAGGTTAATACCAATTGCATTTCATGAATTACTTCCAAGTCATGTTTGGCAGGCACTTACAGAGTTAAATTTATTTTTCAAAAACTTAACTTCAACTACTGTTAAAATGTTTGAGATAGAAAGAATTGAAGAAGATATCCCAATCATTATGTGCAAATTAGAGCGTATTTTCCCTGCAGCCTTCTTCGACTCTATGGAACATCTTCCGGTACACCTGCCGTATGAAGTAAAAATAGTTGAACCCTGCAATGCAGATGGATGTATCCATTCGAGAGGTAACAATCGAAAACAATCTTACTTAATATTATGTCAATAGAGTTGCTGATTGTATATTTTTATGTGATTGTTTTATCAGATACTTTCTATATGTAAAGCATAATGTCAAAAATAAGGCAAAAGTCGAGGATTCCATTTATACTGTGTCTATAGTTGAGGAAGCATCAACATTTTTTTCGCATTATTTTTACCCTCATATGAACACGAGGTTCCGACAAATTCCTTGTAATGATGATGGTGGGAATATTGAAGAGGATAAAGGAAATCTCATCATTTTCACATATCTTGGTCGACAATATAGAAGATCAAATAAAAAAGATTGGAATATAAATAAATATTGGCATATCACACTTACATTTTGTTGAACTGCACTGAGATTTTACCGTTTCTGAAGTGAGTATTTTTATTTTTATAATTATAATTATTTGTTTCCTTCCCAGTCATATTCTTCTAGGTTTTATTCTGCCATGTGTTTGTTTCATATACCATTGACGAGCTAAAACAACTGGTGCCCGATTTTTTTACAGTTATATATAAAAAATAAAACAAGACAAAAAAACCATTTTCTACACACCAAACCGACATATAGAATAGGTGAAAGAGAGAAAAATCCAACAAATTTTAAGGATAATATAAGAGGAAGAAAAGAGAGAAAGTAAAATCTAGTGATGAGAAGATAATTTTGGATAAGCATGTAAGTATATTTGATTTATTGAGTTTTACAAATATTCTTCATGATTAGGTTTTAGTATTTTATGTGTTATGGAAGGTAATATGATGGTGTATAGTTATGGAGTATTGAATTTGATGATTAAAAGTTAAGGGAGCTTTTTCTTACCATGAACACGAACTGGAAGTGTGTCTGTACAATGTGTGATGTTTTGAAAACAAAAACTTGAGTTCTGGAGGTCAGATTAATAATTCATAAATTTCAATGTAAACTAGATACAATAAGGACTAACATAGTAAAATATTAAAATTTTTCATTCAAGTATGAATTTGTAGTAAAATTTGAAATTTAGTGATGTGTTCTTGGAACATAATTCGGACAAGTTGTAATGTTTTGGTTATAAAATGAGTTATGCACCTCCAAATAAGGAACCATAAATTTCTATAGAAACTAGACATAATGAAAGTTAAAATATCTAAAAATTAGATTTTTTCATATTGATTTAAATTTATAGTAAATTTTGAAATATCAGCTATACACCTAGGTTCAATCTGGACAGATTGTGTTATTTGAGCTATAGGATACGTTCTCGCATCCATTTGATAAACCGTAATATTTTTTTTTATGTAAATTAGACATAATAAGGTCCAATATTTTTCAATAGAAGGTCAATTTATGGTGGAATTAATAAGTATGGTGTTTTGCTGGGATGCTTGAATTCTGTTACCCGGGACAACATTGAACTAATTTGGTTATAACTCAACTTTTAGGTATCTGTTTGATGAATTGACAGTATGACATGAAATTATAGTCGAAAATTAGAATTTTACAATGTAAGATGAACTTATAGTAAACTTTGGAATAAAGATATCTTGTATGTAATTTGGTTTTGTCCACCCTGATGAATAATATCATTAAATCAGTTATAAGTTGAGTTTAACAAAACAAAATCAAGATCCATAAAATTATACATAAATTAGACACATATTGGTTTCTATGGTACAAATTCCATTCTTAAATCAATTACCAATTGATGAAATTAGTTATGTGCAGTGAATTTATCTGCATTAAGATAAAATTTGAATTTTGATATCTTAGCTTACGTAACTCAAAATCAAACTCCTTAAAATTGTAGGAATCCTAGATGACCTAATTTCAGTAAGGAATGATGTTGCATACATAAAATGATTTTTGTTAAGTAAGGAATGATGTTGCATGCATGAAATGATTTGTGTTAAGTAAGACAAGTAATAAATACCGGTTATTCTAACATAGTAATGATCATGTAGAGATCATCATTGGAAAATGACTATAGGTGCTCCGGGGATTGGAATTGGATTAGCACAAAAAAATGAGTGGATACTTTACTTTTTTAATTTTTATAATGTATTTGCGACATTCGAGTTTTGTTTTACATGAGTCATCTGGGATGATTTGGACATGTTCTTGACTTTTGTTTTCAAAACATATTAAAATGATTTGATTTAAGTTAAGAGTTTTGAGATAGTTTGATGATCTAATATGGTTTTTGACAAGTATAGCTATGTTTTGAGATATTTTGATTAAGTGTTTTTTTAAATTTTTTTTTTTTATGGAATTGACAGATATTTTTGGAATTTATGAATAATTGGAAATGACGGATATAGTAGAGCCTATGCACATGGCAGATATAGATTCTGTACAAGGGGTAAAATGAGACGTAACACTCTTGAATCATAGTTTCAGTAAAATTGGGGACAGCGAGGCATAACGCCCCATGACACTAATTATTCCCGCCCTAGATGTCACATTCCTAGGATATCAGATGACTATTTAGGTGTCTTGGGTGATAATGTGACGTAACGCCCCAAGATACCAGGGATTCGTAGAGAGGTGTTTAGGGGTATAGCGAGACATATCGCCTCTAGACACCAAAGATCCGGTTGAGTGATTCCCAGATTCGTGTAGTTGAGTTGGGTTCTGGACGATAAATATTTTTTTATGATCCGTTTTGCAGAAAAATAATTTTAAGACGAAAGATTTGATTTTATGACGAGTTTTTTAAAAGAAAAAGTGTTATTATATGATTTTTAAGAGCTTTACAAATATTTTAGTTTTGAAAAAAGTTTTGAAGAAAATGATTTTCAAACGAGTATCTCTGAAATTTTTTTATGACAACCTGAAGTTATATTATATATATAGTGTGTTGTGTCTTTACTTTTTACATATCCACTCATTGAGTATTTTAAAATACTCAACCCCACTATAATAGTTTCTGTCTTGCAGGTTTCCCAGAGGACGAGCTCGTGGAGTTGGACAATGATTTGCAGTCAGTATGGTATCTTGGGTCCATCAAGTTAATTTCAGTCTGCATTTTACAGTTAGAGTTAAGTCATGTAAAGTCAAAAGTATAAGATATTTACAAATTGTATAGAAAAATAATTCAGACGAGAAAGTAAATTTCAAAGACAAATTTTGCATTCATAATTATGAGTTGGGTACGGAGCCTTGTACATGAGATGCATGGGTTACATGGTCTATATGAGTAAGACATGATATGTGATAAAGTACAATAGTTGAATGTAGAAAATCAGATAGAGGCTTAGGGTGATAGGGCGACCTATCACATGCTGGTAGCATCTCTAGAAGGGGGATGTTACACTTCTCAAGGTCTTAAGACTTGATCATCATATCAAATCTTATATCCCAAGATCGAGATGGTTATTTCAGTCCATAAATATACTTGTATAGCTTGCAAAATTTGTCATTTTGACCTTGAGTAATGAATCCCTCTAGTTTCACCACATAGATGCTCTCAACAATACTACCATTCAAGAATGTTGTCCTGACATCCATTTGTCATATCTCATAGTTATAATATGTGACAATGGATAGAAGAGCTCGAATAGATTTGAGCACAGCTATTGGCGAGAAAGTCTCTCTACAGTCTACTCTCCCTTTCTAGGTATAACCATTGGCCACTAGCCTAACTTTGTAGGTTTGAGACTTCCCATCATCTCCTATATTTCTCTTATAGATCCATTTACTGTAACGACTCGAAATTTCATAACTCAACTAAAGTAGTAACTTGGCGACTTAGATAAAAAAAAAAATTTCCCAAGCGTTAGCGGAAATTCTAGAGACGACTTAGTGGGCCCAACCTTAATTTAAGCTCAACTAATTTTACTACATATGTGGGCCTAAGTGGAAGATTTAAAATAAGAAAAGCCCAAGTAAAGGCCCAACAAAAAGAATCCTATATTTAGGCCCAAGTCCCTCAATTTTAGAAAAATCTAACATTTTTAAGACTTTTCTCTATTAATTTAAGTCATTTAAAAGGGAGAAAGAAAGAGAGAAATTTCTCATTTCCCACTTGTTGTGCACTGCAGAAAGAAAAGAAGAAGAAGACTTACAATTTGCCTAGCCAATTCCCAAGAAAAACATAGGGTAATCCACCACCAAATAAACCTAGGAAGAGGAAAAAGAAACTTTAAGACTCTATTGGTGAAGAAAGAATTGAATTTTAAGGTAAGTAAGACTTGACCCAAATCTTGATTTATTGAGTATTGATGGTTTGATGCTTAAGGGGTGTTGATAGCTTGGGTTTGATGAAGTATAGATGGTTAGTGAGTCAAGAAATTAAGGCTTTTTATGGAACCCGATGATGTAAAATTCCTAAGTATGAAACTAAATTGGAATCTAAGGAATGGATGTTGTCAGAATATGAAGTGTATTAGTTGAGCACTTCGGTAGCCAATAATTTTTTATAATAAATAATATTCAATTTTATAATTTTTAACTAAAATAATTAAGTATTTTTGGATAAAATTAATTATTTTCTTTGACCCAATTGGATTAATCTAAAATCACACAAGGGCTTTGTTATAATTTCATAAATATCTATACTATTGGAGGATATTTTGGTAATTAGAAATATGTAATAATATGTGTATTTGTCTTGATTTAATTGGATTAAATCAAATTGGTAGACATTAAACTAATCCATTAATTAAATTTTATCTTGATTTAATTGGATTAAATCAAAGTGGTAGACAAATGTGATTTTCACACCTAATTATACATATTTAGACAAATTAGATTAAGCCCACCTAAAAGTTGATTAAGACTTTTATTAATTAAAAATTGAATAAGTTTTGTTATAAAATGCAAGCTTGAGCAAGTTCTTAAATAAGCTTGAGCTTGAGAAAGTTAAGCTTGTGAAAGCTAAAACAAGCAAGATTTAGAAATATTAGCCTAAGTAAAAGAAGTGTTTGGAGAAGCTTTGGAAGTTCTCTACAACAGTTCAACAAGGAGTAATCAAGATTGGATCTTGGAATCAAGCTTGCTACCATTGGAATCAAGATTGGATCTTGGAGTCAAACTTGCTAATTTTGGAAGTTCTCTACAATAATTTCAACAAGGAGAAGAAGATTGGATCTTGAAATCAAGCTTACTAGGTGAGTTTGATCTTCTCTAAAGCCATGTTTTCATTAGTGAGTTGTTTTCATTAATGAAGCATATAGTGATGTATTACGTATTGGATACATAATAACATAACTTGATATTATTATAAAAAATAATTAAAAAATTTAATCATGTGCTGAAGTAATTGATCAGCACATGCGCTGAAGCAATTGCTTAGCAATAGTATTGCATGCACATGCAAACAATTGCTGCACTAAGCAATTGCTTGCAAACGTTGAAGCGCATGTACTGAAACCTATTTTCTTCCGATTTTGAGTTTTCGGATTTCGATTCAGCCTCATTTTTTTCCTATACACTCGTAATGGAATATAGTATTTCATTATATTATTTAAATATACACCAATATTTGATATCCATGGGTTAGACCCACTTCTACTGCGCGGGACACCGATTCGACCCTAGCGGTCCCACATCCACCCCAATAATATTAACCTTGCCATGATAAATAGATTAGTAAAAAAATGGATCTTTAAGCCAGTTAAAGAACCGCACCTTCATACTTTATGAGTTTTGTCTATAAGGTAAAATAACCAAGAGACCTTTTATTGGAAAAGGGCTAAGAGCTAATTAACCACTCGGTGGTTACGAATACTATGTCATATTTATTAGTGATTATTCTAGATATGTGTATGTTTACCTATTTTAGCACAAGTTAGATACCTTTAAAAAGTTAAAGGAGTATCGTACTAAGGTTGAGAACTAATCAGATAAAACCATCAAAACTCTACGATCAAATTGTGGAGGATAATACCTCGATAATGAATTCGAGGAATTCTTTGTTGAGCATGAGATAGTATCTTAACTCACAACACCTAGAAGAACACATCAGAATGGTGTTATAGAAATGAGAAATCGAATCCTACTTGACATGATAAGATCAATTTTTAGTGACAGTTCATTACCTAGTTCATTATAGAGATATGCATTTCAAACAGTACTATATATCCTTAACGTAGTTCAATCTAAGTTTGTTCCCAAGATACCCTTAGAGTTGTGGAGAGGTCATAAAGCTAGTTTATAATTATTTTACGTATGGGGGTTTCCAATTCATGTGCTGATGTAATGACCGAAAATCCCGACTAATGTTATATCATGGACGAGTGTCACATAATATAAATTATTTTTGAAAACAATATACACTCATGAAATTACTTTGGGGACAATCAGTAAATTCCTTGAAATTCCGATACAAAACTGTATAATGTTTCACTTCCGGACAGCCCATAGTATTTAGGCCAAAGCTTTCTCATATAAACTCCGATTTTTATGGATTTTATATCATCGGAAAGCTAAGATCGAAACCTACAACTTTCATGATAAATGCAATTCTTCCAGATTCGGACCAGAAACAGGACGCAAATGCAATTTTAATTTCATATGAATAGTGCTCGTGGACCTATCTAGAGAAATCTCTAAATTTCTCAAAATTTCTACGCATTTCTTTAGAAAACCACCATTACAATTGGCCCCTATTATAAAAGGGAGATACTATTCCTTCATCACTAAAAATATTAAGAGAAAAGGGCGGGAGAGAGACGTGAGGAGAGAGAGAAGAAGAAAGAAAAGAAGAAGAAGAAAGAAGGAAAAAAGGAGAATTAGACTAAAATCTTCCCAATACAAGCTAGAAAGAAGAAAAGCCACCATGGAAGACTTAAAGGATAAAGAAAATCAAGGAAATGAGGTAAGATCCCTTAACACATATTTTGATTAAGGATATTTTATGATAGAATACCATGTTGATGATAGAAACATGCTAGGAATTGGTTTTAGTGGCATAATGAATATGGGAATTGATTGTAAAAAAGACCAATTACTTGAGACCCTAAGTTTGGAGCTAATTGGGATATGAAATTAAAGATTTAAGATGGGTTAAGGAGTGTGTTGGGATTAGCAAGTGTTTACATTGAAGTTTAATGAATTGTTGAGTAAAAATTGTTGAGTAAAAATTGTTGTATGAAAGTGTGGGTAGTGTTTTGGAGCAAACTAGGGATAATGAGTTGGTGATAGGCCTTGAATTTGGCCTAGCATTGCGACACTACAAGCCCAGCATCGTGACGCATAATGGAAATTATCACAGGAACATTTCTAAAATTGTGAGCGTCTCGGCGCCCAAGGCCTTGCATCTCGACGCGTAATGAGCATAGGTTCTGCCTCAGGTCTGAAAAAGTATGCGTCGCGACGCGTAAGACCTGGCAATGCAACGCGATATAGGAAAAATTTAATTATTTTCCAGTTTCCAATCCAGAAGGTTAAGGACCACCATAAGGGTTTCCTATTAAGGCATATATGTGCAATTTGATAAGTGAATAGCATAACGCGTCTTGTGGTGTTGATGGATTGGTAGAATTAAGAAAATTAATCCAACTTTGAAACCTATCTCATATCTTAAATTCTAATTGAGTTTTCAATTATAGATCATCGCAGAAACTGCATCATTCTCTGACAAAGCAAAGTAATAACAACCAGATCTTGAAACTAGTGAGTGTACACTCTCTTTCTAAGTTGATTTTACATTTATATTGTTTTAAGTGAAGACTTACTTTTCAGCATTTTAGGACATTAGCCGATTTTACTTTCAGATATGTTTTAGTAAAAGACGATTTAAGAAATTATTTAGAAAAAATGATGATTTTATGTTTTTGTGGCATGGGGGGAAAAACCCACCTCAGTATGTAACTTGACACCTAGATGGAATTGATAGATTCACATATCGTGTGCACTCGCAGTTTAGGACTAGGGATGACAAATGCCCTTAGATCCTAGATTCAGAGCCTGGAGGGTAGCATAGATCCGCACCCCCGAATCTAGTTCAGTGGCTTGTGGGACGGTGATACGAAACGCCCCAATACCACTAGTTTCAGGGACAGGTAGTGGCATGTTTTTGGGGACAACGATATGTAATGCCTTAATGTCAAGGATTTGCACTCCTGGCTCTAGTTAGGCGTATGGGGGGACGACGATACATAACGCCCCTATGCGTCATGTTTTTCAGAGACAGTTTTGAGAAATAGATACTTCAGAATTAGTTTTCAGAGATAAATTTTCAAAGAGATAGTTTTACAAAGAAAGGTTTTCTAGAAATAAAGTTTTTAGAATTAGCAGTTTATAAGAGATTTTCATAAAAGCAGATTTAAAAAAAAAATTCCAGAAAGAAAGTTGTTTTCAATTAATGAAAGAGATTTCAGGAAAGGTGATTTGAGATGAACTGGGTTATAGAACCATGGATTTTCAAAAGCATTTAGTATCTAATTTTTTTAAACTGTCAAGTCACTTAGATCGTTCAAATGATCTAACCCCCCCTCCCCACTCCCAGTTTCGTTGTTTTGCAGGTATTTCTAAAGAATGAGCTCGAGGGGATGGATACTGATTGCAATCATTAGAGGGTTTGGTCCACCAGGTCGAATCAGAGATAGAGTTCAGTCAAGAATAGTATAGTCCAATTTCGGTCAAGAATACCTTAGATCCCCAGAACAAGCCCGCAGACAATTAACAGAAGGTGTGTAAACTGAAATGATTAATTGCCTTAATCTAAAAATCTGATAGATAAAGTCCCAATCTACCTAGATCCTAATCTCTTAGCCATACCAGTCAAATAAACCGTACATTTTGCCAAGACACAAAGTATTAGAACAAGGACGCCGAAACCTATTGAGATGTAGATTTTTGCTCCATCCTCTACTAGTCTAGGTAAAGATAACTGTAAGTAAGTTCGATGAGAATTTATCCTAAGTAAAAAATAGAATGCACTGTAATGATAGATCATCCAAATAAGAACTAAGGAACTTTGAAGAGATAGAAAGGAAAAAACCTGACTAGAGTCAAAATGGATAAGTTAGTAGTACATGTGGAAATCCATAGATCGAACCAATGCTAATAGAGATTCTGGAAGGTTTAAAAAGGATAGATTTATTAGATGGGAGACAATCGGAACTTAGCAAAGAATACTAGCGTGAAAAGTAAGATTACATGGTGTAACTGTCGCCTATTGCAAGAGCAGAGAACAGAAACCTAGGAAGTAGTCAATGGGAATAAGCCATCACTAGCCTTGGAAGCACAATATTGAACTGAAGAATAAGTTATGGAAATAAATAATAAAGAAAGCTATGGGATGCAATAAGGAAGTACAATGTATATAGTAACAATGGATAATGTGGCTTGAGGCAGTAATGTAAATGGAAACCTCAACATAGTTGATCAGAGTTATAAAAACTTTAAGACTTGGAGTAGTCGACGCAGATTCCGAAGGTATGAGCGATAACTCTTCTATTCAGTGGTTCTGATCCCCAATAGGTGTATAGGCACCCAATCAGACCATCGTTTGACTTGGACAGTTAACAAAAAAATGTATATTTTAGATCTCCAAGAAAGTAAGTATTCACCCATATACTTAGAGCCCAGTAAGGAGAAGAACTAGCAAAGAAGTGTATTTGACATGATAAATAAATCGAGAAACTGCTAGATAGCCAGACTTAAGAAGTTCAAAAGAATATAGATAAAGAGCATGAGATAGGATAGTTTGGAGTCACAATAAGTCGAGCCCAAATCTGAAAGCCATTATTGAATTGGAAATCCTTAAGGAGTAAAGACCAAAAGTATAAAGGAATTAGAGAGAGCGACTTTCAGGAATACAGTATATAACTCATAAGAGTCTCATAGTATTGGGAAAGAAGAACTAGAAGTGAGTAGCACCCAAACTAAGAAAATATAGTGGAGATGTCTTAAGTAATCAAAGTTGATACGTTTCCAGTGGAGTAATAATATAGGGAGTTCAAAGAACTAAGATGAAAATAAAATCTAAGTAGCGCAGTATACTTCATAATGAAGAATAACAAATAGAGTATAATAGGATTTTGAGAAAGAGTAACGACTTAAGAGGGTTAAGCAACAGAAACTAGTAGAAATTAGTATAAAATCAACATGATGAAGTATTTAAAAAAGCATGATTCTAGAGAAGGTTCATGATAAGAGGTAGTATGAATGATAGTCGGGAAGGAAATCAAGAGTAAAGTTGAAAAAGATGGCAATTCAAATAGTACCTAGTAGAAGTATCTTAGTGTAGGAGCCGACGCTAGTTAACAAGAAAGTCCCAGATTTATAGATGAATAGAACGTGCAACCACAACATGGGTAGCTGATGAGATCACTACTACTAGGAAGGCATCAGAACCAATTCCCACCCTCCCAACCCTTGATAGATCATAGCAGCAGAGATAGACCTTGGTATTCACCGTAAAGTTGCCCCTAGAAAATAAAAAACCCGTGAAGGATACCAAACTATTAGACTACATAAGTTTCAGGCATAAAATAAAGCAGGATAAAAGATGAAAAGAACACTAACCATAAAATTTGAAAGTAGAACTGTCGAGGTGAGATGAAAATATGAGAAGAATACTTAGTTAACGAAGACAGAAGTACATCACAGTGAGATCTCTTAGTGTGGAATAGAACCAAAGTTCTATTACATTTTAACTCACGTGATCTTTGAGAAGTAGCTAGTCATAGTTTAAGTTAACCAAACCACCACGAGTTTGGGATAACTTTAGCCACATATATTTATGGTTTGGTAGATATGTAGTATAGTATGAGGTCGAGGAGATGTGTTTGCTACAATGTTGCATTCAACACAGTGAATGAATCATCAAGGTATAATATACGTAAACGGACCTCGGGTGAGATAAGATATACAAGTCGTGTATACTTTTATATATCTGATTAACTCCACTCTGCTGAGTAAGACTATGGGGACAACAAAAAGGGGGATATCCTAGAATGCAACCAAGCATAAAGAATAATTCATGTGAAAGGTAGTAATAATATCGTGCTAGCAAAGAAATCAAAGGTGCATAAGAGTAAACCAGAACAGTATAACTAGTGTCAATATAGTATAAAGAACATAGCTTTAGCATAAAGGTGTATGTAATCAGGCTTAGTATAAATACCTTGCCCCAGAACTCCTTAGCCAATCAAGAAGAATCACCAGAGAGAACTACCCGGATGTAACGTCCTAAATATGAGAACCATCAATTGACAGTAAAAGTACTTGGAGAGGTTAGCTATAAGTCATGAAGTCCTAAACCTAGAGATAGTCTTATATGTGAGAACTTGAAGGAGGAAGCTTATAAGCAAATGAGATTTAGTATAGAGGAAACTGAGAGGGTCAAATAGTTGGTTAATATACAATAATAAATGTTAAAATAAAGTATATCTTATAAATTCATTTAAGTAGAATAATTGAAGAACCCGAAGTATACACATGTCAAGGTAAAGTGAAAGTTATTGGTCATAATATAAAGTACTATAGGGATACTTTAAACATAAAGAGTAATAGAAGTTCCTAAGGATAATTAGGAATTATTGTTGTTATGACAGAAGATATGAAGGTTCCAAATCATAATGAAACTAAGATGAGCATGATGACGACAAGTCACGAATATATAGTATAAACTTTCAAAGTGATAGATCAAGCGAATAATTGAAATAGAGAATGTAATATAACTATAGGTTTACAATGAGATTTACAGGATGCATAAAGTTAGATATAGTATAAAGGAAATTGTAAAGTACTAATTAGAAGTCCACTAAGGCCACAAACTTTGAAGAAGAACGTACAAGTATGACAAGAGTTTCTCAGAAGTTTTAATAGTAAGTCTCGAACAGAAGAGCAGAAAGAAAGGTAAGTAAGATAAGTATAGTAGAAAAACAAGATATCCTCGAACCAAGACGAATCAGCGAGTTAGACCCCAGAAAGGATTCGAGGACGAATCATATTTAATGGGGGAGAATTTATAACGACCGGAAATCCCAACTACTGTTACATCGTGGGACGAGTGTCACATAATATAAATTTTGTTTGAACACATATAAATTCATGAAATGACTTTGGGGATAATTGGTAAATTCCTTGAAATTCCGATACGAAACTGTATAATGTTCTACTCTGAATAGCCCATGGTATTTAGGCCATAACTATCTCATATGAACTCTGATTTTTATGAATTTTATATCGTCGAAAATCTAAGATCGAAACCTACAACTTTCACGATGAATATTATTCCATATCGGACCACAAATAGTCTGAAATTGCAACTCTATATTTCAAATGAATAGTGCTTGTGGACCTATCAAGAAAATCTATAAATTTCTCAAAGTTTCTACACATTTCTTTAAGAAACACCAATTACAATAGGCCTCTGATATAAAAGGGAGATATTATCCCCTCATCCCTAAAAATCCTAAGAGAAAAAGAGAGGGATAAAAAGAGAAGAAAAAAAAAGAAGAAGAAAGAAGGAAATAAGGAGAATTAGACTCCAATCTTCCCAATACAAGCTAGAAAGAAGAAAATCCACCATGGAAAACATAAAGGATGAAGGAAATCAAAGAAATAAGGTAAGATCCCTTGATCCAAATTTCGGATTAAGGATTTTGATGATAAAATACCATGTTAATGGTAGAAACATGCTAGAAATTGCTTTTAGTGGCATAATGAGTGTGGGAATTGATTGTAAGAAAAGACCAATTACTTGAGACCCTAAGTTTGGAGCTAATTGGGATATGAAATTAAAGAGTTAAGATAGGTTAATGAGTGGTGGATTAGCAAGTGTTTACATTGAAGTTTAATGAATTGTTGAGTAAGAATTGTAGTATGAAAGTGTGGGTAGTGTTTTAGAGAAAACTAGGGATAAATAGTTGGTGTTAGGCCTTAAATTTGGCCTAGCATCATGATGCTACAAGCCCAGCATCGCGATGCGCACTGGAAATTAACACAGGAATATTTCTGGAATTGTGAGCATCACGACGCTTAAGGCCTTGCGTCGCGACACGTAACGACTAGAGGTTTTACCTTAGGTCTGAACAAGTGCATGTAGCGAAGCGTAAGACCCGCCGTGGCGACGTGATGCATGATAAATTTAATTATTTTTTATTTTCCAATCCAAAAGGTTAAGGACCACCATAAGGGTATCATATTAAGTCATATATGTGCAATTTGATAAGTCATTAGCAAAACACGTCATATGGTGTTGATGGATTGGTAGAATTAAGAAAATTAATCTAACCTTGAAACTTATCTCATATCTCAAATTCGAATTGAGTTTCTCGATTATAGATCATCGCATGAACTGCATCATTCTCTGACAAAGTGATGTAACAACAACTAGATCTTAAAACCGGTGAGTGGACACTCTCTTTGTAAGTTGATTTTACATTTATATTATTTTAATTAAAGACTTACTTTTCAGTATTTTATGGCATTAGCCGATTTTAATTTCAGATATGTTTTAGTAAAAGAAGATTTGAGAAATAATTTAGAAAAAGTGATGATTTTATTTTTTCGAGACAAGGGGGAAAAACCCACCTCAGTATGTAACTTGAAACAGAGATGGAATTGAAAGATTCAGATATCATGTGCACACGTAGTTCAGGACTAGGGATGACATATGCCCTTAGATCCTAGATTCAGAGCCTGAGGGTAGCATAGATCTGGTCCCCCAGTTCTGGTTCAGTGGCTTGGAGGATGGCGATATGTAACGCCCCAAGACCACTAGTTTCAGGGACAGATCGTGGCATGCTTTTGGGGACGACGATACGTAACACCCCAATATCATGGATTTGCACTCCTGACTCTAGTTAAGTGTATGTGGGGACGACGATACATAACGCCCCCATGCGTCAGGTTTTTCATAGACACTTTTAAGAAACAGATACTTTAGAATTAGTTTTCGGATATAAATTTTCAAAGAGATAGTTTTACAGAGAAAATTTTTCTAGAAATAAAGTTTTCAGAAACAGTAGTTTATAAGAGACTTTCAAAAAAGCAGATTTCAGAAAAGTTTTCCATAAAGAAAGTTGTTTTCAATTAATGAAAGATATTTCAGGAAAGATGATTTGAGATGAACTGGGTTATAGAACCATGGATTTTCAAAACCATTTTAGTACCATTTTTTTTAAACTGTCCACTCACTTTGATCGTTCAAACGATCTAACCCCCCCACTCCCAGTTTATTTGTTTTGTAGGTATTCTTAAAGAACGAGCTCGAGGGGATGGATACTGATGGCAGTCACTAGAGGGTTTGGTCCACCAGGTCGAGTCAGAGATAGAGTTCAGTCAAGAATTGTATAGTCCAGTTTCAGATAATTATAATACAAAGTTGTGTATAAGTACTCATGTAAAGAGTCATTAAGATAAATAATGTTTATTTTTAATTGTGTGTGTACTATGTTATATTCTATGTCATGGTTTGGGCAATGGTCCCGTATATTAGATTATGTTTAAGAAAAGAGTAATAATGTTGTTCATAGTTAGAAAGCCAGAGGCTCAGGGGAATAGTACAATATATTCCTTGCCGGTAGTATCTCCCGGATTGGAGATTTTACAGCTGAAGAAAAAGAATACCAAGTTAGAACTACGTTCACATGTGTGCCTATTTGTTGGCTATTCTATAGAGACTAGAGGTGGATTCTTCTACAGATTAGAAGATAACAAAATATTTATATCGACAAACGCTATGTTTCTTGAGGATAACTATATGAGAGAATTAAAACCTCACAACAGAGTTACTTTGTGGTTTGACCATGAAACTGTCAACAATAGTTATTGACAATAACGTAGCACCTTTGAAATCTAAGAGTCAGATACCGTTAAATTAGGATGATCCACCACCTAAACGCAGTGAAAGAGTTGTGCGAAAACCTGATTACTATCTAAGAAATGGAGAGGCATAAGTTGTAGCTTCTAGTGATGGTGTAGATGATCCATTGAGTTGTAATAATGCAATGGATTATCATGAGTGGGATAATTCTGTTCATAGGGCTTTAGTTTTCTGGAAGCATAAGTAATAACTTTTCATCTCTGCATCAATACACATTCAATCCCACTCTAGATGCATCACAATATATTTTAAATCCTCATGATCCAGCTGGCAGTGCAAGAACATGAGCAGTAGTCAATCGCAGTTTGAGCTCCTGAAAACTCTTTTAACAAGCATCTGACCACTCAAACTTCACATTCTTTTAAGTTATTCATGTTAATGGAGCAACTATTCTAGATAAATTCTCTAAGAATCTCCTATAATATCCCGCTAACCCCAAGAAGCTATGGATCTCCGTCACACTTGTAGGCCGGTGCAAGTTCTGAATAGCCTCGATCTTCTGGGAATATACTTAAATCCCTTCATTTGATATCACATGCCCCAATTTATGTTCTCTCAATGTCTGTAACACTGGTGCAAATGTTTCATGTGCTCATACTCACTACATGAATACATAATGATATCATCAATAAAATTATTTTCTTCAATAAACTACATACATATAAGATATTAGTTTAATAAATTTGCAGTCCAATGACGATCATTGGTTAAATAAGATTTGTCTATGTAACATCCACTTCCAGGAGATGCTACCGACAGGGAATAGACTGACCTATCTCCCTGAGCCTCTGACTTTCTGACTGTGATCCACATTACTAAACGCATTCCAAATATAAACTTATGAATGGGACCATTGCCCAACTCAACAACATAATAAACATTTTATTACTCTTATCTGTATACTCAATAATATTTTTATTAACAACTTTGTTCATGGACACCTTGACTTTACTACACACACAATCACGACTATACAAGTATATGTTACATGACTTTACTTTGATTATGAATGAACTAAAACTATGACTTGACCTGGTGGACTCAAACCCTCTAGTGACTGCCATCAGTATACATCCTCTCGAGCTCGTCCTCTGGTATACGTACAAAACAAAAACACTGGGAGTGGGGGGTTAGATCATTTGAATGACCTAGTGAGTTAATAATTTAAAACGAAATTGAAATACTTCATAAAAATTTTATTGTTCTGAAATCAAAACTAACTCAAGAAAACTGGACTTTTCTGAAAACTCTTTTTGTCTAAAATCAAACCTCTTTCTGTGTAACTTCCTGGAAACCTTTCTTTCTATAAAACTCTGAATTTCTTATAAAATTGTAACTCGTAAAAGCTCTTTTATAAAAACCATCATTCTGAAAATCATGTCTCCATAAATCATTTCTCTGGAAATCATAGATCTAAAATCTGTTTTTGAAAATCTATCTCTCAAAAACCTGACGTATAGAGGCGTTACGTATCGCCATCTCCTCGTACACCTATCTACTGATCCTAGGGCATTACATATCGTCGTCCCCCAAGCCTCTGAACTAGAACCAAGCATGTTGATCCATGTTATTATCCTGACCCTAAATCTAGGGTCTAGGGGCTTTACGTATCGCCATCCCCCTAGTCCTGCTCTAGATGTGCACATTTGTATCTGTCAATTCCAATATATGTATAACCTTACAACTGAGGTGGGTTTTTTCCCTTATGCCACCAAAATTAATCAAAATCATGCTTTAAAATTATCACTTTCTAAAACATTTCTTAAAACATTCTTATTCATAAAACATATGTAAATAAACTTGGCTAGCGCTCTAAATTTAGAAAAGTAAGTTTCAAATAAAAAACATAAGTAAATACAACCTAAGAAAAAAGTCCACTCACTGATTTGGAATCTGGCTGGCATTACTTGTTTCGCCAAATGAAGTTACGGTCCCTACAATGATCATAATTGATAAACTTGGTTAAAATATAGTTATGGAACATGCTTTAAAAATAAACTAAGTTTTCCAATTCAACTATTCTATAATCACCACAAGATGTATTATGTTTGCGACATGTCATAATGCGTGTATATGAGATGATACAAAATCCTTAGGGTGGCCTCTAATATCCTAAGTTGAAACTGAAATGATATGAGATGATACAAAATCCTTCGCGATGTCCATACCAGCAGACTCGAGTAAAGAGTGTTTCATGTTCTGCGTTGCCATGCCAGGTGCTGAGCGTCGCGACTTCTACACGACCAACTCGAGGCTTCACACGACCTACTTGAGGCTTCCTCATCACTGACCCGAGTCTTCCATATCACCAACCCGAGTCTTCCACATGACCGACCTGAGTTTTCCATACTACTGACCCGAGTCTCCATACCACCGACCCGAGTCTTCCACACCAACGACCCGAGTTCAACATTAACGACCAAAGTTTAACACTACCGACCCAAGCTCAACACTACCAACCCGAGTTCAACACTACCGACCCCCAGTAGAGGGCATTTTCGTGTCCAGTATGACTACACATGCACCGACACGAGGCAGAGAGCCTCCCCATGTTACACGTCGCGACACTAGTCCATTGGCATCGCGACGCTTGCCTCATTTAAGGGCCAGATACTAGTTATCCATCATCACTGCCCAAAGTAACTTCAACACCTTCATCTTCACTTCAACATGTGTGAAACATCATCCAAGCATTGGAATAAGCATTATTTCAGAAACTCAAACCTCTCACACATAAACGCAATTTATCCAATGCTCATGAAAAATGCAACTTTAAATTACCAACTTAAACCCAAAACAACTCATATCAAACATTACCTAATGCATGCTTCACTATCAATTACCATATCATGAATTGCATATTAATGCAAGCTAGAAACTTGATCAAAGCTAAAAAAATAAAGGAATTTAAGGTTCTTCCATGTGCAAATTTGGGGGAAGAAGATTCATGCCATAAACTTAAGATTACAATAAGGAAGAAGAAAAAAGAGCTTACTTGGTGTGCTTGGAACTTGAAAATCATCACCATTTTTTTCTCAAAGTTTGCCATGAGAATGAAGAAAATTGGAGAACTTTTTGGAGTTGGTGCTTGGAGTGCCAATCTGAATTATACATTTTATTATTTATTAATAAAATAACTACATTTTCATTTCTTACTTTATTAATAGTATTGTCATTATGCGTGTTAGATTGATGTATAGATATGCTAAGAATGACATCGACCTTAGAATAATCTTGTAGTAATACTGGACACTATGTGGTCCGACATTGGGATAAATATTACTATTATAAATTATTTTTAGATTAAATTTATTCATAGTCGTTGGTTTTGGAATACGGTCGAATTCCTATAACCTAAAAGACTAGCACATGTCGTCTATTGGAATTGGAGTTCCAATGGTTTAACCTGATAAACCTGTTGGACAATTATGACCCATATCATCACTATTTGTACAGAACATGGTATTGTTGTGCAAATTAACTATGTGACAAATGAAATTGCTCTTTTATCATTTGTAATTGGATTACCAAGATACATAAATGATAAAAGTCCATATGATTAGTACCGGATTAATAAGATATGAGACAATATTAATCCACTAAGGTTTAATCATTAAAATATCCCTAGTCGTAGTATTATCGAGATTGGACATCGATAATGCGGAATAGACTAGTATTGCACTTGTGCGCGTTGTGGGAGCATAACGACATAGTTCTCATATATTTAAGTATTGGATACTTATGCAAGTGTGATATGAGGTTGTGTTTACCGATGGTACGGAAACAGCTTCGCTCTGGATAGACCCCTCGGAATTCCATTGGTAGTATGACTATGTGTCTATGGAAGTCCGAATCAGGGTAGGTGTATTTGGTCTTAACCTGAGACTTGCATCGCTAATACTTGCGACAATCAATATACTTTGGTTTTGGTCGTCCAGGGCTTTAACAGGTTATGTGTACGCCTCTTCTGGGTATATTGAGAATCGTAGTGTATTGGGTGTGATGTCAAGATGGAAGTATCACTCCAGTCATATGGAGATGATGGTCACGTAGGATAATGAACTGGTACTCTTGTATGCTGCAGCTATCGGGATAATATGACTTGGTCATGCTTATCCGATTATAGAGACTAGTTACTAGAGATCCGACATATGCTTCGTACGGGGCAGACACAATTCCAGCCCCAGGCCTTGTATGTGACATCCGATACTGGATCGTAATACGTAATACTATGTATACTACGCCTAATACATATTATATATTCCTTTAAGAATATTTCTAGAGAATTGGGTAGGCACGGTGCTTTGCTAGAAGCCAACCATGTCTTGTAAATCGATAAAAACGTAGTACTAAGTACGTACCTGTTCGGATAGTCCGACGACCGGATTTACTACCAACATATCCAGGGATCTCATGGGTCGCTTCCCAAAGATTCACCGATGACGTATGACTGGAACATAATTAATCTGGGATTAATTATAAGAGAGAGAAAATTAATCTAGGATTAATTACGGAGAAATTTTATCTGGGATAAAATACTATTTAAAGAGAGAGAACGATTAACTTGGAATTAATCGATAAAATAATATATTCGATATATTATATGAAATTAGATTTCGACGCGGAATTAAAATTGGATTTTAATTCGGGCAAACGAGTTAATTTAGAATTAATTCACTAGTGACGTGAATAGTAATTTTGCTAGGCATAATTATTTAATTAAATTTGATTTAATTACGTCGCAACGGAAAATTCGTTAATTCAGAATTAGCGAACCCGGGCCCGGGATGTGTTGCGGGCCCACTCGGATTTTGAATCAAGTGGGGCCCACATGTCACATCACTTGTCACTTTATTAACCTTTATGGTGATGATATTTGGTAAATTGGTGGTGGCTTACTTTACACTCAAGGTTGATGGATTGAAAGACAATTACCTAAACTTGGTTTTGTATATGTTTGTTTTGATTTTTGAAATTATTTTTAGAAAACACATTCATCACTCCTTTACTCTCTCAAGTGACCGAAAATCCTCTCCCATTCTCTCAATTGGCTTGGCCGAAACACACAAGGTGAAGAGAAGAAAGTTTATTGCAAATTTTCAAGAGAGCTAGCACTCACAATGAGTCATTCAAAGGTGATAGGGAAACCAACCCTTGAGCTTGGAATCAACACTCAAAGCTTGGAGCTTGAAGATCAACACAACAAGGGATTGGCCGAAACTCAAGGAGAAAATATTTTTGTGTTCATCGCATCCAAAAGCTGATCAAAGTGAGTATTACCGCTACTTTACTTTGTTGTATTCGCACATTTTATTGCTTAATTGATCTTGGCTTGACCTAGAAAACCCAACATACCATGAGTTTTGGAAACTCGTATAGACGTATGGGTATTGGTTGGACCGAATAATGAATGACTCACAAGTGATTCCTAATAGTTGGAAGTACACACCACCGTCAATATGAATCTCATCGAGTCGAGTAGCAAATGTAATCCTTTAACTATAGGATAACATTGATTTTGTATGAGATCCTCCACACTTTAATGCATGTATGTCAGAAACCTTTCATGGTATAGCCTCTAGATGTTCGTTGGGTGTGGATCGATATACTCAATAATCAAGTACGAAGTAAGATAGGATCTGTCGGCCTGTATGTATACCATAAGGGGTTTAAATATCCATGTAAGTAAAGTCACGATTCTTAAAGCTTGGGTCAAATTCGATCACGGGTGGATCGCATCAGTTTTAAAGAATCGTGGACATGTCGACATGAGATGTGCGCCTCGGAAACTTGACGGTTTATTCTATGTTTTCTAAGCACACTCAGATAGCCTACGATGGAAGGATAGTCAAACATATGTGATGAATTCGACTTGTATAGTTCAGAAAGGGCGTTTGTGTTTTTCACAACGATTCGAAGGTGGCCGAATTGCGTACATATTAGCTAGGCTTATAGGAAGAACGTGTCTGAACTTAGAGAGTCCAAATATAAAGTACTCATTGAGCACTTGGGTAGCCGATAATTTTGATAAAAATAATATTCGATATTATAATTATCAACTAAGATAATCAAGTGTTATTGGATAATATTGATTATTTATTTTGACCTAATTGGATTAATTGAATAATTACACAAGGGCTTAATTGTAAAATCATAACATTAATTATTTATTTTGACCTAATTGGATTAATTCAATAATTACACAATGGCTTAATTGTAAAATCATAACATTGATTATTTATTTTGACCTAATTGGATTAATGCAAAGCTTTTAGAAAAAAAAACAAAAAAAAATTATTGTGCAGTACACGTACTGTGTGCGCGCGTCGCCCGCTATGCACATAAAATTTTATTTTCGCTCGTTCTGGAGTTTCCGGACTCCGATTCAGCCTCGATTTTTTCCTATACACTTGTAATGTAATATTGTATTTCATTAAATAATTTAAAATTACACCCATGCTTGATATCCATTGGTTAGATCCACTTTCACTGTGCGGGGCTCCGATTCGACCTAGGGGTTCCACATCCACCCCAACAGAATGGTATCAGTAGCAAGGCTTAACCACAGAACACATGTTACATGTTAGAAATGTATTTGAATCTATGCCTCTGTATTTTAATTTAATTATTCATAAGTCATATAGGATATGTATTACATGTTTTAAATTATAATTTTGACCTAATTAAATTAGTGACTTGATTGTCATAAATCTCCCATGATTAGGTGATTAATTTATTTTATGTAATAATATTAGTAATGTTGGAGCATTATTAAAAGGTATGTCTTGTAAATACAGAGATGAATGAGTTCTTACTACTTCTATCCAATATTGTCATTAGTGTGAGGTATAAGTGCTCGGAACTTAGGTCACTCCAATAAAATATTAGATGTAGCGTGATAAGTTAACGTAGTCACCCAATATCATCATTAGTGTGAGGGTGTAAATACAAAGCTTATTAGTGCACATTGACAAGTATACACCTAGAACATGTCTTAATCTAATATCGTCATTAGTGTAAGGATAAGAAACGGTTCAGGACGAAACTAGGAGTAACATGAAGTGATTGACCTTGGAGGTCTACCTATTGAGTTTATAAAGGCCAATTTCGTCATTAGTGTGAGACTGGAGTAAATGTCATGGGATCCACTTCTCGCTATGAAATTTTGATAGTCAAATTTCTATTTTTTCGTTAAGGGAGATTATGGAATTATGTAAAGTAGTGGGATGACACTAATAAATTTAAAATTCCATAATCAATTAGTGTTATTATTTTGAAATGAAAACTGTTATGCTAATATTTAAAATATTGTCTTGTAGATGGCTGCCGCTAATCCATTGATGAGACTTTTGGATACCAATAAACTAAAAGAAGCTGAGAACTATTTTGAATGGGAAATGAACATACGCCTTGTCTTAGAGTTTGAAAAGTTGACTTATGTCACTGTCAATCCACTGCCTGTTGAAATCGATTTTGACTCCACTCCAGAAGAGCGAAAAAACTTTTAATAGATGTAAGGATAATAACCTTAAGGTGAAATAATACATTTTGGGATCGATGGTTCCAGATTTGCTGAGGCAGTACATTGAAGTACCAGATGCTTGGAGCATCATGCGAACACTCAAGGAGTTGTTCAAGGCAAATCAAGAGATTGAAATTTATCAGAGATCTAAGAAATTATTCCGTACTGAACTCAAGGATGGAGGAGCTGTCAGCATTCGTGTTTTGAACATGATCGACCAGATTCGATACCTGGAACGACAAGGCATTGTGATTGATGAACTATGGGGCCGTAATTTTATTATGTCTTCTTTGTCTGGTTCTTATGCTGACTTTGTATTAAACTTCCATATTACGAAGAACTTCATAATATATTACGCACGACGGAGCATGATTGAGGAAAGGCAACCTCACATTGTACCTTCATGGTGAAGCTCGCTCTTCAAAGTCTTATAGGAATTCAAAGAAAATAAAGATGGGGAAGAAGAAGATTGCAAAAAAGAACTCCAAAAAGCGTAAAGGTGTAAAATCACAAATAGCTCATGACCAATGTCTACATTGCAAGACGTCTGGACACTGGAAGAAGGATTGTCCAGAGCTGACACGAAGAGCAAGACCCTCAGGTACGCTTTGTATTTTTGCAATTATTGACATCTCATTAACCTTATATGCAAATAGTGGATGAGTGTTAGACACTAGCAGTCCTTCTAATTTAAAACTCCCTGCAAGTAATGAGGGTAAAAAGAAGGCTGGATAAAGGGGAGATCCAGCTTAGAGTTGGCAATAACGAGACATTGGATATTTAAAGCAATAAGAACGGTTGTTTTAGATCTCTCCAATGGTTGTAAATTAAATTTACAAGACTGTTATTATGTACCCTTACTTATGAGACAAATAATATCACTGCCAATATTAGATAAAAATGGATATAAAATAACATTAAGGATGAAACTTTATGTTTATATGATAAAGAAAATTTTATTGAATGTGAATGTTCTTTATCAAATGGTCACTATATGTTGGAATATAGAAATATCTTTAATGTAAAGGAAAATATAAGTAGGAAATCTGAATTAAATGATACTGAATTATGACATATGAGATTGGGCCACATAGGTGTTACACGTCTATTCAAATGGTAAAGGATGGTTGATTGAAAATATTATCTTAGATTCTTATCTGATTTATGAGTGATGTATCCAAGGAAAGATGACAAAGGCATCATTTCTAGATGTTGGACACCATGCTGGAGATTTATTGGAGCTAATACACAGCGATATGTGGTCCAATAAACCATGCCGCTCATGATGGTTCAACATACTTCGTTACTTTCATGGATGATAAGTCTAGATATGGATATGTCTATTTGATGGGGCATAAATCAGAAATATTTGACAAGTTCAAAATATTCTGAAACGAAATAGAAAAATAAACCAGTAAATTCTTCAAGTGCTTTAGATCAGATAGAGATGGTCAATACATGAGTGAAGAATACAAAAATTATTTAACGGAGATGGAATTCTTGCCCAATATAGCCCAACAGAAACACATCAATACAATGGTGTTGTAGGACACAAATGTTGGACGACGCATGATGTTCTAGGCTCGCGGCCTAGTTGGGAGTACGGAGTAGCCTGCAGGGGACTAAACCGGAGAATAATGGAGTCGCCACCCAGTGTGAACCGGGACAAAGATTTAAGGCCACACTTACCCCTCGCAAGGGAAGACCTCAATCTGTTGGGTTCAGAATAGTCCCTTACTTATGCCACTTGTAATGAAATGATTTGTGCAATAATTTAACCAAGCCTAAGCAACATTTATTTCCAAGGATAATTTACTCCTAAGTTCGCATGCATAAGTACAAGGCTCATATCTAAGTTTACATATAACCTATGTCCGAATTTGCATATAACATATTTGCATATAATCTATGTTCGAATTTGTATACAACCTATTTGCATATAATCTATGTCTCAATTTGCATGCATAAAGATGAATTGAAATACGGCAAGCATACAATGTCATAAGCATATTACATTTGATCATAGGCATGCCGGTAGATAATAATTGTACAATCACGCATTAAAGCAAATCAGAATAACGGCAAGCATATAACTTCATGAACATGTTGAATGGATGAATGCGGAAGCATAAGTAGATAACTATCGTGTAAACATGCATCATGGAAACGAACATGTGATCTTGTGGACAAAATAAATGACTAACTGCGAGAACATGAACAATCAAAAAGGTAAATGACAAAATGAGTATCCATGCATGAGATGTGATGGAAGATGGCCTGTTTATCGTGGGCGTTCATGCGGTGTTCATAGCCGCGTTCGAACGGTAAACAGAAGGTTCGCGTTTGAGTAGCGTTTGTAAACGTGTTTGAACGAACTGAGGCAGAAAATATGCCTTCGTGCGGCGTTCTGAAACGTGTTCGAACGGGGTTACAGCAGTGACCTCCAAAATGTAGTAAACAACATGACACATTCATGAACGGATGAATAGATGACACCTAATCAATATAACGGGCTAAAAGGCACTGCAAAGCATCGTGGTAAGGGATTTTTAACCCCTCGAAATGGAGGACCCTTAATCCAACTTACTAAGCCCATGCGCTAATACATAATGCATATAAAAAATAAAGACAACGATATCAGACTTTGGTATACCCGATTGAACACATCTTACATTCAACCGGATATACGTCATCCGGCGTGGCGAAGCATCGTGGTAAGGGATTTTAACCCCTCGAAATGAAGGACCTAACTTATTAAGCCCATGCGCTAATAACATAATGCATATAAAAAATAAAGACAATGATATCAGACTTTGTATACCCGATTGAACACATCTTACATTCAACCGAATATACGTCATCCGACGCGGTGAAGCATCACGGTAAAGGATTTTAACCCCTCGAAATGGAGGACCTTTAATCCAACTTACTAAGCCCATGCGCTAATAACATAATACATATAAAAATAAAGACAACAATATCGGACTTCGTATACCCGATTGAACACATCTTACATTCAACCGAATATACGTCATCCGGCACAGTGAAATATCATGGTAAAGGATTTTAACCTCTCGAAATGGAGGTCCTTTAATCCGACTTACTAAGCCCATGCGCATCACATTATTACATAAATAAATAACATGCAGAGATTAAATAACGATAATAAACAAATCAAGATAACATGAAATAAAATATGTGTCATAGACTCAAGTGGTACGTGGAGTTGTATCCCGAGTAAAGATTATACTACTGTCCATTCAGAATCGGCTATGAAATTTATGTCCGGGTTTCCATCCTATATACCACAAGAGGCGACACATTTTTCTTTTTATTCAAGGGCCACAACATATACCATTTCACAGTACATGCATTTTCTATCTATTCAAGGGCCACAACATGCATCACTCCACAATAATCATGTAAATAAGATTCCATAAACAGTAAAAATACGAATAAAAATGGATGTGAAAAGTGCCATCAGGTCTAACCTTTTTCGTCGACTCTCGGATTCACGTTTCACGGTGATCGGAAGGGTTAAAGCTCCGCAACTTTTTCGGTTCACTGGTTTGCGTCTTTCCACGCTGTTTCACTGCTGAAGCTACTTTTTGACTTCGTTTCGCTGCTGTTTTGCTGCTATATTTTGGTCACTGTTTTTGGTGTTTTAGGCTTCTGTTTTTGCGGTTAAAAGGCTGCTATTTTTATGGTTAAAGGGATGCTGTTTGCTGGCGTTTTTGGCTGCTGTTTAGGGGTGAGTTTCGGTAGTTTATGGGGGGTGTTCCAGGGGCAGTTTTTTGGTCAAACAGTGAATGTTTTAGGTAGTGATTTTTGGTAATCTAAGGTGTTTGGGGCTGTAATTTTGATAATCTAAGGTGTTTAGGGGCTGTGATTTTTCGGTAATCTAAGGTATTTATGGGGCTGCGATTTTACAGTAATCTAAGGTGTTTATGGGGCTGTGATTTTTCGGTTATGGAGGGAAGAGGAGGAGAGAAAATTCTTTGTTGCTTCTTGAGTGTATTAGGCGTGAATGGAGAGGCTTTTTTTCTTTGCTGTATATGCGTGAGAGTCAGGAGGATTCAAGGGTTGGAATAACTTTGTTTTTATAGGCAAAGGGGATGGGTGAATCCTTGCTTGACAAGGAAGGGATTTGTGCATTAAAGGAGGATTTGATTTAGTGTTAAACAAGGAAAACCAAAGATTGATTGGAGACAATATTATGCTTAATTAGGAAGTTCATATATTTAATTTGTTTTGTTTAGGCATGATATTTGTTTAGTTAGGAATATAATAATCTTGATTGATTTTAATTAGGCATGATTTTATTTTAATTTGGTTTATGATTTTTAGATTTTATTTAATTTTTCCATGTGTTAAATATATATATATTTAATTAATATGGATGTGTTTTAAGGGCCTTGGGCGTGTGGGCCTCCCTTGGGCGTGTGTGGGTTTGGCTTGGTGGGTTTGGTGTTGTGTGGGCTAGGTGTGTGGCTTGCATGGGTTTTGGGCCAAGGTTAAGTGGTTTGCGGGGGTTTTTTAGGCTAAATATGCTCTAAAACGGAGTTCCAACAAGTGAGCCTGGAGCTAAACAAGCGAATAAAATCTAACGAAATACCGATTCCCTTCCGACGACCGTTTTCCGCGACTTCCTCGACTTAAAAGGTAGTGCCTCCAAATGAGACTCATCATAGGGACTAACATGCAAAAATGCAGTGCCTATAGTCACCCCCACTTTGATGGGACTTGTGCAGTGTGTGACTTGAACAATCCTATCAAAGTCATGCAATGCATTTTCACTTACCTGTCTCGCTAGCTGCCTCCTGACTTGCCTGCTGCCTCGAACTGAGTTGATGATGCTATGGACCTCGATCCTGGGACTCATCCCAATAGCTGCAATCGATAACGGGGGCCTCGTCCCTGGGACTCATCCCAATACCACTGACAAAAGTGGGCCTCGACCTTGGGACGCATCCCAAAACTAACGATGCGGGGGCCAACGACCTTGGGACGCATCCCGATAACTGCAATCGACAACTGGGGCCTCGACCTTGGGACACATCCCTATAAAGTTTACAATGTGGATCACGAACCTGGGACGCATCCCGATAACTACAACCGACAACGGAGGCCTCGACCCTTGGACGTATCCCGATAACGTTGACAATATGGGTCACGACCCTCGGACGCATCCCTGAAACTGCGGATGATGTGGGTTACAACCCTGGGACGCATCCCAAAACTGAAACTGTGCTGTCGCTACTTTTGATTGGCTCATCTCTGCCGCTTTCTCTTTTCTGCTTCGAAACCTGCGAACACAAAACAAAATAAACACGAAGGGAATGCAAGATATGTTACGTGTATGCATGCATGGATGATTTTCTTATTCCATTGGGTTAGGTCTTCTGCCAATTCCCTTGGTGACTGCTCGGTCTTTTCTCCCTCAGGCAAAGTACTGCTTCAATCTGTCTACGTTGATTGGCTCAGTGAACTCATTCCATTCCAAATCTGACAGTCTCACTACTATATTTCCCATTACTTTCTGCACTATGTAAGGTCCTCCCCAGTTAGGTCTGAAATTTCCTCTTGGATCTGTTGTCGACGGCCTCGCCTGCTTGAGTACCAAATCACCCTTTCTGATCTTGGTGGGACGTACCTTCTTGTTGAATGCTCGGGCTAGTCTCTTCTGATACAACTACATGTGACACAAAGACTTCGTTCTCTTCTCATGCAGCAGTGCTAACTGATCAAACCTCTGTGCGTCTCATTCTTGTTCCGGTAACTCTGTTTCTGCTAATACCCTCATAGACTATATTTCCACTTCCATTGGCAATACTGCTTCCATTCCATAGACTAGAGAAAAAGGTGTGGCCCATGTTTTTGTTCTTACTGACGTTCTATACCCCCACAAGGCATACGGTAGCTTATCTGCCCAATCTCTGTAGTTTTCTGTCATCTTTGCGAGAATCGTGTTTATAGTCTTGTTGGCCTGTACGGTGATGACTTATGATGGCCTATCCCATATTTCTGTAGCATTTCCTTTATTTCCCCCTGAAACTGAACTCTGTTATCTGTAACCACATGGTGCGGCATACCATACCGACAAATGAGATTCCGAGCTATGAACTTTGCCATCTGCTTCGCTATAACATTGTGGAATGACTCGGCTTCCAACCACTTTGAGAAGTAATCTACTGCCACTACTATGAAGCGATGCATATTTGATGCATTCGGTCGAAACTCTCCAATCATATCAATTCCCCATGCTGAGAAATGCCACGGCTCTGACAACCCGTGCAGCTCTGTGTGCGGCAAATGATTCAAATTAACGTGTGCTTGACAATCATGACAGTGCTTTACCATCTTCGCACAGTCTGTCTTTATGGTTGACCAGTGAAAACCTTGTCTCACTATCTTGTGGGACATATTTAACCCGTTCATGTGCGGACCACATACCCCGGCGTGTACTTCTTCCATTACCTGTTGAGCCTCTTCTTTTTTTCTCAACATTTCAACTGAATACTGTTTGCTTGCCTCTTTTACAGTTCCCCTTTCAAAATCAAATACCGGGAAGCTAATTTCTGAATGGCTAATTTTTCTTTTCTGTCTGCTCCCTCCGAGAGTTCCCCGTGTTCCAGATACCTTTGAATGTCGTGATACCAAGGTTTACTATCGTCGATCTCCACTTCCAGGACTCTTTCTATCTCATAAACGGGTCTATTTGCTATTTTCAGTACCAACGGTCTCATTACTAACTTCTCTGGATTTTTCCAAGTTGCTGCAAGTGTAGCCAATGCATCCGCCATCTGATTCTCTTCTCGCGGCAAGTGCTGAAACTTACAATCGGGGATAACCTGTGCCAACTTTATGAGGTGAAAAAGGAAAGGTTTCAACTGTTTTTCTTTCTTTTCCCATTCTCCCTACATCTATCAGATCACCAGCATCGAATCTCCGTAGACCTCCACGCTCTCAGCCTTCAAGGCGATGAGTGTAGTCAAACCAAAATCACATGCTTCATACTCGGCCATGTTGTTAGTTACTCTGAACGTCAACCTCTTGGCCAAAGGAAAATTCTCTCCTTCGAGAGTCACCATCACGATCCCAATTCTGGCTCCCTTGTAATTCACTGCTTCGTCGAAATACATTTTCCACCTCTGAACTGTTATTGATTGGATCTCTTCATCTAAAAATTCAAACTTATACTGATCCCCTTCAATAGGTTGTAATGCCAGAAACTCTGCCACTGCTCGCCCTTTGATTACTTTGGACGTGAGGTACTCAATGTCAAACTCTGTCAGCAATACCAACCATCTGCCCAACTTCCCTACTAGCGAAGGCACCGAATGCAAATATTTCAAGGGATTTTCTTTTGCCATTACCTGGATCTTGTAGGACTGGAAGTAATGCCACAATTTTCTGGAAGCTCATACCACTGCTAGACAGATCTTATCTACCTCTTGATAACGAGCCTCATAAGGGAGCATCTTCTTACTGAGATAGTAGACTGCATGTTCTACCCCGGTCTCATCTGCCTGTACCATCATTGCCCCCAGTGCTTCTGATTCTATAGGCAAATACAGTACCAAGGGTCTGCCTAGTCTCAGAGGTTTCAAAATAGGAGGCTTCACCAAATATTCCCTGATTTTACTGAAGGCTGTCTGACACTGCTGCTCTTTCCACTTCACTGGCTGGTCTTTTCTTAACAACTTGAAGATAGGCTCACACACTGACGTCAACTTGGCAATGAACCCACTGATGTACTGGATTTTCCCAATGAATGCTCTGACTTATTTTTCCATCTTCGGTGCAGGTATCTCGGTGATTGCTTTGATTTTCTCAAAATCTACTTCTATTCCACCCATCCCCCTGTGTGTCCCAGTAATTTTCCAGATGTCACTCCAAACACACACACTTCTTAGGATTCAACCGTAGGTTGTACTTATCGACCCTCTGAAGGAACTTCTCCAGTGCTTCTATGTGCCTGATTCTTGTCTCTGATTTCACATCATGTCATCATCCACATACACTTCAATCTCTCTGTTCATCAAATCGTGGAATAATGTAGTGGCCATCCGCTGATAAGTAAGTCTTTTTTGAGCCCAAACGGCATTACTTTGTAACAATAAGTACCCCCACTCCCCACTGTGACAAAGGCAGTTTTGTACTTGTCCTCCTCAGCCATGAGAACCTGATTGTATCCTGAAAACCCGTCTAAAAATGAATACATAGCGGATAAAGTCGTACTATCAACCAGAACATCTATCTGTAGAGGAAAATCATCTTTCGGGAAAGCCTTGTTGAGATCTCTGTAATCCACACACATTCTGACCTTCCCGTATTTCTTCGGTACCGGCACAATATTTGCCAACCAATCATGATACTTCACTACTTTCAGGAACCCCACATCTATCTTTTTCTTAACCTCTTCTCTGACCTTCTCAGCCCACTCAGGTCTCATCCGTCGAAGTTTCTGTTTCACTGGCCTCATATTCAGATAAGTTGGTATTGTGTGCTGGGAAATGCTTTTGTCTACCCCATGCATGTCCTCATAGGACCAAGCAAACACTTTGGCATATCTGACCAATACTTCTTCTAATTTCTCCCTGCTCTTCAGCGGTAACTTCACTTGCAATCAAAATTTCCTTAGGATTCTCAGGTGTCTCAAGGTTAAATGCATTCATTTTGGTGGAGCTGATATCAAATATAGTCAAGTCATGCCATTTAGAGGAAAAAGACTCGGGCAAATAAGCAGAATGATTGTCTTTATTGCTAATAAATATGAGAGTACACTCAAATAAATCAGGCAGATAAATGTCTTCATCATCGGCAGACACTTCATCCTCCGCAACCAGGTTCTTCTCAGACTTCTTATCCTCTTCGAGAGTCAGGCTCTCCAACTTCATCAATTCTTCTTCCCAATTCTCTTCCTCCACAACTTCTTCGGTCAGCGGCTTCTTACCCAGCATTTCTTGGAAGACCAAAAAACCAGGCACCACAATCCCATTAACTTCTATTGGTTCGGGCTCACCTTGATACCCTGAAGCCTTCACAAAGCATTCCATCAATTTCAGCCCTTTCTTTTTAACCTTTGGCTTTTCCTCGTCAGATTTGTACCCCAAACCCCTCTGAGTAGTCTGTCATCTAAAGTCTGGCAGTTTTGAACCTTCACTCGGCTCGAACTTCATTTTTCCCATGATCCTAGCTACCTTAGGATCCAATCATTCCTCAAAGGTTCCCGACACTTGGAACCTCGTGAAAGGTTGTATTTCCAAAGCAGCCACAACATTGTCCACCTCAGCTCGAATGGTGACAATCTCTCCCTCATACGGGAACTTAATCATCTGATGTAGAGTGGAGGGCATGCCCTCAAGCTTATGAAACCAAGGCCTTCCCAACAACAAGGCAAAAGTGGCTGGGATATCCAGCACTGTGAACTCAACTTCGTCCTCAATAGGACCAACCTTGACCGCAGCCACAAATGTACCCTCAACTCCTCGCTTACTATCATCATAAGCCTTGATAGTCATACTATAGGGATCCAGATCTGTTGACTTTATACCCAGCTTGGCCAAAATCTTCAACGGGCACACATTAATGGATGAGCCGTCATCCACCATCACACAAGAGGTCCTTTTACCCCTCACTTCAGCTCTGATAAACAAAGGTCTATTATGATTTCTCCCCTCAGCCGGGAGTTCTTCCTCAGAAAAAGTGATTGCCTTTAAAGCCTCATTTTGCACTGACCCAACAAACATTGCGGGGTTGGCATCCTCTGTCACCACTATCACGCTTAAGGCCTCAACCATGGCCCGTCTGTGCTCCTGAGATGCACACAACAAATCGCAGATACTCACTTGTGCCCGGGTCCTTTTCAACTGCCTCAGCACTGTATCTCCCTCAGTAATCTCTGCACTCTCAATCACTTATCTGCCATATGTTAACACTTCCTTACCCTTTTATGCCATATCATTATAGAAACGACCGCTGCGTGTCATTCCCCTCACTTCTTCTTCATCACTACTGGAGAAGTCTTCCCAGAAATTATGCCCCCGTTCTGTCTCATCTTCACTGTTACTGTCCCAGATACCCAGGCAAAAGGCTTGATGGTCAAAGGACTTAAGGACAAGGCTTTCGGGTAGGCCATAGTTTATCATGTAGGTCAGTGGGGGGACAGAGTGGTAACTTGGTAGAGGATTTTTGTGTGTGTTGGGGCGTTCTGTTTCAGGGTCGGGTATCTTTTTGGAGTCTATAAGGTCCTGGATTTCATGGCGGAGGCGGGCATAATTATCAGTGTCATGGCCTTTCTGTTGGTGGAAGTGACAGTATTGGCTCAGATTGAGATTTGGTGGTGGAGGGTTGGGAAGTGGTTTGGTCTCCAGGGGTTTCAGAAGTCCTTGTCTTTTTAATTTCTCCAGCACCTTATACAAGGGCCTCCCTAAGTTGGAGAATCTCCGATTCCAGATGGCAGCAATCTCCGCAGAAACAGGTTTGGTACCTGATGTTCCCCCAATAGGCCTCCTACTTAGGCCATAAAACTTCGTGTTCTCGTCTTCTTCTTCTTCTTCAATATCCATGACAGTTTCTCTCAACTGTCGAATATCAGTAATCATGGAGGTCATCCTCCTCAGCTTGCCATAAATCGAGGGCTTGGTGCCCTTGATGATCATTTTAATCTGGTCCTTCTCAGAGGGCCGAGTCTGTATTTTCAGAAGCTGGCTTCTCCAGCGGTCTACATACTCCTTGAAGCTTTCCTCCGGCTTCTGCTTAGTGTTCTCTAAATCACGGAGTGACAAATCAATTTCCAAATCTGTAACATATTGCTTCAGAAAAGCATCAGCCAGTTCCCTCCAATCTTTCCTAATCTTCTTCTCAAGGCTGTGATACCAAACTATCGGCGCTCCCTCAAGTGACATGTTGAACAATTATGACCCATAGCGTCACTATTTGTACTGATCATGGTGTTGCTATACAAATTAACTATGTGACAAAAGAGATTGCTCTCTTATCATTTGTGATTAGATCACCAAGATGTATAAATGATAGGAGGTCCATATGATTTGTTCCTGGATTGAGATGATATGAGACAGTATCAGTCCACGAAGGATAAATCATTAAATATCCCTAGTCAAAGTATTATCGAGATTGGACATCGATAATGCGTAAAAGACTAGTATTACACTTATGCGCATTATGAAGGCATAATAGCATAGTTCTCATATATTTGGGTATATGATACTCATGCAAGTGTGATAGGAGGTTGTGTTTTACCGATGGTACAGGAAACAGCTTCGCTCTGGATAGACCCCATCGGAATTCCATTGGTAGTATGACTATGTGTCTATGGAAGTCCGAAATCAGGGTAGGTGTATTTGGTCTTAACATGAGACTTGCATCGCTAATACTTGCGACAATCAATATACTTTGGTTTTGATCGTCCAGGGCTTTAACAGGTTCTGTGTACGCCTCTGCTGGGTATATTGAGAATCGTAGTGTGTTGGGTGTGATGTCAAAACGAAAGTATCACTCCAGTCATATGGAGATGATGGTCACGTATGATACGGGACTGGTTCTCTTAAATGTTGCGCTATCGGGATATTATGACTAGGTCATGTATATCCGATTATAGAGACTAGTTACCAGAGATCCAACATGTGCTTCGTACGAGACAGACACAATTCCAGCCCCATGCCTAGCACGTGACATCCGATACTTGATCGAAATACGCAATACTACGTATACTACGCCTGATATAGATTGCTTATTCCTGTAAGCATGTTTCTGGAGAATTGGGTAGGCATGGCGCTTTGCTAGAAGCCAACCTTGTCTTGTAAATCGGTAAAAACGTAGTACTAGGTACGTAGGTGTTCGGATAGTCCGACGACCGAATTTACTGCCAATATATCCGGGGATCTCATGGGTCACTTCCCGAAGATTCACTAATGACGTATGACTCACACTTTATTAATCTGGGATTAATTTGATGAGAGAGAAAATTAATCTGGGATTAATTACAGAGATATTTTATCTGGGATAAAATATCATTTAAAGAGAGACAATGATTAATTTGGAATTAATCGATAAAATAATATTTTCGATATATTATACGAAATTGGATTTCGACGCGGAATTAAAATTATATTTTAATTTGGGCGAACGAGTTAATTTAGAATTAATTCGTTAGCGACGTGAATAGTGATTTTGTTAGACATAATCATTTAATTACGTCGCAACAGAAAATTCGTTAATTTGGAATTAGCGAACCCGAGCCCGGGATTATTTGCGAGCACATTCGCATTTCGAATTGAAGTACGGCACGCAAGTCAAATCAAGCGTCAAATTGTTGGTCACATCAAACGTCAAATCATTAGTCACTTTGAGTGATGTGACAACTTGTCACTTGATTGATTGAGTGATGTGACTTGATGGATGTTGATGATGGAGTGTAATACACTAAAGTGTGATGGCATGATAGACATTTAATATATTTTAAATGTTTAGTATTTGTTTTGATTTTTGAAATCAATTAATTGATTTTTGGAAAATCAAAAGTGGTATTAGATATACACTTTTTCAAATAACCAACACACAACTCACTCTCTCTCTTTCTCTCCCTCTCATTCACGCCCAGGGGCTCCATTTTCTCTCTTCTGTTTCTGCCACTTCCGAGAGTTGTAGGAGAGGAAATGTGAAGATTTTGTTGCAAAATCAAGGTGCTAGCACACATCCGGAGTCGTCCGTAGGTGATAGGGAAACCCACCCGCGTGCATGGAATCATTTCATCACAAGCTTGAAGCTTGCATGGAGGACCAAAGCCGAAAATGAAGGAGGGAAAAAATGCACTGCCGTGAGCTTCTCAAAGTGCAGAAAATTTTTTTGTCTTCGCCGCATCGCTTAACCGCTCGATGTAAGTATTCCGCAACTTCCTTGAATGTATTCACTTTGTATTTTCATTGCTTGAAATGATCTTGGGATGCTTAGAGAATTCCAACATGACATCCCAAACATTTTCTGCACTTGACGCTTGGATAAACCCACTGAACTTATAACTGAAACATACTGACGGAGATGGACCCTCGGATCCCCATTCCCGTTGAAATTAGCCCTATCTGGCATCTTGAACTGAGCTGGAAACTGTTCTTCGAAGGTCATTGCCTCATAATTTAACAACTCTTCATGTTTACCCCTCATTTTGCGGGTAACTGTTTCAACCTGATCCCGAAGCTTCTAAAATTCTGCCTGATACCCAATCACTCTACCTGTTGCATACTCTTCCATGTCTTCCTCAAAAGCGGGGATATCATCCCCCAACCCATTCGGAGGCTCCTCGCGCATCACATTCTCAGAACTTCCCCCAGCACGGGGTACAACCATACCAGCCACAGCAGTAGTCAAGGCTTGCAATTGTTCAGTAATTTTGGCCAGACCGTTTTCCAACTGATCTATCTGGGATACCTCGTTATCAGATGTACTCATATCTATTACCGGTCTTTTAGTGAGTCTTCCATCTTCCCTAACCTAACATGAATCTTTGATGTCTTTTATAGACATAGAGGGTGTTAACAGGATATATGTATGCATGAGATGAATGAGATGCATGCGATACAAGGAATATATCAACTCATTAAAATTTTCACACAAATCGGCCCATCATCATTATAGAAGCTTTTGGGCTAACTTTCATAGGAGTGAACTCGTCCCAGTTTAAATGGCCCAACAAGTTCACATCTCATGGCAAGAAGTCCAACCGTATCTAAATGATAATGCTCATAAACACAAACATATAATGGCCCATTGGCGTTTTAGAAGCTTTTGGCCCAATCATCATAAGATACGTTCTTGTCCCAGTTTAAATGGCCCAAAAAGCTCATACTTCATGACAAAAGGTCTGCATGGATCCAAACGACAATGTTCCCAAACACAAGCATACAGAAATAGTTTATACATAGTGGCTCATCAATATTTTAGAAGCTTTTGGCCCATTGTCATAGGATATGAACTCGTCCCAGTTTAAATGGCCCAACAAGTTCGCATTTCTGACAGGAAGTCCAACTGCATCCAAATGAGGATGGTCCACAAGCACAAGGAAATATTTTTTTATAGGCCATACAACTCTGGTGTACGTGTGGGTTTGCGGGAGTGTAGACAAAGACTCTTGCTGGTGAAGGATTGCCCACAACTAGGTCTCCTCACTCAAGGGGATCGAACGAGCAAGGGAGCGCACCATTTTTATACCTTACAGTACGTGCCAACGAGTTATGGTGTGTGACAGACTGTCAAATGGATTTCCCGTTGTAGATTCCCTAGAGGGAGGGGGGAGCGAACTCTCTTAAAAACCCAAGGCTCTTAGGCTCTTATCGCTTGGTGACAGGAATAAACAACGAGTCCTTCAAATTAGTCTATCACAATAGGCTACAAGTAAATGATTATCTAAGTGCCTTCACAACTTTTCCTTATAGAAAGGTAGTGAATGAAGGAAGACACCAAACCATTACCCAGCCTTAAAAAGTGTCTTTGATTAAACCCATTTTAACCCACAGTAGACACGGTTAATTAAAGCACAAATCATAATCACTACAAGATATTATTTCGGGGCCAATTCTCTATCCCCAGTGGAGTCGCCAGACTGTAGGACACAGATGTTGGACAACGCATGTTGTTCTAGGCTCGCGGCCTAGTTGGGAGTACGAAGTATCCCGCAGGGGACTAAACTGGAGAATAATGAGTCGCCACCCGGTGTGAACGGGGACAAAGATTTAAGGTCGCACTCACTCTTCGCAAGGGAAGACCTCAAACCGTTGGGTTCGAAATGGTCCCTTACTTATGCCACTTGTAATGAAATGATTTGTGCAATAATTTAACCAAGCCTAAGCAACATTTATTTCCAAGGATATTTACTCCTAAGTTCGCATGCATAACTACAAGGCTCATATCTAAGTTTGCATATACCCTATGTCCGATTTACATATAACATATTTGCATATAATCTATGTCCGAATTTGCATACAACCTATTTGCATATAATATATGTCCCAATTTGCATGCATAAAGATGAATTGAAATACGGCAATCATACAATGTCATAAGCACATTACATTTGATCATAGGCATGACGGTAGATAATAATTGTACAATCATACATGAAAGTAAATCGAAATAACGGCAAGCATATAACTTCATGAACATGTTGAATGGATGAATGCGGAAGCATAAGTAGATAACTATCGTGTAAACATGCGTCATGGAAACGAACATGTGATCTTGTGGACACAATAAATGACTAACTGCGAGAACATGAAAAATCAAAAAGGTAAATGACAAAATGAGTATCCATACATGAGATGTGATGGAAGAGGGCCTGTTTACCGTGGGCGTTCGTACGGCGTTCGTAGCCGCATTTGAACGGTAAAAAGAAGGTTCGCATTCGAGTAGCGTTTGTAAACGCATTCGAATGAACTGAGGCAGAAAACATGCGTTCGTGCGGCATTCTAAAATGCGTTCAAACGGGGTTACAACAGTGACCTCCAAAATGCAGTAAACAACATGGCACATACATGAACAGATGAATAGATGACACCTAATCAATAATAATGGGCTAAAAGGCATGGCAAAGCATCGTGGTAAAGGATTTTAACCCCTCGAAATGGAGGACCTTTAATCCAACTTACTAAGCCCATGCGCTAATAACATAATTTATATAAAAAATAAAGACAACGATATCGAACTTTGTATACCCGATTGAACACATCTTACATTCAACCGAATATATGTCATCCGGCGCGGCAAAGCATCGTGGTAAAGGATTTTAACCCCGCGAAATGGAGGACCTTTAATCCAACTTACTAAGCCCATGCGCTAATAACATAATGCATATAAAAAATAAAGACAACGTTATCGAACTTTGTATACCCGATTGAACACATCTTACATTCAACCGAATATACGTCATCCGGCGCTGCGAAGCATCGTGGTAAAGGATTTTAACCCATCGAAATGGAGGACCTTTAATCCAACTTACTAAGCCCATGCGCTAATAATATAATGCATATAAAAATAAAGACAACAATATCAGACTTCGTATACCCGATTGAACACATCTTACATTCAACCGAATATACGCATCCGGCATGGCGAAGCATCGTGGTAAAGGATTTTAACCTCTCAAAATGTAGAACCTTTAATCCGACTTACTAAGCCCATGCGTATCACATTATTACATAAACAAATAACATGCAGAAATTAAATAACGATAATAAACAAATCAAGATAACATGAAATAAAATATGTGCCGTATACTCAAGTTGTACGTGGAGTTGTATCCCGAGTACAGATCATACTACCGTCCATTCGGAATCCGCTATGAAATTTATGTCCGGGTTTCCATCCTATATACCACAAGAGGCGACACATTTTCCTTTTTATTCAAGGGCCACAACATACACCATTTCATAATACATGCATTTTCTATCTATTCAAGGGCCACAACATGCATCACTCCACAATAATCATGTAAATAAGATTCAATAAACAGTAAAAATACGAATAAAAATGGATGTGAAAAGTGCCCTCAGGTCTAACCTTTTTCGTCGACTCTCGGATTCGAGTTTCACGGTGATCGGAAGGGTTAAAGCTCCGTAACTTTTCCGGTTCACTGGTTTGCGTCTTTCCTCGCTGTTTCGCTGCTCAAGCTACTGTTTTGACTCCCTTTCACTGCTATTTGCTGCTGTTTTGCTGCTGTATTTTGGTCACTATTTTTGGTGTTTTAGGCTACTATTTTTGCGGTTAAAGGGCTGTTATTTTTACGGTTAAAGGGCTGCTGTTTGTTGGCGTTTTTGGCTGATGTTTAGGGGTGAGTTTGGTAGTTTAGGGGGGTGTTCCAGGGGCAATTTTTCGGTCAAACAGTGAATGTTTAAGGTAGTGATTTTCGGTAATCTAAGGTGTTTATGAGGCTGTAATTTTCAGTAATCTAAGGTGTTTAGGGGCTGTGAGTTTTCGGTAATCTAATGTGTTTATGGGGCTGTGATTTTTCGGTAATCTAAGGTGTTTATGGGGCTGTGATTTTTTGGTTATGGAGGGAAGAGGAGGAGAGAAAATTCTTTGTTGCTTCTTGAGTGTATTAGGCGTGAATGGAGAGGCTTTTTTTCTTTGATGTATATGCGTGAGAGTCAGGAGGATTCAAGGGTTGGAATAGCTTTGTTTTTATAGGCAAAGGGGATGGGTGAATCCTTGCTTGACAAGGAAGGGATTTGTGCATTAAAGGAGGATTTGATTTAGTGTTAAACAAGGAAAACCAAAGATTGATTGGAGACAAGATTATGCTTAATTATGAAGTTCATATATTTAATTTATTTTGTTTAGGCATGATATTTGTTTAGTTAGGAATATAATAATCTTGATTGATTTTAATTAGGCATGATTTTATTTTAATTTGGTATATGATTTTTAGATTTTATTTAATTTTGCCATGTGTTAAATATATATATTTAATTAATTTGGATGTGTTTTAATGGCCTTGGGCATGTGGGCCTCCCTTGGGCGTGTGTGGGTTTGGCTTGGTGGGTTTGGTGTTGTGTGGGCTATGTGTGTGGCTTGCATGGGTTTTGGGCTAAGGTTAAGTGGTTTGCGAGGTTTTTTAGGCTAAAGGTGCTCTAAAAAGGAGATCCAACAAGTGAGCCTGGAGCTAAACAAGCGACTAAAATCTAACGAAATACCGATTCCCTTCCGACGACCGTTTCCCGCGACTTCCTCGACTTAAAATGTAGTGCCTCCAAATGAGACTCATCATAGGGACTAACATGCAAAAATGCAGTGCCTACATGTGTGTCTGAGTGTAGAAATCCTACTTTATTGGATATGTTGTGAACAATGATGAGTTATATAGATCTTCCTTATTACCTTTTATGCTTTACTAACTGCTGCCCACATACTTAATGTTGGACAATTATGACCCATGCGTCACTATTTGTAAAAGATATTGTTTTTTTTTTGTACAAATTAATTATGTAGCAATGGAAATTACCTTTTATCATTTCGTAATTAGATTACTTAAATGTGTGAATGATGAAAGTCCTTATGATTACTTCCGGATTGATAAGATATGAGACAATATCAATCCATAAAGGTTTAATCATTAAATATCCATAATCGTAGTATTATCGAGACTGGACATCGATAATGCGGAATAGACTAGTATTGCACTTGTGCGTGTTGTGGAAGCGTAACAGCATAATTCTCATGTATTTAAGTATTGGATAATTATGCAAGTGTGATATGAGGTTGTGTTTTACCGATGGTACGGAAAACAGCTTCGCTCTGGAAAGACCCCGCGGAATCCCATTGGTAGTATGACTATGTGTCTATGGGAGTCCGCATCTGTTGGATTCTCTAAGGTCCAATGATCATTATCAAGCAATGAAAACAAGTGAATACACAAAGGAGAATGGCGGAATCATACTCACAATGAATGGATTGGATGATACGAAAAAAAAACTTTCATGCCCTTGTTGGTGAAGCTCACGGCAGTCCACTGTCAATGTGTCCTCCATTTTCGGTTTTGGCTTGATCCATGAAGCTCCAAGCTTTGTTTGGTCATTCCTTACACACGAAATCACTGCCCTATCACCTTGTTATGTCTCCTAGAGTGTGCTAGCACCTTGATGATTTGCCACAAATCATCCAAAGCTTCTTCTTAGCTCTCGGTTTTGCAGAAAAAAGAAGGAAGAATAAGGTCCAAGACCGTGTGAGAGAGAGGAGCATTTTGGCTCCAAAAAATCGTGAAAAGAGAGAGTGAGATGGATGAGTTTGGTTGGTGGGAATAGTGTATCTAATACACAAATTTTGAAAGTCAAATATCATTATTAAAATAATGTTAAATGTCTTTCAAGCCATCAACTTCCATCTACTCACATCAACTCACATCACTCAATCAAGTGACAACTTGTCAGATCACACAAAGTGACATTTGATTTGACGCTTAATGTGACTAATGATTTGACGCTTGATTTGACTTGCGTGCCGCACTCAAATTCGAAATGCGAATGCGCTCGCAAACAATCCCGGGCTCGGGTTCGCTAATTCTAAATTAACGAATTTTCCGTTGCGACGCAATTAAATGATTTCGCCTAGCGAAATCACTATTCACGTCGCTAACGAATTAATTCTAAATTAACTCGTTCGCCCGAATTAAAATCTAATTTTAATTCCGCGTCGAAATCCAATTTCGTATAATATATCGAATATATTAATTTACCGATTAATTCCAAATTAATCGTTTTTTTCTCTTAATTGATATTTTATCCCAGATAAAATATCTCCGCAATTAATCCCTGATTAATTCTCTCTCACCACTAATTAATCCCAGATTAATAAAGTGCGAGTCATACGTTATCGGTGAATCTTTGGGAAGCGACCCATGAGATCCCCAGATATGTTGGCAGTAAATTCGGTCGTCGGACTATCTGAACACGTAAGTACCTAGTACTACGTTTACACCGATTTACAAGACAAGGTTGGCTTCTAGTAAAGCGCCATGCCTACCCAATTCTCCAGAAATATCCTTACAGGAATAAGCGATCTATATCAGGCGTAGTATACATAGTATTGCGTATGTCGATCCAGTATCGGATGATCACGTGCTAGGCTTGGGGCTGGAATTGTATCTGCCCCGTACGAAGCACATGTCAGATGTCTGGTAACTAGTCTCTATAATCGGATATACATGACCTTGTCATAATATCCCGATAGCTGCAGCATTTAAGAGAACCAGTCCCGTATCCTACGTGACCATCATCTCCACTATGACTGGAGTGATCCTTCCGTCTTGACATCACACCCAACACACTACGATTCTCAATATACCCAACATAGGCGTACACAGAACCTGTTAAAGCCCTGGACGACCGCAACCAAAGATATTGATTGTCGCAAGTATTAGCGGTGCAAGTCTCAAGTTAAGACCAAATACACCTACCCTGATTTCGGACTTCTATAGACACATAGTCATACTACCAATGGAATTCCGAGGGGGTCTATCCAGAGTGAAGCTATTTCTTGTACCATCGGTAAAACACAACCTCTTATTACACTTGCATGAGTATCCTATACCCAAATATATGAGAACTATGCCGTTGTGCCCTCACAATGCGCACAAGTGTAATACTAGTCTTTTACGCATTTATCAATGTCCAATCTCGACAATGCTCTGACTAGGGATATTTAATGATTAATCCTTCGTAGACTGATACTGTCTCATATCATTCTCAATCCAAGAACTAATCATAGGGACCTATACATCTAGGTGATCTAATCACAAATGATAAGAGTGCAATCTCCTTTGTCACATAGTTAATTTATACAACAACACGATGATCTGTACAAATAGTGACGCTATGGGTCATAATTGTCCAACAATCTCCCACTTGGCCTATAGCCAGTCACTCGAGTGTCTAACACCCGAACTATGTACGGTTGGCTCAAACTGCTGAGAAAAAGCTTTCGTCAGCGGATTTGCATGATTATCATCTGACGCGATTTATTCGATCATCACATCGCCACGATGTATGATCCGAATGAATCAGATGAATATCGAAGTATGTATCTGGATCGTTGATGAGACCATTAATTCTTTAGCCTGTGCTGACGCCTAGCTCAGCTGCTAACAGAATTATATCTAATCTAATTAGATTTGTTATCGACCCAGAAGGCTTCTATTGCCGCCTCAGCTGCAGCAATAACCCGCAATTATTGTTTATTCGGTAATAGTTTCTTGCTTGGAAGATTTCCAGCTCACTGTTCCGTTATTCAAACTGTATAGTACCGTTTGCGACTTATAGTCGTCTTTATCGGTTTAGGAAACTTGCAGTAGTGATCCTAGCCACTTTAAGTTCTCCATCTCCATAGATTAAGACAACATCTTTAGATCTCTAAGATACTAACATATGTTCTTAGCATTAATCCAGTGACTATCACTTGGATTGGCCTATTTGTGATTTCATATGCTCTTAGCGTATGAGACACCAAGTAACATACATTTTTCAATGTACGAGTTCTCGGAGAGTTTTTCTCGAAAGCCAAGCTTTCGCCGATTGTCTATATGGGAATATCATTTCCAAGAAATGACATATTATCATTATTATATAGGACATCCACTGTCAGTGCGCTCCTACTAACCTTCTTATATACACAAGAATCATTTTCGTTTTGAATTAAATCATACTTCATTATGATTACATCAAAACGATAATTCCAAGAACCTATGCTTGCTTCAATCCAAACATGGATCGAATAACCTGCAAACCTTGTTTGCTAGTTATGGTACGACAAAACCGACAGGATGTTGTAAACATCCTCCAAAAGGTTTCCTTTTCAGGAAAGCGATTTTCCCGTTAAGCTAACATATTTCATAAATGAAACATGCAGCTTCAGCAAGCATTATCCAAATGGATTTACCGTGGCAACAGGTAAAAGGTTGAATCATAATCAACACAATGTTGATAACGATATCTTTCCGCTAAAAGCCTAGCTTCGTACGTTGGTATGTTGCCTTCCATGTATGTCTTCCTTGAAGACTTATATAGTACCTATAGGCACAACGCCTTGCGGTACATCAACTAATGTCCAAACTTGGTTGATATATATGGAATCCATTTCGGATTCATGGCACTTTGCCATGATAGGGAGTCGATACCTTGTATCACTTCCTCATACGTAGTCAGTTGGTATACCTCAAAAGATAGACATCTTTATAAGGTGAGATCAGAAACTCATACCCCAGGTTGTTTTCTGACTCTCTCCGACATACGCGGTTCTTGTGTATTTGAAGATTAATGGTATAGTTTCATCCTTGATGAACTATTAGTGTTCCATTAGGAATCGGTGCCTTGAATAGTATTACTCCGATTTTCATCGAGTTTTACTATCCTCCCACTTACCACTGCATATAGGTATTCCTCTTTGGAAAACCACATGGTGAGCAACAATAAAATTGTTCTCTTATGAGTTGTATAAGTACTATACTTATGGTTTCCCTTGGATAACCTACAATTCGGCACTTATCCGATTTGGGTTTTAGTTTGGTATCATCCAAACATATGCCTAGCATCCCAAATTTACAGGATTGAGAAACCCAGTTTCTTTCCCGTTCATATCTAATCTGATATATGTCAAACAGACTTTTATAAAACCTTATTCTAAATAAGTTCTGCACTGTTAATGCTTATCCATTGAAGGAAATGATAGCTCAGCGCGACTCACGATTAACCTTATCATATCCAACAAAATTCGGTTTATCCAGTTCGGACACACCGTCAAACTGACGTGTTCCAGGAGGAGTCTTCATTTGAAAGAATACTTTACTCTTTCAAGCATATTAGAAACTTATTGCTTAAGTATTTTCATCATGGTCTAACCGTGATAATTTAATACTTTAGCCGATCTGTTTGTCTATTTTCGTGTCGAAACTCTAAAAGTTTGCGATTTGTGTTCTTCAAAAGAAACACATAACCATAACACGATGCCACATCCGTAAGGGTCACAAAATATTAATATCCATCTCTAGCCTAGCTAGACATGGGCCCACTAGCTTCACTTTGAACTAGGGCTAACAGATTGGTGGCATTTGCACTTTTACCAAGTAAATAGTGTTTTAGGTACTTTACCTAATAAACTAGATTCTTAGACTTTATTTTAATGGAATCAAATTAGTCCTAGTACCCACTCTTCAAAAGTGTGGATATACGAGTCTTATTTAATTGTGTCCCAGACAACAATGCCAGAATTAGTCTCTTCTTATCAAATCAGTTTGAGCTATTTGTTTGTCATGTTATATATTTGAGATTTTATATTCAAAATATAAATGTTGTTATTCACATCTAATGTGTATATCTTAATATCATATTTATATAATAAAACACTTTAGTGTTCTAGAATATAAAGGTTCACCTGCAGCGGGTTAAAAACTGATATAAAGATAATGTTTCTAGTCAAACTTGTTACATTATAACAGTTTCCAAATTTAGATACACAGCCAAAGGTAGTTCCTAAATTTAGGTATCTACGGTTAAAATAACGATTTTCATCCCGTTTTCAATTCGCAGATTAATCTCAACTGAAGTCAGTACCCTGCTCATAGCAGATTCTGAACATCAGTATGTATTTATGTATCACACTAAGTATTTAAAATCCAATTTCAATACTAGTAGTGAACATAATCTTGACAAACATATTTGAAGTCAGAGCCTTGCTCGTCTTCAATTCCTTCATGTCTGCTTTGTCCAAACGGCAGTCACGCTTCTGCGATCCCGTTTGCCACAATTTAGGCAGACATTTTGGGATATGTCCTTTATCTTCCCAGAAGATAATAATGATTTTGCCTTTGCCTTTTTCAATACTCCAGAAGCCTTTAGCCAAGCCTCGGGTTTCTAGAATATCGAAGTAAGGTGCGCCTTGCGCTACTTGCCTATTGCAAAGTTTGACTTTATCTCCTTGAGAATAGTCATTAACCCTCCAAGAGTTATTATTGCAATTTAATACTTCTAAGATCTAATTATAGATCTATGAAAATCCTTCAATTTCATTATCATACTTTAAGGATCTAATCCTTAGTTCTGATTCAGAAATTAAGGAGTCTACTGACAAGCTAAATGGATTAAGCACTTAAGTTATCATCACATAAATCTTCCAAAGATTATGCTCTACTATTTGCTTAACTCCGGGCTTTAGGCTTAATATGTTATTTTATTAAATAAAGTAACTTATTATTTTTCCAGGACCATCATGAAATTTATTCCCAATTTGAAAATTAAACCATTTAAATACATTTTCCCTAGGATTATGTGTTAAATGTCAATCTTTTAATTTTATCTTGATTTTAATAGTCCAATTACTTAATCAACTATTTAGGTACTATTTATTATAATGATTACAATAGTCCAACTATTTAATCAAATATAATTTAATAGGTTAAAATCAATTATATTGATTACCATAATCCAATTTTAAAATCAACTATAAATGAATTGTTTGAATATAGTCCAGCTATTAATTAAAACAATGTTTAATTATTAGTCCAACTAACATTTAATATATTTGACGAATGATATTTGTTTGAGCGCGTATGGCAAGTAATTAAACGAATATTGCAAATTCAATTCTTGCCTCCCACTATTTTTCGGCGAGCCTCTAACCCTCTGTCGAGTACTCGGGAAACCGTGTTTCCTAGTGGGCTAGGATCCCGTTAAATATCACACAATCTTGACTTTGGCCAACAAATTGTATGATAATTAACTAGGTAGATCTCTAAGATCGATTGGATCCAATCCAATTCCTAGATCCAGTAGGGGGACATCCAAGTCCGAAACATATATCTTATATATGCCAATATATCCAATATATTGCCTAACCTTTTTCCTTGAATCAACTAAGCCTTGGCTTTGGCACAAAAAACTTAGTGATCCCAGTTAAGCGCAACCCATTGACCATGGAAAGCTTCATAATCAATGTCGATGGACAAGAAGTGGTCTTGACTTTGGTCAACAAACCACGACTTGGACAAGACACCAATATGGAACAAAGCCTTCGTGATTCAAACACATCCTCGACAGACAAAGGCCTTGACTTTGGCCAACAAGCCAATGCCAGTCTCGGATCTTGAGTGAGAATCACTCAATGGAAGGAAAAACACTTAATATTTTGCAAGGGTTTTTCGAGTGCAAATTGGCAACCAATTTATTATATTTGTTAAGGTCTCATCATCATACACCCTTAAACATGCATTCTAAACACATAATAAAGCACGTATAAATAAATAATAATGATATGCGGATGGATATTTTACACATTGAGCCTAGATCAAATCTCTAACTTTCTCTCTCCCGCTAGCACACGTATTTACTTCTACCCGTTACACTACACTTCTAAAGAAACCTCATTTACATTGAGGGGAATAGGTGTTGTAGGCACTGCATTTTTACATATAAATCCCGATGATGAGTCTCATTTGGAGGCACTACCTTTTAAGTCGCGGAAGCCGCGGGAAACGGACGTCGAAAGGGAAAATATGGAAATTAGTACTTTGTCAAATTTGACTCGCTTGTTTAGCTTCGAGCTCGCTGGTGGACCTCCGTTTTAAAGCACATTTAGCCTAAAAAACCTAGAACTATTTAACCTTGGCCCAAACCCACTCACCAAACCAACACAACACCTAGCCCATCACACTTGGCCCACACGCCCAAGGCCCTCAAAATACAACCCAATTAAATAAATATTAACTAAATAATATACCAAATTAAATAAAATAATTAATTAAGTCATATACCAAATTAAATAAAACATTAAATAAAATCATGCCTAATTAAAATCAATCAACAAAATATTATTCCTAATTAAAAATATTGTATTCCTAACTTAACAAATATTATGCCTAAACAACACAAATTAAATATATCCCTACCTAAATTAACCTAAATCAAATCCAAATTAAAATCAAATTTTAATAAATCACTCACCAATTAAAGATAATTCTCACCAAAAAATAAATATCCTTGCCTAAACTATTTAAATCAAATACCACACATCCCTTTATTTTTTGATCCATTTCCTTTTTAAATTCATGCAAACCCTAATGCCTTCACACCTCTACACTCTTACTATAAAAATAGCACAAAGCCAACCTAGCTCTCTCCTCCCTCTGACACATCCAAACTACAAACACAAAAATAATAAACCAGAGACCCTCACGCACGTAGCCCTAATTTCTTAGCCTTCTCTACACACTCGGCACTATCAAGAAAATGTAAACCCTAAACAGCTAAATACTCTCGCCAATACCATTCAACTCATCAGCCCACTCACGTAAAGCACCTTACACTCAGCTCACGCACCTTAACTCACGCAATTCTCCTCCATCAGCCTGCTCCTCACGTGAAGCCCTCCAACACTTCAACAGCCCCTAGCTCCACAAACATTCAGCCACTAACAAGACACACTCATAACACATAAACCAAGCCTGCCTTTCACGCACAAAGCTTCACTGAACTGCCCCAATTTCACGCACAGACACACACAACAAACCCTCGTATTGCCGCATCTTCCAAGCCCTCATCAACCCTTTGCATTGCCGTGACGCAGCCCCCACAAAGCCCCCCACATTCACGCCTCTCACCGCCCAGTTTAGCTGCCCCTTAGACTCCCCAAAACTGTTGCACAAGACTTCCCACTGCACACCCAAAACAGCCACTGCATTGCCCTCCAAATCACACCTGAAACAGCCCACTGTCCAGCCCCTAAACCTACCGCAAAAGCCCCATTTACTGCCCAGGATTGACGCAAATCTGACCCTGAAAAAAGTCCAGAACACACCCTAAATCAACCCCAAAACAGTGAAAAAAACTGCCTAGTAAAATAGTCCAGAAACCGCCCAAAACAGTCCCCGAAACACCCAAAATAATAGCCTAAAACACCAAAAACAGTGACCAAAATACAGCAGCAAAACGGAGCAAAAATAGTAGCTTGAACAGCAAAACAGTAAGCTAAGACATTAATTCAGTGAATCGAAAAAGTTGCGGTGTGATAGCCCTTCTGACGACCGTGAAACGCGAGTTCGAAAGTCGACAAAAAATGTTAGACCTGAGGGTATTTTTCACATCTGTTTTCAGTTATATGTTTATTATTTATTGAGTTTGTTTCGCATGATTATTGTGTTAAAGTGCATATTGTGGCCCTTGAATAGATAGAAAATGCATGTATTATGAAATGATGTATGTTGTGGCCCTTTGAATAAAATGAAAAATGTGTCGCCTCTCGTGGTATATCGAATGGAAACCCGGACATAAATTTCATAACTGATTCCGATTGGACGGTAGTATGATCTGTACTCGGGATAAAACTCCACGTACCATTTGAGTAAACGGCGCATTTTTTTGTTTTATGTTGTTTTGATATGTTTATTATTCGTCATTTAATTTCTGCGTGTTATTCGTCGTGTAATGATGTGATCGCGCGCATGGGCTTAGTAAGTTGGATTAAAGGTCCCCTATTTTGAGGGGTTAAAACCCTTTACCACGATGCTTTGCCGCGCCGATTGATGTATATTCGGATGAATGTAAGATGTGTTCAATCGGGTATACGAAGCCGATATTATTGTCTTTATTTGTTTATGTAATGATGTGATCGAGCGCATGGGCTTAGTAAGTTGGATTAAAGGTCCCCTGTTTTGAGGGGTTAAAACCCTTTACCACGATGCTTTACCGCGCCGATTGATGTATATTCGGTTGAATGTAAGATGTGTTCAATCGGGTATACGAAGTCCGATATCATTGTCTTTACTTTTTATATATGTATTGTGTTGATTGCGCATAGCTCGTTGGCACACACCATAGCTCGTTGGCACGTACCTTAGTGTATAAAAAAGGTGCGCTCACTTGGTCGCTCGAACCTTTGAGTGGGGAGACCTAGTTGTGGGTAATCCTTCGTCAGCGAGAGCCTTTGTCAACACCTCCGCAAACCCACACGTAGACAGGGGTCGTATGGCCTATAGCAACTATTTCCTTGTGCTTGTGGACCATCCTCATTTGGATGCGGTTGGACTTTTTGTCAGAAATGTGAACTTGTTGGGCCATTTAAACTGGGGCGAGTTCGTATCCTATGACAATTAGGCCCAAAGCTTCTGAAATATTGATGGGCCACTCTGTAGAAATTGTTTTTGTATGCTCGTGCTTGGGAACATTGTCGTTTGGATCCATTCGGACCTTTTATCATGGGATATGGGCTTGTTGGGCCATTTAAACTGGGACAAGAACATATCTTATGATGCCCAATAGCTTCTAAAACGCCAATGGGCCATTATATGTTTGTGTTTAGGAAAATTATCATTTGGATACGGTTGGACTTCTTGCCATGAGATGTGAACTTGTTGGGCCATTTAAACTGCGACGAGTTCACTCCTATGACAGTTAGCCCAAAAGCTTCTAAAATGATGATGGGCCGATTTGTGTGAAAATTTTAATGGGTTGATATATTTCTTGTATCGCATGCTTCTCATGCATCACATGCACCTCATGCATACATGCACCATGTTAACCCCATTTTGTCTTGAAAGCCATCATAGATACCCGTTGGTTAGGGAAGATGGCAGACTTGTCAAAAAACCGAGCACCACCAAGAGTACCGGCAGAAGACCTAACCCAACGGGATAGGAAACTCAATCATGCATGCATGCATACACGTAACATATTTGCATCCTTTTTGTGTTTGTTCAGTTTTGTAATAACAGGTTTCAAAGGAGAAAAAGAGAAAGCGTCAAATGCAAGCCAACCAAAAGCAGCAACAGTACAATGTCAGCAGTCTTCAGGAATGAATAACAGGGCCGAGGCCCATGTCAGTATCAGTATGGGGGCGAGGCCCATATAAGCAGTATCAGTCTGGAGGTGAGGCCCATATCAATATCAGTTGGGGGCGAGGCCCATATCAGTATCAGTCTGGGGGCGAGGCTCATATCAGCAGTATCAGTCTGGGGGTGAGGCCCATGTCAGTTGGGGGTGAGGCCCACATCAGTATCAGTCTGGGGGCGAGGCCCATATCAGTAGTATCAGTATGGGGGCGAGGCCCATATCAGTATCAGTTGGGGGGAGGCCTACATCTGTAACAGTTGGGTGCGAGGCCCATATCAGTATCAGTCGGGGGCGAGGCCCACATCAGTATCAGTTTGGGTTGAGGCCCATATCAGTATCAGTTGGGGCGATGCCCATATCAGTATCAGTCTGGGGGCGAGGCCCATATTAGTATCAGTTAGGGGTGAGACCCACATCAGTATCAGCTTGGGGCGAGGCCCATATCAGTATCAGTCTGGGGGCGAGGCCCATGTCAGTATCAGTTAGAGCCGAGGCCCACATCAGCATCAGTTTGGGGATGAGTCCCAAGGCTGAGACCTAGATTAGTATCAGTTTGGGGATGAGTCCCAGGGCCGAGTCCTGCATCAGTAACAGTTTGGGGATGATTCCTAGGGCCGAGGCCTACATCAGTATCAGTTTGGGGATGAGTCCCGAGGGTCGAGGCCCATATCCGCATCGGTTTAGGTGCGATGCCCATATCAGTATCAGTTTGGGATCGAGGCCCACATCAGTGTCAGTTTAGGGGCGAGGCCCACATCAGTATCGGTTTGCGGGCGAGGCCCACATCAGCATCATGAATCCATACATACATGCATACATATCACATACATACAATTTTTGTTTTGTATTCGCAGGATTGTAGCGGCAAAGACCACCTCATCAAGTAACGGTTCAAAAATGAGCCACATTCTCGGACAGCGCGGTTCAGAAATGGACCGCTACACAACAGAGGCCGAAAATGGCGCTCCAAAATGGAGCACACACAACAGATGCCGAAAATGGCGTTCCAAAATGGAGCACACACAGCAAATGCCGAAAATGGCGCTCCAAAATGGAGCACACATAACAGATGCCAAAAATGGCGTTCCAAAATGGAGCACACACAGCAAATGCCAAAAATGGCGCTCCAAAATGGAGCACACATAACAGATGCCGAAAATGGCGTTCCAAAATGGAGCACACACAGCAGACGCCGAAAATGGCGCTCCAAAATGGAGTACTCACAACAGATGCCGAAAATGGCGCTCCAAAAATGGAGCAAAGTTCTAAAAATCGACCACCAGATCAACTCAGTTCGAAGCAGCAGGCAAGTAAGGAGGCAGCTGGCGAGCCAGGTAAGTGAAAATGCATTGCATAACTTTGATAGGATTGTCACTGCTACACATTACACAAGTCCCATCAAAGTGGGGGCGACTGTAGGCACTGTATTTTTGCATATAAATCCCGATGATGAGTCTCATTTGGAGGCACTACCTTTTAAGTCGCGGAAGCCGCGGGAAACGGACGTTGGAAGGGAAAAGATGGAAATTAGTACTTTGTCAAATTTGACTCGCTTGTTTAGCTTCGGGCTTGCTGGTGGACCTCCGTTTTAAAGCACCTTTAGCCTAAAAAACCTAGAACTATTTAACCTTGGCCCAAACCCACTCACCAAACCAACACAACACCTAGCCCATCACACTTGGCCCACACGCCCAAGGCCCTCAAAATACAACCCAATTAAATAAAATATTAAGTAAATAATATACCAAATTAAATAAAATAATTAATTAAGTTATATACCAAATTAAATAAAACATTAAATAAAATCATGCCTAATTAAAATCAATCAACAAAATATTATTCCTAATTAAAAATATTGTATTCCTAACTTAACAAATATTATGCCTAAACAACACAAATTAATATATCCATACCTAAATTAAACTAAATCAAATCCAAATTAAAATCAAATTTTAATAAATCACTCACCAATTAAAGATAATTCTCACCAAAAAATAAATATCATTGCCTAAACTATTTAAATCAAATACCACACATCCCTTTATTTTGTTGATCCCTTTCATTTTTAAATTCATGCAGCCCTAATTCCGTCACACCTCTACCCTCTCACTATAAAAATAGCACAAAGCCACCCTATCTCTCTCATCCCTCTGACACGGCCAAACTACAAACACAAAAATAATAAACCAGAGACACTCACGCACGTAGCCCTCATTTCTTAGCCTTCTCTACACACTCGGCACTATCAAGAAAACGTAAACCCTAAACAGCTAAAGACTCTCGCCAATACCATTCAACTCATCAGCCCACTCACGTAAAGCACCTTCCACTTAGCTCACGCACCTTAACTCACGCAATTCTCCTCCATCAGTCTGTTCCTCACGTGAAGCCCTCCAACACGTCAATAGCCCCTAGCCCCACTAAAATTCAGCCACTCACGATACACACTCATAACACAAAAACCAAGCCTGTCTTTCACGCACAAAGCTTCACTGAACTGCCCAAATTTCACGCATAGACACACACAACAAACCCTCATATTGCCGCATCTTCCAAGCCCTCATCAACCCTTTGCATTACCGTGAAGCAGCCCCCACAAAGCCCCCCACATTCACGCCTCTCACCGCCCAGTTTAGCTGCCCCTTAGACTCCCCAAAACTGCTGCACAAGACCCCTCACTGCACACCCAAAATATCCACTGCATTGCCCTCCAAATCACGCCTGAAACAGCCCACTGTCCAGCCCCTAAACCTGCCGTAAACAGCCCCATTTACTGCCCAGGATTGCCGCAAATCTGACCCTGAAAATAGTCCAGAACACAACTTAAATCAACCCCAAAACAGTGACAAAAACTGCCCAGTAAAACAGTCCAGAAACAGCCCAAAATAGTCCCTGAAACACCCAAAACAGTAGCCTAAAACACCAAAAACAGTGACCAAAATACAGCAGCAAAACGGAGCAAAAACAGTAGCTTGAACAGCAAAACAGCAAGCTAAGACGTTAATTCAGTGAACCGGAAAAGTTGCGGTGTGATAGCCCTTCCGACGGCCGTGAAACGCGAGTTCGAAAGTCGACATAAAAGGTTAGACCTGAGGGTATTTTTCACATCTGTTTTCAGTTATATGTTTATTATTTATTGAGTTTCGTTCGCATGATTATTGTGTTAAAGTTCTTGTTGTGGCCCTTGAATAGATAGAAAATGCATGTATTATGAAATGATGTATGTTGTGGCCCTTTGAATAAAATGAAAAATGTGTCGCCTCTCGTGGTATATCGGATGGAAACTCGGACATAAATTTCATAGCCGATTCCGAATGGATGGTAGTATGATCTGTACTCGGGATACAACTCCACGTACCATTTGAGTAAACGGCGCATTTTTTTTATGTTGTTTTGATATGTTTATTATTCGTCATTTAATTTCTGCGTGTTATTCCTTGTGTAATGATGTGATCGAGCGCATGGGCTTAGTAAGTTGGATTAAAGGTCCCCTATTTTGAGGGGTTAAAACCCTTTACCACGATGCTTTGCCGCGCTGATTGATGTATATTCGGTTGAATGTAAGATGTGTTCAATCGGGTATACGAAGCCGATATTATTGTCTTTATTTGTTTATGTAATGATGTGATCGAGCGCATAGGCTTAGTAAGTTGGATTAAAGGTCCCCTGTTTTGAGGGGTTAAGACCCTTTACCACGATGCTTTACCGCGCCGATTGATGTATATTCGGTTGAATGTAAGATGTGTTCAATCGGGTATACGAAGTCCGATATCATTGTCTTTACTTTTTATATATGTATTGTGTTGATTGCGCATGGGCTTATTAAGTGCGATTAAAGGTCCTCTATTTTGAGAGGTAAAAATCCTTTACCACGATGTTTTACCGCGCTTTTAGCCCGTTATTATTTATTAGGTGTCATCTATTCATCCGTTTATGTATGTGTCATGTTGTTTACTGCATTTTGGAGGTCACTGTTGTAACCCCGTTCGAACGCGTTTCGGAATGCCGCACGAACGCATGTTTTCTGTCTGGTCCCGTTCGAACGCGTTATCAAATGCTATATACACGTGAACCTTCTGTTTACCGTTCGAACGCATTTACGAATGCTACACGAACGCGAATACACTGAATTGAGTCATTTTCATCACATGTCATGTATAATTGTTTCTTAGGTGATTTCTCTTATATCATGTAATCAATCATATTATTTGTATCCCTGCGTCTATCTGTTTGATGTGTTCATGAGATGGTATTCAAGCTTGATTAGGTAATTAGTATGTTACTTGGTTCTTAGGCATGATTTAGCCTATTTGGTTGTTTATTTTCAAGCATGATTAATCTTTTTGTTTTGCGTTTGGAATTTGCATTATGTTTAGGTTGTTCTTTGTTTTCCGCATTAAATGATCGAATAATGTTCATGAGATTGCCGTGTGCTATTGCATGTTTGCCGTTATGATGATTACATTCATGCATGTGAACTTAGAAGCATAATACTCTTGGAAATATGTTGTAAAGGCTTGGAAAGATTATTGCACAAATCATTTTATTACAAGTGGCATAAGTAAGGGACCATTCTGAACCCAACGGTTTGAGCTCTTCCCTTGCGAGGGGTGAATGCGGCCTTAAATCTCATTTTCCCGGTTCACACCGGGTGGCGACTCCATTATTCTCCGGTTTAGTCCCCCGCGGGCTACTCCGTACTCCCAACCGGGCCGCGAGCCCGGAACAGCATGCGTCGCCCAGTTTCTGTGTCCCATAAAATACAAAGAATATGGAGGTGATAAGGCTGGACACGCAGGTCCAATTAATAAATCAAATTTATTAGAACAATTTCTAAAATTGCCCCACCCATCTAATATCCATCCGATATACATTATTCATGCATCGCAACCATGTATTCACACAAGCATGTTATCATTCAATCTAATCAAATTAATTAATCTGATAATTAGTGACTGTAGGACACAGAAACTGGGCGACGCATGCTGTCCCGGGCTCGCGGCCCGGTTGGGAGTACGGAGTAGCCCGTGGGGGGAGTAAACCGGAGAATAATGGAGTCGCCACCCGGTGTGAACCGGGAAAATGATTTAAGGCGGCACTCACCCCTCTAAAGGGAAGACCTCAAACCGTTGGGTTCGGAATGGTCCCTTACTTATGTCACTTGTAATGAATGGATTTGTGCAATTTTAACCAAGTCTACTTAACATACATGTCCAAGAATAACCTAATCTAGTTTACATCATAAAGATAAATCCTATATCTAAGTTTGCATGCTTCGAAAGTAAGTTCTCATAACAGTAAATACACAACTCATAAATACATCAAATTAATACGTGCAAAATAAACATGTGGCCAAGGGATTCGGCCGTTTTCAATGTAGGACCTCGCATACCCGATTGGACGTATTCCACGTCAACCGAGCATGCCGGGTCCGGAACAACAAAATAAAATATAACAAAGGGTGCCCTCAGGTCTTACCTTTTTAGTCGCTTTCCGGGAGTACGTTTCACGGTACCGTAAGGGATATCGTTCCGCTGTTTTCACTGATCCGCTGTTTCTGCTATTTTCACTATTCGTTGTTTCCACTGTTTTCTCAGGTTCACTATTTTTGCTGTTTTCACAGTTTTCACTCGCGGTTTCTGCTTGTTGTTTTCTCTGTTTTCTCACTATTTTAACTCGCCGTTTTCACTGTTTCACTCGCGGTTTCAGGATGATTTTTGGGGTGATTTTTTTTGGACAGATTTGAGGTGTATTTTGGTTACTATTTTGGGGCAGTTTGTTCACGGTTTCATGGGAGTTTTCACATGGGATTTGGGACTATATGCACGTGTGCATGGCTTGCATGCAAGGGAAATATTTTTGGTGTGAAGTTGGCTTGGGTACGTGAGGTAGTGGCTTATTGTGTACTCGGTGATGCTTGTGTCTGACGTGAAAGGGTTCACGATTTGCCAAGATATTTTTGATATGTTTGGTCGGTGATGAGGGGTTGTTAAGGTGGCTTTTCAATTTGTAGCGTGAGTATGGTTGTTAGGTTAGTTTGTTACGTGTGTATGGGGGTAACTAAAGGCAGGCTGTTTGTGTTGAAAGGAGGTTGTTGCGTGACTGAAGGACTGAGCTACGCAGGAAGAGAAGGGGTTTGCAGGTACATGTGTCATTCATGTATGCATGGTTTTGTATGAAAATGGCTGTGTGGGGGTGGTGTATAAGGGGTCGTTGGTGAAGAGTTTGTAGTTAGAGGCTTGCTACCTTAGGTTTGCTCGGTGCAAGGGGCTGGTTGCATGAAGGGATCCGTACGTGAACAATGGGGTGAAATGAGGGCTGTTGTGAAGAAGGTTTGCTGTAAGGTGTGGGCGTGGCTTGTTACTTCGAATGGAGTAAGGACGTGAACTGTAGGCAAAATAAAGGGACTGGATGAAGGGCTAATTGGCGTGAATGATAGGCAGTGAAGGAGGCAGTTTGGCGTGCTTGTAGGGGGCTGAATGGGAGCTATGTGTGTTGCTTGATGGGCAGTGAAGGAGGGGCTGCAATTGGCGTGTTTGAGAGGCAGTGAGGGAGGGCTGAGTTGAGGGTAATAGGCGTGAATGATAGAAATGATTTGAGGGCTGACTTGGGCGTGTTTAAGGGCTGTCTTTGTGAGGCTATTTGGGGGCAGTTAAGGGCGTGAGCTTTAGGGGAATTAAGGGTGGTTTATATAGGAAAAGGGGGGTGGTTTACTTGTTTAAGAAGGAGAAGGAGAATGCTAAGTCATTGGTGTGGGGTTAGTGAATTATTTAGTGGTTAGAGTGATTAGGGGCTTTTTGTGATTTGTTGTTTGCTTTATTGAATTTGTGGATGTTTTTGTTGAATTTGTTGGTGTATTCCACATGGGTGTGGGGGAGGAACCTTGACTTATTTGTTGAAAGGTGAGGTGAGTGGGGTTGTTTTGTTGAAAATGGGGGATAAGGTGGATTTGGTGTCAAATGTGTGGGGATAAGGTGGATTTGGTGTCAAATGTGTGGGGTAAGCATGGTAGAAGATTATTTTGGTTGTTTGAATAGTTGATGGAGGGGCAAATGGGTGTAAAGGGTTTGGTGTTTGAGCCAAGGAAATGTTGCAACGGAAATCCGACAGACAAACCCGAAGCTAAACGAGCAAATCAAATCCAATGAAATATCAATTCTCAATTATTCCCTTCCGTCGTCCGTTTCTCGCGACTTCCACGACATAAAAAGGTAGTGCCTCTGCTAGAGGCTCATCATCGGGACTTATATGAAAAAATACAGTGCCTACAGTCTCCCCCACTTTGATGGGATCTGTACAGTGTATGACAATCACATTCCTATCAAAGTTCGTGCAATGCATTTTTACTTACCTGGCTCGCCAGCTGCCACTTGACTTGCCTGATGTTTCAAGCTAGGTTGATGATGCAGTGGACCTCGATCCTAAGACGCATCCCAATAGCTGCAACCGACAACGGGGGCCTCGACCCTGGGACGCATCCCAATACCACTGACAAAATGGGCCTCGGCCCGGGGACGCATCCCTAAACTGTAACTAATGATGCAGTGGGTCCACGACCCTGGAACGCATTCCAATAACTGCAATCGACAACGGGGGCCTCGACCCTGGGATGCATCCCAATACCGCTGAAAAAATGGGGCTCGGCCCGGGGACGCATCCCCAAACTGGAATATATGATGCAGTGGGTCTACGACCCCGGAACGCGTTCCAATAACTGCAACCGACAACGGGGGCCTCGACCTTGGGACGCATCCCAATACCACTGACAAAATGGGCCTCGGCCGGGGGACGCATGCCCACACTGGAATATATGATGCAGTGGGTCTACAACCCTGGAACGCATTCCAATAACTGCAACCGACAACGGGGGCCTCGACCTTGGGACGCATCCCAATACCGCTGACAAAATGGGACTCAGCCCGGGGACGCATCCCCAAACTGGAATATATGATGCAGTGGGTCTACGACCCTGGAACGTATTTCAATAACTGCAACAGAAAACGGGGGCCTCGACCCAGGGACGCATCCCAATACTGCTGATGACGATGTGGACCTCAACCCTGGGACTCATCCCCAAAAACTGATACTGATATTGACGTGGGCCACGACCCTGGGACTCATCCCCGAAACTGATAATGATGCTGATGCTGATGTGGGCCTCGACCCTGGGATTCATCCCCAAAAGCTGATATTGTAATTGATGTGGGCCTCGACCCTGGGACTCATCCCCCAAAACAGATACTGATGTGATATAGGCCTCGGCCCTGAGACTCATCCCTAACACTGATGCTGATGCTGACGTGGGCTTCAACCCTGGGACTCATCCCCGAAAACTGATACTGATGCTGACTTAGGCCTCGACCTTGGGAGTCATCCCTGAAAACTGATACTGATGTGTCTCCATACCCGGAGTGTCGCAATGATATCTCCATACCCAGGAGTGCAGTTCCTGGCAAGCTAAACCACATACATGTGGTTGCGTCTCCATACCTAGAGTGCCGCAGTGATATCTCCATACCCGGAGCGTCATACCTGGCAAGCTAAACCCCATACCCGAGGCGTCGCAGTAATATCTCCTTACCCGGAGTGCCGTACCTGGAAAAATTGATCTGATATCTCCATACCCGGAGTGCCGTACTTGGCAAAACTGATCTGATATCTCCATACTCGGAGTGTCGTACCTGGAAAAACTGATCTGATATCTCCATACCCGGAGTGCAGTACCTGGCAAAACTAATCTGATATCTCCATACCTGGAGTGCCGTACCTGGCAAAACTGATCTGATATCTCCATACCCGGAGTGTCGTACCTGGCTAAACTGATACTAAAGCTAATGTGGGCCTCGCCGCCAGAGTGCCATACCTGGCAAAACTGATAGTGAAGTGGGCCTCGCCCCCAGAGTGCCATACCCGGCAAAGACTGATAGTGATGTAGGCCTCAACTCGCAGAGTGCCATACCCGGCAAAGACTAATAGTGATATGGGCCTCACCCCTAGAGTGTCATACCCGGCAAAGACTGATAATGATGTGGGCCTCAACCCGCAGAGTGTTATACCCGGCAAAGACTAATAATGATGTGGGCCTCGCCCCCAGAGTGCCGTACCCGGTAAAGACTTATAGTGATGGGCTCGCCCCCAGAGTGCCATACCCGGTAAAGACAGATAATGATGTGGGCCTCAACCCGCAGAGTGCCATACCCGGCAAAGACTGATAATGATGTGGGCCTCGCCCCCAGAGTGCCATACCCGGAAAAGACTGATAGTGATGTGGGCCTCAACTCGCAGAGTGCCATACCTAGCAAAGACTAATAGTGATGTGGGCCTCGCCCCCAGAGTGCCATACCTGGCAAAGACTGATAATGATGTGGGCCTCAACCCGCAGAGTGCCATACCCGGCAAAGACTGATAATAATGTGGGCCTCGCCCCCAGAGTGCCGTACCTGATAAAGATTAATAGTGATGTGGGCCTCGCCCCCAGAGTGCCATACCCGGCAAAGACAGATAATGATGTGGGCCTCAACCCGCAGAGTGTCATACCCTGCAAAGACTGATAATGATGTGGGCCTCGCCCCCAGAGTGCCGTACCCGACAAAGATTGATAATTATGCAAATGATTTTTTTCAACATACTATATTGCTCTCCTCGAGACAATCTTAATAGCTAAACATATTTTCGTCCTCAACGAATGCTTTGTGTCAAAACCAGAGAACCTTCAAAGTACTTGATACACTAGTGTGTGTGTGTGCTAAGGCTCTTTCGCAGCTTGTTCCTTAAGTGGGCCAACTCGATGATTTTGCTTTGGAGAATCGAACTAGTGGGTCTAACCAACCTGGATGTCTTAATCATGTTCTGTGATTACTTCAGCATACTCAATATGATATGGTCTTCGTCTTTTTTCTCTTGTCTCTTTCTTTTCATTTTGAATTTTTTTTCTTTTTTTCTTTTCTTTTCTTTTCTAATCTGACACACCTACCCTTTAAGGTAGCATTTCTCCTCATGGTGGTCCTAATACTCGCCCATGGGTAGCTTCACGCTTATCAGTTATAGGTGGTCTATTTTTTTTTCTTTTCTTTTTATTTCAGCCATATCATATATCATAGCATCAGTAAACCAGGGTGGACTTCCAGGTAAACGGTCAGTCACTGATCCATCATCTCTTCAACTAGTCACCTAACCACTCAGGCTTCTACTGCTAGGAACCCGTAATCAAGTGCTCACGGGTCTAGCTAAGTTCAATCCGTTCAGAATATCAGACGAGAGCACATCTCGCACTTATCGTTTCTAAGGTTTCTCCTTTCAGCATACAATGTCATCACCGGACATATGTCTAATTATCAAAGACTTCAGTCACTCATTTTTTTTTCATTCTCTTTTTTTTTTCATTCATTTTTTTTTTCATTTTTCATATTTTTTTTCAACAATTAAACTAGAGCACAAACTTTCAAATATGTCTTATGTCTGTAATACCTGGTCAGCAGGAAACATCACCGATTAAGATCAATGTCCATTCTACGCTTCTTGCCACGATCGCTATCTGTCTAGTCCAATTTGGAGAGGATGGGGTCGAGCTTCGGTTCAAAGGCTAGGATTTGATCAATTAACTCTTCGGCCTTTGTCGCAGTCAAGAAAATATCTTCGACAGATTTGGTGACGAACTCATGTATTTTGGCTTCCGCGAGAAACACAAACAGAAAATCAAAGAAATGCTCAACATTAAGTAGTCCAATGGGCTTCCGATGAACGTTCAAGTGCGCCCATGATGCCACTGTGAATATCTTTTCAAACGTACCAAGTCCACCTGGTAATGCAATAAATGCATCTGCAGTATTGATCATTTCATGAATTTGTTCAAAGATACCTGACACAATGCATTCGTCTCCATTTGTTGGTCCGATTAACTGTTCATCTGCCAAAGGTCTTGGGATGATTCCCAAAACATGACCGCCACCTTCCTGAACGGCTTTTGAAATGGTTCCCATCATTCCCAGATTTCCACCGCCATATACTAAGTGCATATTTTTCTCAGCCATGACTCGCCCCAATTCCTTAGCAGCTTCCATGAATTCTGGTTTATTGCCAGTGTTGGATCCACAGAAAATACAAATTCGCTTGAATCGCTGCTGTGAAGTTTCTTCCATTTCTCTCTCTTACTTGGATGTATATCTGGATGTGTTGAGGAGAGAAATGTTGAGCTGAATTTATAGAACCTGAAAAGGGGTGAGTAATAATTGCACTAATATCTTCCACAGAACGATTGTTAGCTAATCCACAAAAGAAGTCGTGAGAGGTCAAAAAGTCTATGGTTTCTGTCTACGAAAATAAAAGAAAACAACAAAAGAAGTCGTGAAATGTCAAAAAGTCTTGGATCCTGTCTATGAAAATAAAAGAAAATACCAAAAGAAGTCATGAAATGTCAAAAAGTCTGGACCCTGTCTACGAAAATAAAAGAAAACAACAAAGGAAAAGAAATAATTAAGGCAACGGAATTGTGTACTCAATACGCCACTCGCTTGGTATAAATTCATTAGGATGCGTCTCAAGAATTCTTTCTTTACTCAGCCACCACTAATGAATTAGCTCTCATCTTTGTGATTGCCCAAACACCATTCCTTCCGTCTTAAAATGCTCTGATTGTGCTTTTACCTACAAAAATAACACACAAAATAAAAAATTCTACAACATGTATACACAAAACAAGAAAACAGAAATTGAAACAAAGTGCATGGGTTGCCTCCCTACTAGCGCTAAATTCATCGTCTTCAGCCAGACATGATCGAAATCCATCTGTCAAGGTGGCTTCAATGTCGTCCTCAGTGCTTGTGCCACCTTTTGATCTTTGCCGCTTTCCCTTTTTCTTCTTTAAAACCTGCAAATACAAAACAACAGAATAAAGACGTGTGCATGTAATGTATACGTATACATGTGTGGAGATACTCCCTGTTCTTGATGGTGAGACCCTCATTGTGCTCATTGGCGCTATGTGTTTCCTCTTGCTAGTTCTTCCCTTCTGTTTAAAACCTGCAAACATAGGACAAAGACAAGAATTGCAAGTACGTTACGTGTATGCATGCATGGATATGTTTCATATCCCGTTGGGTTAGGCCTTCCGCCAATTCCCTTGGTGACTGCTCAGCCTTCTTTCCTTCAGGCAAAGTGCAGCTTCAATCTGCTTACATCGATCGACTCGGTGAACTCATTCTATCCTAAATCTGGTACGGGGTTGGGAAGTTTTCTCGGTTCCAAAGGTTTCAGGAGTCCTTGCATCTTCAACTTTTCAAACACCTTTGACAAAGGTCTACCCAAGTTGGAGAATTGTCTGTTTCTGATAGGGGCAATCTCTGAGGGAGTAGGCTTGGTCCTTGAAGGTTCCCCAATGTTCCTTTCATTCTGGTTGCATAAGCTTATGTCATTGGCTATATGGGGCACAGTCAAATTGACCACAACATTGGTCAAAACTTGCAATATCTCAATAATTTCGGTTACTTTGGTCTCCAATTGATCCAGGCGGGATCCCTCGTTGGCTGACTCGCTCATGTTGGGTGATGGTCTTTTGACAAGTCTTTCTTCTTCCCTAACCCAACGGGTATCTATGATGGCTTTTTAAACGTAAGGGTTAGCATGATGCGTGTATGCATGAGATGCATGAGTTGTGTGCGATGTATGGAATATGTAAGCTCATAAAAATTTCATACTAATTGGCCTATTATCATTTTAAAGTATTCAATCACATTATTGCGCGGTGCAAACTTGTCCCAGTTGAAAAGAACCCACAAGTTTATACTTTTGCGATAACATGGCTAAACAACTTCAAATAATAAGAGGCCTAAACACAAAATGGCCCATCGGCATTTTAGAAGCTTTCGGCTCAATTGTCAAAGGACATGAACTTGTCCCAGTTTAAATGGCCCAACAAGTTCATATCTCTTGACAAGAGGTCCAACTGAATCCAAATGACGATGATCCCAAACACAGACATAAAGAAATAATTTCTAATGGTCATACGACTACGGTTCACATGTAGGTTTTAGGAGTGTAAATAAAAGCTCTCGCTGACGAAGGACTGTTCTCAACTAGGACTCCCCACTCAAGGGTTCAAACGACCAAGTGAACACACCTTTTTTATACCTTACGATATGTGCCAACGAGATATGGTATTTGACTAACTGTCAAATGGATTTCCCATTGTAGATTCCCCAGAGGGAGGATGGAGCGAGGCTCTCTTAAGTACCCAAGCCTCTTAGGCTCTTATCGCTTGGGGTGAGGAATAAACAACGAGTCCTCCAAATTAGTCTATCACAATGAGCTACGGGTGAATGATTATCTAGGTGCCTTCACAACTTTTCCTTATAGAAAGGTAGTGAGTGAAGGAAGACACCAAATCATCACCTAGCCTTAAGAATGCCTTTGATTAAACTCCCTCAAACCCACTGTAGACATGATTAATTAAAACACAAATCACAAACATTACAAGACATTATTTCGGGGCCGATTCTCTATCCCCAGTGGAGTCGCTAGACTGTAGGACACAGAAACTGGGCGACGCATGCTGTCCCGGGCTCGCGGCCCGATTGGGAGTACGGAGTAGCCCGCGGGGGGACTAAACCGGAGAATAATAGAGTCGCCACCCGGTGTGAACCCGGAAAATGATTTAAGGCCGCACTCACCCCTCGCAAGGGAATAGCTCAAACCGTTGGGTTCGGAATGGTCCCTTACTTATGTCACTTGTAATGAATGGATTTGTGCAATTTTAACCAAGTCTACTTAACATACATGTCCAAGAATAACCTAATCTAGTTTACATTCATAAAGATAAATCCTATATCTAAGTTTGCATGCTTGGAAAGTAAGTTCTCATAACAGTAAATACACAACTCATAAATACTTTAAATTAATACGTGCAAAATAAACATGTGGCCAAGGGATTCGGCCGTTTTCAATGTAGGACCTCGCATACCCGATTGGACGTATTCCACGTCAACCGAGCATGTCGTGTCCGGAACAACAAAATAAAATATAACAAAGGGTGCCCTCAGGTCTTACCTTCTTAGTCGCTTTCCGGGAGTGCGTTTCACGGTGCCGGAAGGGATATCGTTTCGCTGTTTTCACTGATCCGCTGTTTCTGCTATTTTCATTATTCGTTGTTTCCACTATTTTCTCAGGTTCACTATTTTTGCTGTTTTCACTCGCGGTTTCTACTTGCTGTTTTCTCTATTTTCTCACTGTTTTAACTCGCCGTTTTCACTGTTTCACTCGCGGTTTCGGGACGATTTTTGGGGTGATTTTTTTGGGACAGATTTGAGGTGTGTTTTGGTCACTATTTTGGGGCAGTTTGTTCACGGTTTCATGGGAGTTTTCACATGGGTTCTAGGACTATATGCACGTGTGCATGGCTTGCATGCAAGGGAAATATTTTTTGGTGTGAAGTTGGCTTGGGTACGTGAGGTAGTGGCTGATTGTGTTCTCGGTGATGCTTGTGTCTGGCGTGAAAAGGTTCATGATTTGCCAAGAGAATGTTGATATGTTTGGTCGGTGATGATGGGTTGTTAAGGTGGCTTTTGAATTTGTAGCGTGAGTATGGTTGTTAGGTTAGTTTGTTACGTGTGCATGGGGGTAACTAAAGGCAGGCTGTTTGTGTTGAAATGAGGTTGTTGCGTGACTGAAGGACTGAGCTACGCAGGAAGAGAAGGGGTTTGCAGGTACATGTGTCATTCATGTATGCATGGTTTTGTATGAAAATGGTTGTGTAGGGGTTGTGTATAAGGGGTCGTTGGTGAAGGGTTTGTAGTTAGAGGCTTGCTACCTTAGGTTTGCTCGGTGCAAGGGGCTGGTTGCATGAAGGGATCCGTACATGAACAAGGGGGGTGAAATGAGGGATGTTGTGAAGAAGGTTTGTTGTAAGGTGTGGGCGTGGCTTGTTACTGCGAATGGAGTAAGGACGTGAACTGTAGGCAAAATAAAGGGACTGGATGAAGGGCTAATTGGCGTGAATGATAGGCAGTGAAGGAGGCAGTTTGGCGTGCTTGTAAGGGGCTAAATTGGAGCTATGTGTGTTGCTTGATGGGCAGTGAAGGAGGGGCTGCAATGGGCGTGTTGAGAGGCAGTGAGGGAGGGCTGAGTTGAGGGTAATAGGCGTGAATGATAGAGATGATTTGAGGGTTGACTTGGGCGTGTTTAAGGGCTGTCTTTGTGAGGCTATTTGGGGGCAGTGAATGGCGTGAGCTTTAGGGGAATTAAGGGTGGTTTATATAGGCAAAGGGGGGTGGGTTACTTGTTTAAGAAGGAGAAAGAGGATGCTAAGTCATTGGTGTGGGGTTAGTGAATTATTTAGTGGTTAGAGTGATTAGGGGCTTTTGTGATTTGTTGTTTGCTTTATTGAATTTGTGGATGTTTTTGTTGAATTTGTTGGTGTATTTCACATGGGTGTGGGGGAGGAACCTTGACTTATTTGTTGAAAAGTGAGGTGAGTGGGGTTGTTTTGTTGAAAATGGGGGATAAGGTGGATTTGGTGTCAAATGTGTGGGGATAAGGTGGATTTGGTGTCAAATGTGTGGGGTATGCATGGTAGAAGATTATTTTGGTTGTTTGAATAGTTGATGGAGGGGCAAATGGGTGTAAAGGGTTTGGTGTTTGAGCCAAGGAAATGTTGCAACGGAAATCCGACAGACAAACCCGAAGCTAAACGAGCGAATCAAATCCAATGAAACATCAATTTTCAATTATTCCCTTCCGTCGTCCGTTTCTCGCGACTTCCACGACATAAAAAGGTAGTGCCTCCGCTGGAGGCTCATCATCGGGACTTATATGCAAAAATGCAGTGCCTACAGTGACCATCCAATGTTCAAACATCGATTTGATTTTGCGCGAGTCAAACTCGTTTTGCCAATAAGTACTTAAAGTACGAATTCTCGAATTAAATTAAACTACATAATTAAATCCAATTCAATTTGTATTTAATACTAATTCGCTATTTAATTCAAAATTAAATATCACACTTTATTAATGAACTTTTACGACTTAAATTCCAAATTTAATCGTTACGGGTCTCAAAGCCCGATTAATATCCAATATTAATTTAATTAAAGTCCAATGGGCTTTTAATTAATTTCTTAAGGCGTGGACTTTTGGTCAACTCGGGTCAAACCGAATAACCAAAATCCAATCCGGGAATTACCCCATAAGCCTTGAAATCAATTAGGCCAATTAAACTTTATGGAGGCGGTTTTGGGCCCAATCGGTTCCAACCAATTTAGCCTAAACCCAACATGGTACAACCAAGCCCAATAAGCCCATTAACAACATTTAAAGCCCAAATCAAATTTAAAGCCCAATTTAATTAAATTCCAAAAATCCAATTCTTAATTTAATTAAACAAAGTGCATAGCATTATTAATTAACCAAATCAATATTTTCAAAACACCAAATTGGCCTAATTAATCATGCTCTTCATCATTAAATCATGTCCAACACAATTTAACAAAAAAGCAAACCCAATACATGCTTCAAGTGTCTCGGCCAAGGGGAAATTTCATGCCCAAATCAAATTCAATCCAATTAAATTCAATTCAACATTAATCAATATACCCAAATGATTTCCAACACATCCAATGATCAAAATAAAAAAAAATCCAAGACAATTTAGGGCATCCATATTTTCGGCCAAGCCTAAAAATTGGGGAAATTTGTTCCAAACACAATTTCTTCAAATTGATCTAATCAATCCTCAATTAAACATCAATTAAGCATATTAAATCATCCAATTTCATTAATCATGCTCAAAATCAATTTTGCCCAATTTTAACCCTAAATCATTTTCATGCTCAATATTAGCTCTGATACCATTGTTGGATTCTCTAAGGTCCAAGGATCATTATCAAGCGATGAAAACAAGTGAATACACAAAGGAGAATGGCAGAATCATACTCACAATGAATGGATTGGATGATACGAAGAACAAAACTTTCATGCCCTTGTTGGTAAAGCTCACGGCAGTCCACTGTCAAGGTGTCCTCCATTTTCGGTTTTGGCTTGATCCATGAAGCTCCAAGCTTTGTTTGGTCATTCCTTGCACAAGAAATCACTGCCTTATCACCTTGTTATGTCTCCTAGAGTGTGCTAGCACCTTGATGATTTGCCACAAATCATCCAAAGCTTCTCCTTAGCTCTCGGTTTTGCAGAAAACAGAAGGAAGAAGAAGGTCCAAGACCGTGTGAGAGAGAGGAGCATTTTGGCTCCAAAAAATCGTGAAAAGAGAGAGAGAGATGGATGAGTTTGGTTGGTGGGAATCGTGTATCTAATACACAAATTTTGAAAGTCATATATCATTATAAAAATAATGTTAAATGTCTTTCAAGCCCTCAACTTCCATCTACTCACATCACTCAATCAAGTGACAACGTGTCACATCACTCAAAGTGACATTTGATTTGACGCTTGATGTGACTAATGATTTGACTTGCGTGCCGCACTCAAATTCGAAATGCGAATACGCTCGCAAAAAATCCCGGGCTCGGGTTCGCTAATTCCAAATTAACGAATTTTCCGTTGCGACGCAATTAAATGATTATGCCTAGCGAAATCACTATTCACATCGCTAACGAATAATTCTAAATTAACTCGTTCGCCCGAATTAAAATCTATTTTAATTCCGCGTCGAAATCCATTTGTATAATATATCGAATATATTAATTTACTGATTAATTCCAAATTAATCGTTCTCTCTCTTTAATTGATTTTTTATCCCAGATAAAATATCTCCGCAATTAATCCAGATTAATTCTCTCTCTCCTCTAATTAATCCCAGATTAATAAAGTACGAATCATACGTCATCGGTGAATCTTCGAGAAGCGACCCATGAGATCCCCGGATATGTTGGCAGTAAATTCGGTCATCGGACTATCCGAACACGTAAGTACCTAGTACTACGTTTACATTGATTTACAAGACAAGGTTGGCTTCTAGCAAAGTGTCATGCCTACCCAATTCTCCAGAAATATCCTTACAGGAATAAGCGATCAATATCAGCGTAGTATACATAGTATTGCGTATGTCGATCCAGTATCGGATGATCACGTTCTAGGGCTGGGGCTGGAATTGTGTCTTCTCCGTACGAAGCACATGTCGGATGTCTGGTAACTAGTCTCTATAATCGGATAACATGACCTTGTCATAATATCCCGATAGCTGCAGCATTTAAGAGAACCAGTCCCGTATCCTACGTGACCATCATCTCCACTATGACTGGAGTGATACTTCCCTCTTGACATCACACCCAACACACTACAATTCTCAATATCCCAGCATAGGCGTACACAGAACCTGTTAAAGCCATGGACGACCGCAACCAAAGTATATTGATTGTTGCAAGTATTAGCGGGTGCAAGTCTCAGGTTAAGACCAAATACACCTACTCTGATTTCGGACTTCCATAGACACATAGTCATACTACCAATGGAATTTCGAGGGGGTCTATCCAGAGCGAAGTTGTTTCCCGTACCATCGGTAAAACACACCCTCCTATTACACTTGCATGAGTATCCTATCCTATACCAAATATATGAGAACTATGCCGTTGTGCCCTCACAACGCGCACAAGTGTAATACTAGTCTTTTGCGCATTTATCGATGTCCAATCTCGACAATGCTCTGACTAGGGATATTTAATTATTAATCCTTCGTGGACCGATACTGTCTCATATCATTCTCAATCCAGGAACTAATCATAGGGACCTCCTATCATTTATACATCTAGGTGATCTAATCACAAATGATAAGAGTGCAATCTCCTTTGTCACATAGTTAATTTGTTCAACAACACCATGATATGTACAAATAGTGACGCTATGGGTCATAATTTTCCAACAGCATCAGGGTAAGTGTATTTGGTCTTAACATGAGACTTGCATCGCTAATACTAGCGACAATCAATACGCTTTGGTTTTGGTCGTCCAGGACTTTAACAGGTTCTGTGTACGCCTATTCTGGGTTTATTGAGAATCGTAGTGTATTGGTGTGATGTCAATATGGAAGTATCACTTCACTTATATGGAGATGATGATCACGCAAGGATACAAAACCGGTTCTCTAAGGGTTGCAACCATCAGTATAATATGACTGGGTCATGATTATCCGATAATAAAGAGACTAGTTGCTAGTGATCCTATATATTCTTCGTACGGGGCTGACACTATTTCAGCCCCAGGCCTTGCATGTGATCATCCGATACTGGATCGCAATACACAATACTTCGTATACTACACCTGATATAGATCGAATATTCCATTAAGAATATTTCTGGAGAATTGGGTAGGCATGGCGCTTTCCTAGAAGCCAACCTTGTCTCGTAAATCGGTAAAAACGTAGTACTTGGTATGTACGTGTTCAGATAGTCCGACGACCGGATTTACTGCCAACATATCCAGGGATCTCTTGGGTCGCTTCCCGAAGATTCACCGATGACGTATGATTCGAACTTAATTAATCTGGGATTAATTACGGAGAGACTTTATCTGGGATAAAGTACTATTTGAAGAGAGAGAAAGATTAATTTGGAATTAATCGATAAAATAATATATTCGATATATTATTCAAAATTAGATTTCGACACTGAATTAAAATTAGATTTTAATTCGGGCAAATGAGTTAATTTAGAATTAATTTGTTAGCGACGTGATATTTAATAAATTTGATTTAATTACGTCGCAATGGAAGTTTGTTAATTCGGAATTAGCGAACCCGAGCCCGAGAGTGTTTGCGGGCCCCACTCTCATTTGGAATCGAGTGGGGCCCATATGTCACATCAAGTGTCACATCACATGTCACCTTTAGTTGCTTTTGGTTGATGTGTTTTGGTGGAGTTGTTGGTGGCTTGTTTAACACTCCAAAGTCAAAGCATGATAAACTTTTACCAAACAAGGATTTGGTTATATCATTTTAATTTGTTTTTGAAACAATTACACAACTCTCTGACTTTGACCGACCGACTTGTAGCAAGTTTTCTCTCCCAATTGTTTTCTTCTTTCACACCGAAAATTCAAGGAGAAAGTGAAGGATTTTGTTGCAAATTTTTCAAAGAGCTAGCACTCATCAAGGGATCATACAGGTGTTAGGGAAACCAACTTGAGAGCTTGGAAAACACAAAGCAAAGCTTGGAGCTTGTGGTGTCCCTTGGCCGAATTCAACAAATCATCTTGGAGGAAAATTTTGTTGATCAACGCATCCAAAAGCCGATCATTGTAAGTTTGTTTCCGCCACTCTTCTTTGTTATTCATTTACATTTATATGCTTATTTGATCTTGGGAATAAACTTAGAAACCCAACAATGGTATCAGTGAGCCTAAATGAGCATGAAATGAATTAGGGTAAAATTTGGGTAAAATCATTTTGAGCATGATTTGATAAAATTGATTGATTGAGTATGCTTGAATGATGATATATTGAGGTTGTATTGGATCAATTTCATTAAATATTGATAGGATCAATTTTTTGCCCATGTTTAGGCTTGGCCGAATGTGTAGTTACCCTACAAGTCTTGGTATTTTTTGTTTCATAGATCATTGGATGACTTGAAATGATTGGGATATGTCAATTTAAAATTCAATCGGATTGAAAAACGAACTCGGACAAAATTCCTTACCATTGCCGAGAGCTTGTTAGCATATAATGGACTTGATTTTTGATTCAAGAATGTTGGACATTAGTTGAACAATAGGATACATAATTAATTAGTTAAATTGTATTTTGGAAATATTAATTTGGGTAATTAATTGATGTATTACACTTAATTAATTGAATTATAAAATTTGGTTAATTGGGCTTGATTTTGAATTTGGCTTGAAATGTTATATTTGGGCATAATGGGCTTGGTTGGGCCAAGTTGGTTTGGGCCAATTAGATTGGATCCAAATTGGGCCTAAATCATTCCATTAAGTCCAAATATAATAAATGGGCTGTAAAAGTTTAATTGGGCCTTATGGGCTAAAATTATTTTCTTGGCAAATGTGGGTGATTCCTCAATTGGGCTTGTAATTGGGTTTGACCCATATTGACCAAAGCCCATGCCTTATGAAATCAATTGAAAGCCCATCGGACTTTAATTAAACGAACATTGGATGTTAGTTGGGCTTTAAGACCCGATAAGATTAGATTTGGAATCTAAGTCGTTATAGCGCATTAAAAAGTGTAGATATTTAATTTGGAATTAAATAAATGAATTAGTATTGAATAAAAATTAAATTAGATTTAACGAGTAGTTCGATATAATTCAAGAATTCGTACTTTGAGTACTTATTCTCAAACGAGTTGGACTCGCGCAAAAATCAAATCGTTGTTTGAACATTGGATGATCACATAATTCAAAGACTAATTAATTGGATTAGATTGGTTGAATTGCATGCTATGAATGAATATATTGATGTGTTGAATGAATAACGTATATCAGATGGATTTTAGAAGGGAAAGGGCAATTTTAGAAATTGTTGTAAATTTGGAATTTATAAATTGGACATGCGTGTCCAGCCTTATCTCTCATTATTTCTTTGTATTCTCTTCTCACATAATTCCCCTCAATGTAATGAGGTTTCTATTATTGTATTATGTAATTGGGTAGAAATAGAATAGTGCTAGCCGGGGAGAGGAAAGTGAGTGATTTGTTCTAGGAACAAGTTGTTAAATATCCATCCGCATATCGTTATTAATTATTTTCCGCGCCTTATTATTTGTTTAGAATGCATGCTTAAGGGTGTATGATGATGAGACCTAACAAAGATAATAAATTGGTTGCCAATTTACGCGAAAAAACCCTCAAACATATTAAGCGATTTCCTTCCATTGAGTGATTCTTACTAAGATCCAAGATTGGCATTTGACAGGCGTAAACACACACGTATAACGCAAACGCACGTATCGTTCAAGTAGTATAAAAATATTGATCCCACGAGGACTTAATTCCTACTGTTGTTATTAATTATTGATACTAATATTTTACAAGTATCTAATTATAGGGAGATGGGAATTGTTTGCTTTTGGTTGGTTGAATGTGGTTTTGCAAAATAAAATAAAAACAGACTCAAAAGAAAATACTAAGGAAAATAAAAGAAAAGACTCAAAGATCAGACGAATTGATTTCTTATCTATGTGTAATAAATAAGTTTGCTAACCTGGAACACGAAAATATGCAAAAGCCTATGTCGATGGTCAAACGCAAATACCCAGTATAACCCAATTGAACCATATGTCTATGTCAGCCAAATAACCTGGATTCATTAAGATCAAGTTCCAATTATGGCTACCTCCGCCCAACATGTATATGTCTATCCTGTAAGGAAATCTATTAAAGGGTTATCTATCCTCAAGGAAGATCATGGGCTATTGAATCTAAGGCTGAAACTTAAAATCCCTATGTCTAGATCATTTTAAGTTTACCAAATCAATCTTATTAATGGCCAATTAACAAGAAGCATTAAGCTTAAAACTCAATAAACAAACAAAAGAATTACCCAATAAATAATTAAATCAATTATTAAGCCTAGTAATATTGTGTTTCATCACTTCCCTAGAATAAAATAAAATGATGGGGTTAGAGGATCCACATTTAATATTTCTTATCTAGTAATCTCACTTATTATAATATATAAATTATTTTATATTCTGCTTTCTCAAGAATTAATAATATTAAACATTTAAAACCAGCCATATAGGTGGTAATCCATTTAGTCCAATTACACCAGCTATATAGGCGGTAATTATCTGTCACATAAAGACCAGCCATATAGGCGGTAAAGTAATTTATATTTAGACCGACCATATAGGCGGTAATAAAGTCTGCCATTAATTAATCCTGTTAAATTATAATTTATAAATTATAATTAAGTGAGATTTACCTAGATAATTATATTAAATGTTTCACATTTTACCCCAGCAGTAAATTAACTACAAAACACAAAGTAAAAAAAAAAGTAAATAAAATTTTATTACAAAAAGTAAAAGTGCATAATTAAAAATACTAAAAAAAATGCTAAATTGAAATTACAAAAACTAAAACACTCAAGATGCAATCCTTAGAGTCCTTACAAAACTCAAGGAAGACATGCTTTGAATTCTGAAATCGCGCTGAATTTATAGGCGTCAGTAAGGGTCGGGCGTTGCGACACCAAGCCTGTGTCGCGACACCCGTCTGTCGACGTGGCATGCTCTGGTTCGTCGGTTGTAGATTCCGGATAAATTGATAAGGTGACACGTGGCAATGTGGTTGGGGCTCAATTATTATGACACGTGGCAGATTCTGATTGGTCCGCTCAGATTCTTATCCGCCACGTGTCAGATACGGATAAGTTGGTCAATAATTGATACTGACGTGGCGCTGACGTGGCACTGACATGGCGACACGTGGTAAAGTGACTGTCGGCACCATAGAATTGCGACACGTGGCACGCTGTGATTGGTTGATGATGACGTGGAAATGACGTGGCAGTTTGACTCGGTCAACCGGTGATGTGGACGATGACGTGGCTGACAGGTGGAGTGACATGTGGTGATGGCGACTCTCGGCACCGTAGGATGATGACAGGTGGCACGGCGCATGTTAGCAGATCGGCTGTGATGGTGACACGTGGCACCGCGTACGTTAGTAAAGTCAAATTTTCTCAGATTCTGATTTATGGACCCAGTGCATGTTAGCACTGTTCGGTACATGTTAGGCGTCGCGACGCCAAGGGCTTGCGCGTCCCGACGCTGCAAATTACCAAAATGCCATTTTTGCCAAATTTTCACTATTTTGCTCCAAATCACCTCCAAAATGTCTTGAAACTTTATTTATCTACAAAATAACACAAAACACATCAAAATATTCACAAGACTCAAGAAACTATACAAAATATTAGGTTAAATGAGTGGGAAATAGTGATATAATTACCACTCATCACACCCCCAAACCTAACATTTTGCTAGTCCTCGAGCAAAACACAAAATAAATTAACATAATAAAATTTAACTATGCCACTTTCGTAGGGATCACGGTTGCATTTAGCGTATGCAACAAGTCTTTAAACCCCTAGGTGTCCCTGGTGGATGAGTTGTAGTCTCGTGAGGGTTTACAGCAATGATACCCACAAACATTTTATAAAAGTAAAAAGGTAGTGAAACTAATGCACACAAAAGCAAAAAAGACAAGAGAAAATAGAATAAAGAAGTTAATGACTAATCAGATGAAATTTCTACTCCAAGTTACTAGTTGTTTTGTTTCTTTCTAAATTACTGAATAAGTAAATTCTCCGATTATTTTTACCATTCTCCATATACACAACCAACAAAATATTAATCAACTCATTTTTGCCCACAACAGTCATAAGTGCAGTTGATAAGAGAGTCATATTTTGTCCTAAAGTTTTATCAGAATTCACACCTTTTTGTAAAAATGGAATAATTTTTCTGATTTTTTCTATGATTTTGGATTTTATCTTTTATTTATATATAATATCTTCTGTCTATGTAGCGAGTGTTGGGTCGGTGGCTCCCAAAACCAGTTGGCTTTAGGGCACCAGGTGTTAAGACACCCCTACGGACTTAATTACCCAGACTTCAGATATATATATTTTTGCAGCATCTTTGATCCATGTAGCGAGCTTTGGGCCAGTGACTCCCAAACCAATTGGCTTTAGGGCACTAGGTGTTAAAACACCCTTACAAACTTAATAACTTGGATCTCGGACTTTTTTTTTTTTACTCCATTGCTTTTTGAGATGCTTCCTCCAATTAAACTAGAGCACTGAATATTACAAACTTTTCAATTACAGTTCATGTCCATATGTTACCATGCATGTTGATAATACCTGCCAACTGAGCATATGAAGATCCATTTTAGTCAGATTTATTGAGAATTTACAAATTAAATAATTCAAAATGAAATAAAAAAAAAAATTAACTTGTTCCGAAATAGGTTTTGGAGTTTCCAAGAAAGTGAAGACTTAAGAGATTCAAGAAATTGAGATAACGAAGAAAGCTAAATAACAAAGCAAAAACTTAGAAAGGAATAATAGTGGAAGTACGATATGAGTTTAAGAGAGCATGAGCCTTATGGAGATTCTCAGTGAGAAGTAGTATGACCAATAGTCAGAGGTCAACTATGAATACAGATAAATGAGATAACTCAGGTGACTTTTAGCAGAAGTACCTAAGTTTGAGAGCTAATACCAAATATACAGATAAGAGAGTCCTAAGCTTATACATAAGCAGCATGTGCAACTGCAGCACAGATAACACAAATAGAAGACTCCAGGATAATTCCCACCCTCCTAACCCTCTTTAGACAACAGCAATAAAGATGAATCTCGATGTTCACCTCGAGATACTCCTAGGAAAAAGGAAAGAGATCGAAAACATAAAGCCTTTGAATATAGTACAAGAACAGAATAGAAGAGGAAAATAGCCCTAAATAGGAGATTTAAAAGAGAAGTTGTCTAGATGAAGTGATGAAGATATAAAGTATTAGTAAAGTAGTAACGGGGATATAAAAGAATAGCGTTAGTAATTGATAGGGACATGCGAGAGATAATATCCTTCTGGTAATGCGACAAAGACATAGATCACGAAACTCCACAGTATAGAATAAGATCAAAAGAGAAGACAAGAAGGTCAATAAGTCAAAGGTTTTGAAGTGGAACTGTCGAGGTGTAGCGACAATAGCAGAGAATATTGAGTAAGCAATGACAGAAGGGCGTAACAGCAAGATTTCTCAGTATTGGAATGAAACTAAAGTTCTATTACATTTTTACTAATGTAATTTATCCGAAGTAATTTGCCATAATTAAAGTCAACCTAACCACCACGGTTTGGGACGACATTAGCCACGGGTATAGGTGGTTTGGTAAATGTGTAGTGTTGTATGAAACTGAGGAGATAAGTCCACTTCAATGATGCATTTGGTACAATGTGTGAGTTATCAAGGTATAATTTACGTAAACGATTATCGGATAAAGATAAAATCCATAAGTTTGTGTATATTTATTTATACATGATCAACAAAACTTGGTAAAGCAAAAATATAGAAACAATAAAACATGGAGATCCTAGGATACAACCAGGTATGGAGAACATGTTAAGGACATCTTCAAAATAAGGAATATAGTTCAAGCAAAAGCATACATAAAGTTAAGTTCAGCTTAAAAACTATACTTCTAAGTCAGTAGCCAATTGAGTAGGATCCCAAAGAAGCTACCCAGAATTGACCTCCTTAATATAAAGTCATTCAGTAGATAACACTAGTAAGCAAAAGGTACATGAAGAATCTAACCCTGCACTATAAAGTGCTAAGCTCTATAGATAGCCAGAGAAGTGAGAAGAACCCATAAGTAGTTGAAGCTTATTGAGAAAATAGAGAGTTAAATAGTTAAGTTATGGAGATGAACGCTAGTTTGTGATACTTAAGCAGCGTTAAGGGAATATACAAGAGATTATTCTTTTATAGACTTGCACCATAATAGAATCAGTACATGCGAAAGGCTTAACTATAGAGAACGCTAGTAGTTGAGAAAAGTTTGAAAGTACATGTTAGGAAGAATCAGATAGAGATAAGTAAAGTTGGTCATAGTTAGAAATTGAAGAAAGAGATTTTTGTAAGGCATAACAATAGTTGTAATTTGACAATAGTATTAAGTATCTAGCAAAACTCATATGAAACAAGAACAAGGAATTTCCACTAAATCAAGAATTCAAGAAGTATCATGTATAAAACAGATATTAGGATAAGAAGAAGAGTAATGCATACTTATAAGGTAAGGATGAACGATCAATTTGATGAGAGTCTTAGTTGTTAACTCATAGCGAACCCAAGTAATGTGATATAGTTTACACAATAAAGTATCCGTACATACAAACAAAAATATAGTATCTTCTAGGTTTTGATATAATTGATGAAGCAAAGTAGAGAATGAATATGTAGACAGTTAAGTTGGTACTTAAGAAATAGCATGTGAATCATGTGACTTGCGATAAGATGTTCAGTATTGAGAATTTTAGATCTAGATAGACTCCAGAATTCCAGTTTTAAAGAGGATTCGAGGACGAATCCTATTTAAGATGGAAGAATTTGTAACATCTGGTGACCCCGGTGACTTGTACGTTACCAGATCATGACGACTATTACAGTTCCGAGGCATAATACTTGATATAAATTATATATCGAGCAGGTACGTGCTCATAGAATTGTATTTGGGACATTCAGTAAATCTCTTGAAATTTCGACGGGAAACTTATCTTACGTTCCATTCCGAACAGCCTTTAGGAATCGGGCAGTAACTTTTTATACGAATTCTGATTTTTATGATTTTATATCACCGGAAAGTTGTTCCAAAATCGAACAAGAAATAGGTTGCAAATGCAGATAAAAAATCTGGATAAATAGTGATTCGTGGACTTATCTAGAAAACTCTCAAACTATAAGAAGAAGAAGAAGAAGAAGAAGAAGATAAGAAGAAGAAGAATGAATGAATGAATGAATAGATTAAGGAGTTGTTTGTGCAAAAGTGTTAGTGTGGAAGTGTAAAAAAGGTGTTTGGAGCAAGTTAGACATTGAAGAGTTTAAGGAGTGGTTTTATTGACACCATGCACCTCGCGTCACGACGCGTTCTGGAAAAATAAGCCCCAATTCGATTTTGTGTTATGCGTGTCGCCACGTACGTGGACTCCCATCGCGACGCAAACCAAAACCAGCTCTTTGTCTCGGCCTTCTCCAGGTTGCATTACGATGTGCAAGTCTTTAGGTCGCGACGCTTGGCCATTTTCCAGGATATTTTTTTACCAATTCAGTTTCGACTCAGGATATTATAAACCACCAGAAGGACTTCTTATCATCTTATTAAATATACATAAATTACCATGAAATAGTTGAAAATCCCTTGTAGCGATAATAGTTTCGAAGTGTATTCTACGATATATATTCTAACTAAGTTACCCATTAAAGGTTATCGTAGGAACCATAAATTTTTTCGGCGCAATGAAGTTACGCCAGCCAAATTCCAAATCAGTGAGTGGACACTCTCTGTCTAAGTTGATTTTCTTTGTATTGTTTTTAGTACAGACTTACTTTTCTTCACATATGGAGTTAGCCAGAGTTTTATTACATACGCTTTTCAGATAGTGATGTTTTACAAAGATTGATTTTAATAGCATGAGTTTTGAGATTTTTGGAGTCATGGGGGAAAAAAACCCACCTCAATATGTAACTTATGGAATTGACGGATGATATGTGCACATGTAGAGGACTAGGAGGACGGCGATACGTAACGCCCCCAGATCCTAGTTCAGGACTAGGGATGACAGATGCCCCTAGATCATAGATTCATAGCGTGAAGTGTAGCATAGATCTGCACCCCTAGTCCTAGTTTAGTGGCTTGGGGGACGGCGATACGTAACACCCCAAAACCACTAGTTTCAGGGACATATAGTGGCATGTCTTCGGGGACGGCGATACATAACGCCCCAATGTCATAGATTTGCACTCCTGGATCTAGTTAGGCGTTGTAGGCACTGCATTTTGGCATATAAGTCCCGATGATGAGCCTCGTATGGAGGCACTACCCTTTAAGTTGCGGAAGTCGCGGGAAACGGACGTCGGAAGGGAAAATTCAGAAATCACTACCTTGTTGGACTTAATTTGTTTGCGTAGCTTCGGGTTCGCTTGTTGGACCTCTGTTTTAAAACTTATCCTTGGCCCAAAACCCCAGCAAGCCACACACCAAGCCCACCAAAAATAACCAACCACACACCCACAAAGCCCTCTAATTCACACCCAAGCCTATTCAATCCCATCCAAAAAATATCCAATCCAACACGTTAAACACATGTTAAAATCAAATCAAATCACCTTCCCAAATTAAAAAAAATCAAATCAAATCACCTTCCCAAATTAAATTAATCAAATCAAATGACATGCCTAAATTAAAGAAATCAAATTAAATCTCATAAATCCTTTTCCTAAAACAAAACAAATCACTTTCCTAATTCAATGGATCTTTTCCTTGTAACACACTAATTAGAAGATATCCCCATAATTACGGAATATTTTTTCCTACCCAAACAAGGACAACCCTAACCATCTCCTATAAAAAGAGACATAAACCAAACCTTTCTCCCGAAGCTAGCACGTTCACGCCCCTTCTCTCTCACAAGAGCTCATCCACGACAATGACAAGAAGAAACACTCTAACCACTCTCTCTTTGCTCTCTCTCTCCCCACGCTAAACACACCAAACCCTAGAGAATACACACAAACACAGAGCTTCTTCTCTCACGGCCAAATAACAAAAAAATCAAAGAAAACCCTAACAGCCCTCTATTCTCTGAACTTCTTCTCCATCTGGCCTCTCTCAAAAGACCACGGCCATGACGTAAAAATGAGAAACCCTAACTCTCGCTAACCGAAAATACCCTTCACTCTCACTCAAGAACCACTCGGCAGCCACTAACCAAAAGACTGTTTTCCCTCTCTCACGTAAACAGCCTATTTAACAACCTTCACCAACAAACTGAACCACCCTAGACCAGCCAAGCCTCCTTCTCGACAACCAACTCACACACCCTTCAACAGCCACACACTCACTGAATGAGTAGCAGCTCTCCTCAACGAACGTACAGCCTGCTCACCACGTGAACTGAAACAAAAAAAAACCCACCGACTCAACCGACAATCATCAACCATCATTCAAACACGGTAACCCTAAACCCATGCACACGTCGAGAACAAGCAAACCCTCCACTCACGAAACACACGTACACAAATCAACAGCCTCTTCAAACTGATCACCACTCCACAAACACATATAAGCCCCGCAGCCAACAAAGTACTCCCATGCAGCCCTCCACGTGAAGAGACCAACCGTCCCTTCACAAAATAATAATAACCCATTTGACCGATCCCACCGACCCTCTTAAAAGCATGCAACCCTCGTCAACACAGCCCTATCAGCCGAACACAACAAAGCACCAAAACTAGCCCCTACAAACAGTGAACAAACATACTCCAAAACAGCCAAAACAGTGAACCAAAATCATCCCCAAGTAGTGAGCAAAATAGCGGCGAATCCGAGTCAGAAAACCAGAAACGTTGCGGAGCATTAACCCTTCTGACGGCCGCGTAACGTACTTCCAATAGGCGACTTGAAAGGTAAGACCTGAGGGCACCCCTTTTACTTATTCTTGTTCTTTATTTATTTATTATTTAAGTGTTTCTTCGCATGAGTATTATTGGTTCATGTATGTTGTGGCCATGGGATGAATGATTTTGTGCTATCTATCGTGGTATATCGGATGGAAACCCATACGTAAATTCTGTAGCTGAATCTGAATGGATGGTAGTTCGGTCTGAACTTGGGATTTAATTCCACGTACCGCTTGAAAACGCACATATTTTGTTTCATCTAATCTTGTGTTTATCTATTGTTTATTAGGAATAGTATGTTATTTTTATGCATGATTTAGTTGTTTCTTTCGCATTAGGAGCTTAATTGTATCTCTTTAATATTTATTTTTAGACAATTATTTTTTCTTTATATTTTCGCATTTATCAATTTAATATGTTCATGAGATTGTGTGCTTGCCATTATGTAGACTTACTTTTATGCATGCAAACTTAGATATAGGTTTTACTTTTATGTATGCGAACTTAGATATAGGTTATTCTTGCGTATGTATGTTGCGTAGACTTGGTTATATTATCGCATAAATCCGTTCATTATGAGTGGCATAAGTAAGAGACCATTTCGAACCCAACGGTTCGAGGTCTTCCCTTGCGAGGGGTGGGTGCGGCCTTAAATCATTTCCCAGTTCACGCTGGGTGGCGACTCCATTTATTTCTCCGGTTTAGTCCCCCGTGGGCTACTCCGTACTCCCGACCGGGCCGCGAGCCTGGAACAATGTCACCGATTTCTGTGTCCTACAGGCGTATGGGGGATGACGATACGTAACGGTCCCATGCATCAGATTTTTCGGAAACAGTTTTTAGAGACAGTTTTCAGAGAAAGATATTTCATAAATAAGTTTTTAGAACAGATCTTTCTGATAAAGTTTCTTAGAACCAGATTTAAAAAGTAGATTTCAGAAAAGTTTTCCATGAAGAAAGTTGTTTTCAAGTAATAGAAGAGATTTCAGGAAAGATGATTTGAGATGAAATTGGTTTTAGAATCATGGATTTTCAAAAGCACTTTTAGTATTACTTTTAAATTGTCCTCTCACTTAGATCGTTCAAACGATCTAACCCACCAACTCCCAGTTTCTTTATTTTACAGGTATTTCTAGAGTACGAGCTCGAGGGGATGGATACTGATGGCAGTCGCTAGTGGGTTTAGTCCACCAGGTTGAGTCAGAGATAGAGTTCGGTCAAGCATAGTAAAGTCCAGTTTCAGAAAATTGAATAACAAAGTTGTGTACAAGTACTCCTGTATAAGTTATGAAGATAAGTAATGTTGATTTTTAGTTATGTGTAGTATTTTATGTTCTATGTCATGGTTTGGGAAATGGTCCTATATATAAGATTGTGTTGAAGAAAAGATTAACAGTATTGTTCATAGTTCGAAAGACAGTGGCTCATGGAAATAGTACGGCCTATTCCCTACCGGTAGCATCACCCAGATTGGGGATGTTACAAATTTCATGTCCATAATTCACCCACTTGTAAATTATGACGACCACGGATAATCTTGCTAAATTATAAAAGTCTAGGTAATTGCATACGTATAATCCATCTGTCACAGGCTATCAATATTATACTGGGATATAGATAGGAACATCAAATCCCTAAGGTATAATATAGTCGACTTTCAAATTTACGATTTCTAAATAACACTCGGAACTCGCTTGCAAAGTATACCACGATCATGGATTTACTAGATCGCAAATACGTATATGATACATATGCCTTGTACACAGGATTGACGGATTCTATCTGATACTCACAGGATATCACGAGCATTAGTCCACACCCAACGAGCAGGCGGAGGTCTGATCTAAATAGATCGGTGACGTGATTGCCATAAAAGTATGTAGGATATATCATATATCCAAAGTGGTATCTCAAGTCGAATGACCACTATGCTACTCGACTCAAGAAGATTCCTATTGATATTGGTGTACCATCTATTAGGAAATCTTCGGTGAGTCGTTCAATATTTATCAAATAAACACCTACACGTCTATATGAGTCTCCCGAGACTAATGGTTCATTGGGATAAATCATCGGACCAAGTCATGATACACGATATGTACTAGTCTCAGTGGATTTTTCTAACCGACCCGTGTCAGTAAATCTTGACCAGGATCTTTATTTCAGAATATACAACTCAACGTTATAACTGCGAACTACGTTGTAAATCCTGGGGTCTTTGTCTAATACATACATATCACTAAATCAGATTTAGTTTCAATCTCATCATAATTAGATTGAATACGTATATAAAAACAAGAGGTGTAACCATATATAAGTAATATTATGGAAACATGAATTGTTCGTATTCATGAATCAGACATAAATACGATCTGGATTGGCGTTCCAAGCACCAACCCTAATAAATCTTTAATATTCTTAAGCTTAGAAAAAAGTTTTACTTGTTCTTGAGTATCTAGAATTGTTCTAGGGTTTCTTTCTTTCTTAAATTTTTGGGCTTTTTGATTTGGAGGATGGATTTGGAGGCTAGATGCATGTGTGAAGTTAGATTGAGTAATATTAATATAATATTACTTCAATTTTTTCATTTGATGACTTGTTGTCATTCTAGAGTGTTATGACCACTCTTGTAACTCCTAAAAATTTTCTCGAGATCTTCATTGGTGGTGGCTTTATTTAGTGTAAATATTAATATGATTAATGTTGAGAAAATTAGATATAAAGCATGAAAAATGATAATTTTTTCTCCCTGGTCAGACCTGGAAATTTTGGAAATTTGGTGATAAAAAATATGTTATTTAAATGTATTGGATGTGCATTACGTATTAGAATAATTGTCGGAAATTATTTCGGATTGAAAATATGAGAAAAAAGGCATTACCGGGTGAGTTTTGGGCTTACCGAGTGACGGCTATCCAAACAGTGAATTGGTCACTGTTTGGGCAGCCAATGAACTACTCAAGTAATATTGGGGCTCACTTGGGCAGCCCTCATGTGTATTGGTTGGTCGGTTCGGACAAAAATATGTTTTTTACCATTTTACAGAAAAATATTTTCATAAAAGTTTCGCGATGTTTTCTAAATTATTTATATTTTTATTTGATAACAAATATAATTTGTTTAAGTGAAATATGAATTAATTATTCATATGGGATATTGAATAATATATTCGGTAAGTTTAAAAATTTCAAGTTACGATTTCGCCCGAACCGCGCTCTTCCGCTGCGCCTGACCTCAACAATTACAACTCATACTATTTCAAAACAAATCAATCGACGTTCATACCAGAATCAAACCAAACTCGTCATTTCAATTTGCATTCATTCATTGGAACACACTTAAACCGCTTCAAGGTCATTCATCATAGTCGGCCCACTGCAGTTGGACAAACCCCTATATAATCATCACGGCGGAAACGTATCATATCAAATTATAAATATGTAAAAAAAAATCATATACAAGCACCGTGACAGAAACATATGATATCGTATAATATCATAAACAATATTGAAATGCATCAAAATCAAAATGTAATTCTTTTGAAATCATTTTTCTCCCAAAATATAAATATGTGTAAATCAAAAATAAATCTTTAATGCAAACTTTTCAAAATATATATCGATCGTCCACTATTTAGTCGCGGTCACAGATCGGATAATTTACGGACCATGTCGATAGGGTAGTGGGCCAGCCATTTTCTGATGGTCTGAACCCTATAACAATCGCCCCGACCAAGCCGGAACAAACCATAGACAAACATCGCGGAGGGTCAAAAACATAAAATCATCAACCACTGTGACAGAAATTGATTTTCAAGCGTCTCGACGGAAACAAGTTTTACAGTTTAAAAAAACATCAAAATCATTATTGAACGCCGAGACGGAAATATATTATCAAGCACCTCGACGGAAACATATCGATAAATCTCAAAACATGAAAATGTAGATCAAGCGTCGAGGCGGAAATAGTACTTTATCCTTTATAATCAAAATCAAAACATCTTAAAACTTTCTTTCTTTCTTCTTTTCATAACACTTTTTCTTTTCGAAATACTTTTATGCCAAAAATCAAATACCAGGTTTTCAAAATATGGTTCAAAATATCAGTTCACAATTCAGACTATCAACATCATAGAATTACTCGTACCTAAAAACATAATGATTTCACATCACCTACGTATTCATATTCCGATATAAACAACATACTTTTAACTTAATATACCTATACACATATATATATATTCATAGCATACAAATATGTACCGACAATCTGAATTATCTATATCAATCAAAGTCATAGCATATCATAACATATACTATAAATCAATTCAAGTTACAAACATGAGACCTATATGATCTATATGTAACATAAAATTTACTCAGATGATCGGATACCATTTAGCTACAGTCACTGACACTCTAACCTTCGCTCTGATACCACAACTGTAACACCCCACTAGAGGCAGAATGCTACTGGCAGGAGATAGGATTGATCTATCTCTATAAGCCTCTAAATTTATAAAAAATTCTGGCATGAAGTATCCTAAAACTAGACAACCTGGATCTTATTCCATCATCAAAACGAACCTGAAATAAACATCATATATCAAAATAGACCTCAGGTCCACACTAAAATATCAGTATCATCACCTAAGGGCTACATGCCCATATCATCTGTCAACAGTCAAGGGCTTAGTGCTCACTACATCATAAACAATCAAAATATTTACTTAATACAAATGACGTGCTCAGCACAACAAAAAAATAATAAATCAAATATCCTAATCTTCTAAAACTTCTCCTATGACACTTGCAAGGGTGACTGCCATTTGGGTGATCCACGTCTCGAGCATGACTTCCAAGGCTGTAGTGGTTGGCAAATCTATAAGCCAACCTGTAAAACTAGCAAACTGGTTTGGTGTGACTTTTAAAAAATCCGTAAGTAACCATACTAGTATTATAACAAACAAGTCAAATATAAACATCAAATAAACAAATCAAACATATCAGTAGTTTATCAGAATTAATAAATTGTTACAAGTTCAGATTTTATTAACTTGTTATTATCCTTTATACTTAATCTATGTCAAACTTTCATATTTACATATCTACGTATGTGCTAATCTAATAGCTAATATCCAAAGCATACAAAGCAAAACATGAATACCATAGAGTACATCATTTAATATGAAATACACTTCAATAACATGAAACATGAAGTCTTACATATATACTTTTATCACAATTATCCATCTTTGAAATATCATTAAATCGGCAACTCAAAAAAATTATCTTATATTCGGATACAACTATCTTCAATACCAAAACAAACTTACTTTAACTATTGACCAACTTTCTTCAATACCAAAAACCTTATGATAACTTAACATTCGTATCTCTTTCACAATATACGTATATACAATATAAACTTAGCACATACATTTTATAGCATTTTATAATCACACTGGTTTACATGTCATTCTTTCATTCCATGCACACATACACCATCCATACATATCACATGATCTATCATACATACACATATACTCAAGCATACATAACAGTCAAGGCATCCAGGAACACACAATCAAGACATCACATACATATGAGCTGGCTCACACATACATGTAGGGGAATTTAGAGGTAAATGCAGCGGGACGTGGGAAAATAAATTTTTTCAATTTCAATAAATTTTTTCGTGCAATTAAAATAAATTTATTTATTCTAATTACTCAATAGTTAAAAACTAAATTTATTTACAAAAAAAAATAGATTTTCCCATATTTGCCGTGAGACCCCAAAACTTTACATTTTTATCATTTTAGTCCTAATTTGCCAAAAATAAATTTAAGTGATTTCAATCACTACAAAATGATTTCTACATATCATATACATCAAAATACAACTCACAACAAAAATCCCAATTTTCCTTGCAATTGCCGAATGGGTGTCTAAGTTGTAACTATTTGTATTTTAGTCCAAATATGTTCAAAACAAGTTTAAATGATTTCCAATCATCACCAAATGATTTGTACATCTTATATACATCATTATACAACATATATATGAAAAGCCTCAATTTTGGTGGAGGTTATGAACCCTAATTTCTCAAATTAATCAAATTAATAAATTAACCAAAATTAACACAAATCAATATTTTTATCTAATATCTACAACACCAAACAAGTCTCACCACTTTGAAACAACTCAAGAAAAATTCTAGGTCATTAATGAGTGACATAACAACTCTAAAATGGCAACAAGATCATCAAATGATCAAAAGAAAGCTTATACATCATTTATAAGCTTACTTTATTAAACATACATGCAAACAACTTTCATTAAACTTCCAACAAACTTATTACAAAACCAAGAGAGTAGAAAAACTTCCAAGCCACACATGTTGTAGCTTACAAAAATAGAAATAATTTTCTAGTTTAAGAAAAGTTGAAAAAACTTACACAAATTGAAGTTTTCTTCACTTTTC